>JADLSH010000032.1:0-600000 GCA_016169945.1 Trachythela sp. YZ-2020 | reverse complement strand
AAAAAGTCAGGATGGCAAGAATCAGTCTGTTTTCAACATTTTATCTATTTCGATAAGTATAATTAATATGCCAATATTGTGATATGAACTTCCAGAACAATTCATAAATTGTTTCGTTTTCCTTTATTGAAAATAGTGCGGGGCCTATAAATTACAGGGTAGAGGGCTTATCAACTTTCGAAATTTTAAGTGACGGTAAACTGATACTTTTAATAATTCCGACGGCCTTATATACAAGTGCTGAATTGCAGTGCCTGTAGTGCACAACATTTAATATTTTATATCAACAGTGTTCAAACTTACATAAATTGATAAACCACAGCATGATCCTGGTCAACTTTTATAGTCAGCATTGTCCGGTTCATATCGTCTTATATAAAGATCCATGATCGTTTTAATAACCGAGGTTTAACATTTTTAGCGTACGATCTTGGGTCGATTGCAAAACCTGGCATTTTCATGAATTCAGTTAAATACTTCATGTTAGCCACTGCGGGGAGGGAGCCTTCTCTCAGGCTTTCCAGCGGAAATTTATTATTCAAGTCTGGGAAACTTTATATAAACTAAATTTTAACATTAGTGAATTTTTATAAATACTGCACTTTATATATTGAGGGGAATTGAAATAAATACCAAGCAATGTTGAGTTTTACTTATTAAATGAACACATGGAAATGAAATACTATATTTGCAACGTAAATTCAAGCTTATTTGGTAAGTTTAACACATATGTAAATTCGTTTGAATAACTACAATGTATTGCCACATTGGAACATGCTTACATGCATGGTCACAGTTTTAATATATTCTGTACCCTTGGAATTTCCAAGATATTGACAAGGCATTCATGCATTTGGAAATTCTCAAAATATAGGATAGCAACCCCATGGGATGCACTAAATCTTCTCGTTCCTACATTCCAGCCACAACCCTGATTTTTTAGATTTCCAATTGATTGTGGTTCCAGGACTGAACTTAGTAATAGGTATTAGTATGCAATTCAATTTAAAAATACATGTTATTATATACTGGTTTATGTTCTTCATTGTATTAATTCCAGCAATTTGGTGGTATAACCTTAAAATTAGTAATACGGCAAAATAACAAGCTAATTAATAATAAGTTTCAACGTACTGGGTCTTGTTTACATGACAGTCTAACCAGACCCCCTGGGGGTGTGAGGGGGGGAGTGGTGCTCTTTCAAAATACATTTACTATGCACTATTAAGTATGTGTTATTACTGTACTAGTACTATACTTGCATATTTAATTACCATGTATTTTTTCTTAAATCGTCTTAAATCGCCCTAAAACGCCTTAAAACGCATCACCTAAAAGTTGTGTTTTTTCTTAAATCGCCTAAACTCGCCTTAACTCGCCTTAACTCGCATTATCTCGCGGCGAGTTAAGGCGAGTTAAGATCCCAGAGCAGGCCTCATTATACATCGATTATTTACAGATTTTACAGTAAATATATATTCGACTGTACAGTATGAGCAGCCGGGTTGTGTAAGACTCTACAAGCTCCCTCATGTTCATTCATTAATTGTTTATTAATTAACTATTGAGAATTACAAATTACATTGCAATTGAGAAACACATAAAACAATATAGGGAAAGTTTTGTTTAATCGCCAAAATAAATTATACAATTATTAAAACTCGAGATCTACAGAACATGTCTAATAATAGCCTACATTATAAATCGAATATTTATAGATTTTTTTATTCTCATGTTTCGCGCACGATTGGGTCAAGGGAATAGGATTGTGATTGGTGTAAAGATAAAAGAAAAAATATATTCGTACACGAAACATTAAGATGTTACGTTTACATTTCTACCCGTCTAGTTTACAATAATCTTTTATACATCTTCAAAAATTTCAATATTTTTAAACTGTAATTTCATTTCTATTTCTTTCCGTGCAATGTTGACAAACATTACTCTTACAGTGAAACATAGCATAAAAGAATCCTTTGTTTCGGCGACAAAGAGTAAAGTCCATAATTAATATGGTAAATAATACCAACGACAGTAGAAATGCAGCGAGGGTAATCTTTCCTGAATTAATGTATATTAACAGCTCCGCATTTTTCTCTAAAGAAAAGAGAATATTTTCCGTTATTAAAAATAGCAATAGTTTGTTGTGTTATCTACAAGGCCCCTCTCTAAAAAGGCCCACCCCCTATCAAGCCTCCCTCCCTAGATCTTATAAGTCCCACTCTCTATTGACCCCCACTCTAATAGGCCGCGTTCTCTAATATTTCTCTAATAAGGCTCCTTCTCTATTTAATCCCCCTCTCTATTAATTAACCCCCGCCTTTTTGATAAACATATTTCTCTAATAAGCCCGCTATCTACCATTCCCTCTATTGAGCCCTCCACTCCAATACGACCCATTTCTATCATGCCCCACCTTATAATAGAAATAAATGTATTAAGCTCCCCCCACACCCACAAATATGACCCACAAACGTAAGTCCATGATTACATTTATAAATTGGCGTGGAAGTTAAGGTTATTTTACCGATCACAGTCTGGACTTGGGTAAAGAAAAGATAATTCATTTTTATAATTCGTCTTTGTATAAACGCGAGTACGCGACAAAGATAAGGATCTTCTGTCAAGACGAACTATCTGCACGCAAGCTTGTCTGAGACACAAATTAAACAGATAATTCATCTTAACGGATGATTTGTTTTTATGCCGCATTCCTATACATTGGAGAATTATGAAACAAACTAACTTTTCCGTGCCAAAGTTCGCCTTGACGGATGATCCGTCTCCAGTATCAATCGGGATATTGATTGCTTACCTTGAGGAAGTAAATTTCCAGTGTCTTCTTTAAAGTCTCTTGGTTCTCTTTTCGCCTGCGTACTTTTTAATGGATCATTACTCTCGACGCATGCTGTATCACTTGACATTTTTGTATCATAGGCTTCGCATGATATATCATTTGTAAGCAAGACTTCTTCCATGAGACCATATCCCATGAGAATTTTTTTGAAAAACGTCTTATTTGATTTTACCACGCAACCAGGCAAGCACTGTTGGTACGCCAGATATTGAAAGCGTGGGTCGACGTCGGAACGTGGATTGAGTTTATATCTTATTTGTGTCTGGTTACAAAAATCACGTTGACTTCGCAGATTGACTGGATTGTTCGAATATTTCGCTTTGATGTCTTTTTCTGACACTGCGAAGAAAAGATAAGAGGTGTTAATCATCCTTACTTGGACCTGCTGAAAGCTGAATTACGAGGACGCAACTAAAACTTGACAGAGTGGAAGGTGTACGGCGGGACCCCTGGCTGCCACTACACGACCAATATTTGAAGATAGAGCACAGCTAAGGGTTAGTTTCTGCATGGCGAGGTAAGAAAATCACGGACAGAGATCCCGGAGAATATCCTAGAGGCACAGGAGATAACCAACCACTACTCTAATTACGTGCGTTTTCAAGCACAGTGCAATGAAACACAACCTGAAATCGTGAAAAACATGTTCATTTTAGGTTGGTATTTACCCACGGTAAGCTGCACTAACCTTCGTCAGACGTATTCTTGTACAGTTTCCTCTCCTCTCTATTTCGTCCCACACATTTACAAGACGTGTGATTATAAACTACATATCTATAAAATTTGTTTTTGTTGGTAGGATCTCGATCTTTGTTGCCAAGGTCCGGAACCACTATCTCGATTTCTGTCATGTTTTCTTGCACGTGATATTTGTCATTTTTACATTCGAGGAAGTCGCCCTTACTAACATTAACACAGCGGTAAACCTCGATGAAATATGGATATCTGGATAACGGGGTCGCAAAATTATTATTGTAGATTGAAACAACTTCTCTTTGTGGTCCTAAAACAACAATAGGGTGTTGATGAGTTTCAAGTATATGTTTTGGGGTGGTAGTTGGTAGTCAACTTCAGAATATATTCTTGTCAAAAACCATTCCAATGTTTTAATACCGCGCAAAATATATGTAAAAAGTGCTAAAAAATAGAGCTTCGAAATATTACCTGTTATAGTGGTAGATTCCACAGTTATCAATAAGATGAACAATACCAAAATGTTCAGTCCAACGTGTTTCAAGTTTAATATATCAATACCTAAAGAATGGATGAAAATAAGGTACTTAAACAATTTTATTCAATCCTAAGTATTTATTAAACGAAATTCCAGTCCCAGTCCTAGGATGAAAACCTTCATTAATAGCTACTTAATTCCTAAAATTTGATCCAAAGATTATAGAACCTCATCAAAATGCTATCTAGCATTACAACTTGATCAAAACTTTATCAAACATTATTACATAGACACAAGGGCATTATCAGGAAATAGAAACCAGTGATCCTAAACTTATCATCTTATACCAGTTTATCTGACATATATTAACATGAAATTTATCAACTTGACAATGCACTATGCATGTACAATGTTTTAAATGCATTCTAAGACTAAGGCTACAAAAACTCTTTAAACATGAAATATTGTAGACTGACTAATAAGACATTAATATTATTAGCACTGATAAAGATCGGGGAATTACGTATCGAAAGATCTGCACTGAATTGTAAATGTTCACTTGCGCAAAACTTTCGCACTGCTTGGTGCGTTGGCGTGGGAAGCTTGGGGAATTGCTGAACGCCAAAACGCCTAGACAAATTCGCAAACTTGCCTTGATAGGAACTATTTTTTCCCTAGTCCGATAAGTAAGGCATAAACGGGTCAAATACATTTAAATTATAACTTACCATCAATTGAATACTATTCATGAATTAGCATTAACTTAAAGAAACTTGTTTTTATTGATATTTAATTTTTTTTAGGATTTGCGAAATGTTCTAGGCCTTCTAACGCGCTTGAGTTCGCCAGTAAATTTCACGCTCGCGTCTGCAAGGCCATTATTAAACTAGGCCGCCTGTAATTTCCGTAAACCAAAGCAAATATAATGAGACATTATTAGGTATCGATAATTAATAAGTACAGTAGAAAATATTTATTCCGGTTCCAAACTGAATTTTTGTAAAATAATAAAACAGAAGTACAAGAGCCAGTAAAGAAAATGAATAAAATATCTAGAAACGTGTGGTATGTCAATCAGTAAAGATCACGAGAAAATGAAGTAGTTTGCTCTGATCCTTATGTATACTTAATATTGTTTAACTTAACATTCCTCATTCATGCAGAAACTTTGTTTATACGATGATCATCTTGAAGGCTTGTTGTGAAACGGGAGAGGTGTACTTAAAGATTGACAGATAAATTTACATTTTCCATGATATTCATTAATCATTATTCAAAAATTATATTCAAAATAATTTAAGGTTTGTCAATATCTGTAAATTGGAAGCAGAATTCGTCCTTATTTACATAAATTTTAGCTTCGAAATCTGCTAAAACGAAATCCTATCGCAAAAAAATAATTAGCAAACTTGATGATTACTTAGAGTCTTAGACTCATTTGTAAACAGATAGGGATCGGCTGTTCATATTTGATATATTACTTAAACAATTAAAATTCTCATACTCGTTAATAGATCATAAATTTATCGAGTATCGTATTTTTGTTACATAATATTTAGAGCATGCTAAAGAAGTCCCAACTGTTGATAATACCCTTTATGTTTATGTAATAATGTTTGTTATACAACATTTATTGACTTTGTTCATTTTACATTTTCAATCAGTCTATGCTTTGGTACCGCCGTGTAACACTGCCGTGAATCACTGTAACCACCATGCATGCAACTCTCGTTAGCAATTAATGAACAAGGCACTAAAAAATTAGTTAATTAAGAACTCTAATCACTCACAGTTGAATAATTAACCTAATTTTTGCGCCGTAATAAGAAAGATATAAAAGTTACAAAAAGAAAGAAAAAATTGATATATTTTCTCGTGGAAGATGGTTAAGGAGCTGTGTATATTAAAAAATACAACGTAAAGGAGCATTATTAAGAAAATTTTGGTAAATATCCTACTGTTATTAGATTGAACAAATGTACCAATCTAATGAATGAAATTGAGATACATAAATAAGTTCAAATCAAAGTTCAACTTACCCATATTGCAGAGACTTGAAAAATTTCAAAATTATTTTCCTTGTGTCTTTTCGCACAGCTCAACCAATTCAACTGATTTTCCAGCTCAACGATCAGTATTTTTATGTGTTCCATTTCGATGGAACTATGTCTTATGGTTAACCACAAAAATAGAGTAAATTCGAAACTAGGTGGTTAAAATTTGCCCCCATTAATTGTTACAACAACCGCATTTCTGTGGTAAATAGAATGGTGTACATTTTGAGGTCTGATCAAACGTATAACGTCGCGTACACGTGGGGGAATATACCGTCTCGTTTGAGACCATTACTTTGGACAGATTACGTGGGTGGAGTGAATTGTTCATTTTGGAAGCTTCTCAAACATTCATGCAAAAATCGTACATTGTTTATCTTAGTCTTATATATTGTTTCAGATAATTCAGACACAAACCACGACAAATTACTGTAGAATTCCACCAAAGCTGAACCTCCACGTTTGAGATATCTTTCTCAAGTAGTTCACACACAAACGAAGGCAGCGTACTGCGAAATATTACATACACTGGACGGCCACGTTTGAGATACTTTTTCAGGAAGTTAAAGTTCACAAATACGTAAAACTATACGTCAACACTTATCCGTTTTTGAAACGTTTCCAGTTTCTAGATATTTCGAACACGCATACAAATATCTGATATGCGTGACACCAGCGTTTTCCAATCGTCGTTCAATCATCTACATTATATCTATTTATTAATTTCGTTCGTTAATTTTAGAAAAATTATCTTTACCGAGAGAGTGGCTAATCGTTCTGTTTTAGTCAGACCTAAAATGTTCCCTGATGATACTGCTTATATGAAGTTTACAATGTTATGGATCGATTAAAAATAACCCAGGGCAGTGTAGAGCATTATGTTTTCTTTACAAGCCATTGCTTGCAGACAATTAACAATTCATCCTATAGCTGTTCGAGCCAAGCAATTCCAGGCTGAAATCAGAAGAAACAATACAAACACAAGCACGTTCGCCACGCTAGATTGTGCCGATGTTCATGACGTCAACGTTTTTGTAAACTTTCGTTTCGCAAAACTTCCCCGTTTTCGCCAAAAGTCTCTACTTTCAAAGCCGTTTTCGAGAAGCTACGTTTTCATAGATGAAAATCGTATTAGTGTGGACTTTCGGCGGAAACGCAGACAAAAGTATGCCAATAGATGCAAAATTATGCGTTTTCAAACGGAAAAGTGATTACTGTGGGGCCTTATTGAGTATTGTATACAACAATCTACACTGGACCCCTATGTTTGAGATGACTTTTTCAGGTAGTTCAGACACAAACCACGGCAGCGTATTGTATAATACTACCTACCCTGGACCCCTATATTTGAGACAACTTTTTCATGTAGTTCAGACGCAAACCATAGCAGCTTATTGTAGAATATTTCCTATACTGGACCTAATACAGTAACTATCGGCTTTTCCTTAACATGAAATGGTGAAAAAAGGTCGCTACTGTATATATGGTGAATTCTATGGCAAATGCAAATTCTTAGTGGTCGCGGAAGGATTTACGTCAATTTCTTTGAGTATTTTATACATTACGAAATATATACGTGGTTCGAAACTACACGATGGAAATACCCCGCATTAAAAGACTATGCAGCCATTGCAACCGCAAGCTAACATCAACTTTAACTAGTTTCTATTCGTTGCAGAATATAACTCTCACGTTGCCACACATTCACTTTGGTTTATCATGCAGCAGATGGCGAGAACATGTAGTTATCATTCAGAGTGAGAAAATAATGTTACTTCTTTTCATTATATGTAGTAGTCTTCCATTTCGTGGCAAATAAATATAATTGAGATGTTTATTTTAATGTTCTTGCTGCTATAAGTGTCAACAATGCTAAAATTGACCACCATATGCTGTCGTGCAACGTATCAATTGACCTAAACGAAAGCTCGTTTGATGTACGATATTGGACAGTACGTGCGTCGGAAATGGATAATGAATATTTACACTATACAGGGGGCAGGAGGCGATAATAGTGTTAACCTTTTGTATTGTTTAGGCAGCTTAGCGAAGCTTACTTTGTCGATATGCATGCAAGTGTTGCGCCTCTCGAAAGTGGAGTTACATTAGCCCGCATTTTCATCAGGTTTTAACTGAGATCATGCAATGGCGTGTTTTGGTGGTTTTGTCTAATTCTGACAGTGCCGCAAATGAAGGTCAACTTGAAAAGGAAAGACAGTTATCAAGTGAATATATTGTTGACTATAATTATGCATTGTCCTTGTGAATGGTGACAAATACATGTAATGATGGAATATATTTAGCATAATTTTCTTGCTCCTATAAATGCCAATACATTGAACTTGACAACCATGTATTGCATGCGTTGATATAAACTCACCATTTCCCGAAATTAATATTTGGAAATTTTGTGTTTCTCAACTGGATTGCCTTATTAATAAAAGGAAATGCCACTTGCATGCCTGCGTTGGCGTATAGTTTACTAACGCCAAATAGTTTTATAGCTAACAGATTTATAACGTAATTGGTGTTCAACCGTTCTTGTTATTTCGTTTTGTATCCTAGCCAAATCTGACGAACGTCCTTTGTTCGAAATGACGAAGTGTTTTTAATCTTTTCCAGGTAGTTCAGACATGAGCCATGCCAGCTTACATTTGAGTCTGTGTCAAACACAAACCGCGCCATGCCAACTTACATTTAAGTGTGTATTATACACAAACCTATATTATATTACCAGGTCAATTTCCATCTTAACTTCGATTTTAATATAATCGTAATGGCTAATCCTATCCCTAATCCTAATATTACCATATACAGCAAACTGAGTACCTTAATTTTTATGACATTAATTCCAATCCATCTTTAACGAGGAGTTTCATTCTCATTCGAGAAGACAAATAATTGTTTGCGTTAGAGCACTTCACGAATTAAGCATCGATACTGCAAAAAATGCTTTCAAATTACTAAATATTTGTTAATTGTATACGACATATGAATAGAACCTAGTTAATTAAAAGTATAGAATTTTGAGTAAAAAAACTATTGGTAGCTCTATCAATTCCAAACTGTTCTCCTTAAAGGTCCAGTAAGGGACATCCCTTATTTATCCAGTGTTACTACAGGAGGAAACCGGAGTACCCGGAGAAAACCTGGGATGTTTGGTACAATCAAACCGGAAGAATTCTTCTCAGATGCGGCTGAGGAGAAATCAGACAACTGCATATTGTAGGAATTGAACATTATGGAACTCCAGTGACAGAGGTGAAAGACAAATAACCACAAAGTAGCACTATTACACCAACGCCAAAACGTTTCATTTGTAAAACGACAACATTGCGCGCGCCTTGCTGATTTTTCTAAACAAACAAGCGTGGGTTGTATTGTACTTATGACAAACACTCCACAGTAAAACTTAAACAGATTTACATATTATATACAGTAACACTGCAGAGTTGGTATGAAAACAATTTGCTTAATCCACAAGGCACAAGAATAGCTTGCAGTGCATTGAAACTTGGTATTTGTAAAGACATCCTTCATAGAAAGTTCAGACCCATAATTCTTAACCGTGGGGAAGCAAGAAAAAATGTTAAACCTTTTAACACATAAACGGATTGCAAATATTAACATTTCATGTATTTATGATAAAAAAACACACAGACGCCACAGTTTATTATAGAACAATTATATCTAGAAGACGGCACGCTGTATGCAGTGTAATTACTCTTTCCCACCAAGGACTTCCCCATAGCTACGGGAGGAAACCGGATACGAGTACCCGGAGAAAACCTGCTGTGTTTGGTAGAGTCATGTGGTGAAATCATAATCAGATAACTGCATATTGCAGGGATGAACCCCAGTCACACAGAGGGAAAACACACACTTAACAAGAACGCGCCACGCTTAATCGTCTAGAATTAATCTGAGAAAGTCGTGGCCAAGGTATTCGAATTTAGTCTGTAGGCGTAGGAATGGAACACGTACGTTATGCAGAGTATAAGCACATGATGTTCGACGCGGTTAAATAAAATGGGTTAATTATATTCACTCGAATGTTATTATAATCCAGACAATGATAATCCATTTACTTTCAAGAATGTGGACGATGTTTTAAAGTATGCGGTGTTATTAATGTTTCTGATAATCAAGCGGGATGTTGAAAGGCGCTACTATCACAGGCTAGTGTCATCAAACGCCTCCTCGTGTGATTTCAAACACCTTGAAGCAACCCGGAACAAAACTAATCATGTTACATTTGCCGTTAACGCTTCCTACCTAACTACGCTTTGCTTCCGATGATCCCGAACTTGGGCAAAGAAAAAAATCTTACAAATCGACTGTGTTAAATGCTGGAAACGGTAAAACATATATTTTAATATGGTCTTCGACTTTTTAGTATTGAGTGCAAATTGACGAAGATACAAGATTCCAAAGATTAAAGCCCCGGTCAAACGAGGATGAGAGTTGATGAGAGCGGTGAACGAGAGCGAGTTGAAACTCTAGCTCACGTTTGACCGCCAACTCTATCGTCAACTCTCATGCACTCTCATCAACTTTGAGGTGGTTCACATTTTGATGAGAATTGATTACCCTCCTTTGACGGTAAGCGTGGTAATATCCAGTCAACTCTTATATGCAACTCTTGTTCTCGTTTGACGGGGGCATGAGAGTTGACTATGAAACTCCTCATGCAAACTCTTTCTTGCTAATTGTCATCAACTCTCATCCTCGTTTAACCAGGACTTAAAGGTTGTATACATTATAGGTGATCTAATTAACAAAATAATAATTGCTAATTTTGTTAAAAATGTTCTAGAAAACAAACATGTCAAAATGCACAAAGGAATTTAAGGCGAAGACAATTAAAAAATATTATTCTGCTTTAGGAAAAAGTTGCGAATATCCAAAAAATAATATTTGAGTAAAATAAGTCGCGAAATTATAGTATGGATTTGACGTGCGCTAGCTCTCCCTGATTAACTATAGAGCGACGCCTCGTTTCGTTGAAACTTTAGTTCGGGTTTGATTCATGTAGACAATACATGTAGGCGCATTACAATACCCTCATTTTCGGCACGGCACGGATAAAAAAGGTTCTCGTACTAAGGTCACCCGTGGTAGGACTTCTCCTTGCACTGATAAAAATAGGTACACTATAGCGTACATGCGTCTACTGGGATTGTAGTTTGAGGACACAGATGCTGAATGCGGATAACTATATTCATAGAGGTTAACATTGCATTTTTGGACGGCAATATAAATACTTCACGCATGGCTAGAAATACAATACAGTATGCGGTTTGACCTGCAGGCTCAAATTACATAAATTGTAGATTTCACAAATGTTAGTTCACTTAGGTACTAGGCACCATAGGATATTCACACGTTGGAGTAGAGGTTTCTTAGTACTACAATGCATGTGCAAAGCTTTCAGCATTGGATAAGGAATATCTAAAGCCAAAACTATATCCTGTGTACGTTGAGCTTTATTAGCATATGCTATTAATGAAGGGCTTGCAATTGCTAATTTCCTTTGCAAATAGCAATCCAATGGCGGAATATGAGACATTTTTAATACAACAACTAAGCGTAAAGATTATAAAAATATATAAGAAACAATTTATATGTAAATTTCCTCTGTATTGATGAATTTCGCAAAGCGCAAAAGTTGATTCCCACAGAAAGTGTGTATTTACCAAGCCAAATCTCAAATATAACGCGTATTTAGCTATTTTGACTGAGTTTTTTGCGCCTTAATTTCTGCATCCACGATCAAATAAACATTACAGCGGTAAACACTATGGAAACCATAACAACAGTTCTAAAATGGCGACATGAACGAAGACAAGAAGCAACGTATTGCTTCGATTTTCATGTCGTGTTCAGTGTTTATGTCGGCGCTTGGCCGATCGAATTACAACTACTCGGCAGCACTTAAATCGTACTTTTTTATGGCGTTTGGGAACCTACTTAAAGACGTATATACGTTCTAAAAAGCTTCGCAAAACAAATAATGAATATTGTCGAGTGTATTCAGACGTGCACATCACAGCTAAACCAACTGATTATTGCCAAAATAAAGGCTTACTTTGGCCAATTATTGGGATTTAACACTAATTAACTGACACTTGTATGGGGAATAAGAGGTAAAAATCTATCGAGCTAGGGAACTCATTTAGCCTTATCGATATGTCACGAAATTTGTTCTAGTTAATATTTGTGTTATATACTGACGTTTTAGACGTGCACATATGAGAATTTCTAAGGGTATGAAACAAAAAATGTGAAACATAATTTTTCCTCTATTAGTTCTATACAGAGCCGCCATTTTGAATTAATTTATTTTGCGCTCTGCACGCATGCTTTTCCGCCATACTGTATTGGATTTCTAGCCATGTTTTGCAATATGTTTTAGTGTGCAAAAATGTTAATACTACTGTAAGCAATTGTGCTTCGTTATTCGGATCATTTAATTAACACACTTCACGAAAACGCAGTTTAATTTGCGTTTTGAAATG
Organism: Trachythela sp. YZ-2020; assembly: GCA_016169945.1. NCBI lineage: Eukaryota > Metazoa > Cnidaria > Anthozoa > Malacalcyonacea > Clavulariidae > Trachythela > Trachythela sp. YZ-2020. The sequence goes on along the minus strand of JADLSH010000032.1, from coordinate 587,400 downwards.
ATGGCGATTGTGCATCGGTTTCAATGTTGAGTCCAATTGCTTTTGTCTGAAGGAATAATTTGCGCCAAGTATTGTGTCATTTGCTATTTTAGTGAAAATAGCTAATTAAATATATACCGAAAGGTCAACCACCTTGATATTGACATGCCACCTGATACACGCTATCGAACTATTATTGTCTATCATGTTCATTAAGATCATGTTTTGCTGTGTCGCTCGCGATTTCTAGTATTTTCCTTAAATTTGTACAAAGTATAAAGCTGAAATTTTGTATCGGTCTGACACTCGTACCAATTGAATTATCGTGCACTTAAAAAATATTTCAACTTGTGATGCGCATACTATTTACACGCTTGGTATTATACTTTTATACTAGAAATACATACTTGCGGTAACCCCTCGCCCCATGCACCCGAACATTGACAGACACTACATTCCAAAACATTACTATTACTAAGCCTTATCATCACAAAATCTGCTATGCGAAGGTGATAGACGAGTCAGATATCCGGGTTCAAAACAAAATTTTTGGCTTGGAAAAGTGTATTTTAATTGGATCTCTGGCTCACACCCCTCTTCACGACGCACTCAAAGGCTATATATCGCCACATGTGTTTCCCTTCATTTTAAATGTGCCATTAAAATTTTGATCATTACTGTAATAGTTTGGAAAGAAGAGTGGAAGGAAACAATAATATTTTGGGAAATTTATTTTGGGTTAAGAATTTGTGAAAGAATACAAAATGGAAATTTTGTTTCAGGAAGAGGAAGTACAGTAGCCATGGCAACACGATTAATAATATAAATTTATTTTCTGGAGTACAAAACAGTTAAACAGGATACAAAAGCTGCAAAAATAATTAAAATATTAGTTGTTTTAGCCATAGAAATATGAGATATATGCGTTAGGTATGTTCTTATGCATTCTATAATCTTCAAATTAATGTTTAAATGGAAACTTCCGTTCACTAAAACGTTTCGAAAAGTTTGTAAAACTAAACTGCCTTTTACCGACATTATTAGTTTTGTAATGAAATCAGATGAAAATATACAAATTTCTCGTGAAATAATTTCGCTTTCCCTATAATTTGGAACTTTTTGAAAACATAAAATATAGGGCCGGGTATTTTATTTGGAATAAAATGAAGATCTATGTAAATAAAACAACATTTTAGGGCTATATTAAAATACATCAACAATTATAAGAAACTTGTCATATTTTTTCGACCATCTATCTCCGTTTTCGACCATCTAATCCCTTCCGCCGCTTTTCCTGAAGTCCCAAAAAGCGATTTATAAGTTATAATTCAGACTTACTGATACTCAATTCTTTTTTATAATTCGCTTATTGCACTCCTAGCAAAGATCAGTGAGATGACCACCCATCACACCCATGAAACATAACCATGCGCCGGCTAGGGTTGGGCGATATTTCGATGTTTTGTTTTATCGCGATATTTTAAACTGATCGCCATTATCGTATCGAAGATAGAAACTTGAGCGACGAAATATCGAAATTATCGTCATGCTCGATGACTATCGTGATATTGCTTCGCATGTGTATATGATAGCTTTTATAAAATCCTAAGAAATTCTTTCAATTGCTAGAAAATATAGTTTTTAAAAGATTTCCTGAATTAAATACGAATTTAATACGATACAAAAGCTAATATTTATGTATTAATCCGCTGAACAATGAAATCGCAGGCTTTGCTTGCGCTGTAGTAGAGATATTTCAACAGAAGACACTGCATAGGCAGTTCAGGTTTATGAACAGTAAATATTAGACTAGAAAAAGCCTTCATATTACTTTAATATACTGTTTTACTTGTTTTTAATAAGATTATATATAAGCTTACTATGTTTTGATATTAAAATTGAAAAATGTGCTCATTGTTTTTATTGCATTTATCGCGATATTATCGAATATCGTGATAATTTCTTTGACTATAATCGTGAGATGATTTTCTTAATATCGCCCAACCTTAGCGCCGGCAAAACTTGATGAACTTTGGATTTCCCATAGCTTTAATTCCTTTTTTCCCGGGTGTAATAAATAGCCGAGCGGAATTAGTACCCTCTGCCGGGCTATCGCCCGGAACGGCCTTCGCGCCGTTGGCTCGGGGACAAGTCTGAGTGCCTTCTAGTATATCTATATATTCTTTTATTCAATCGACGAACTCCACAGTTTCAGAGATAGAGTATATATACAAAATAAACGAGCCCGCTTACCGCTAGGTTTATAAACGACAATTATATATGCATACTACACAAACATGTCAGTAAAATACATAAACTGTCTACAAAGTAACACAACATAAATTCAAAGCAATTGCAGTTTACTTAAAAAATACTTTTAAATTCAAAATATAAAAGCGTAAACAAACGTAGTTCGGATATCTCCGACGAATGCCTCGTATTGTAATTCGGAAATCTCCGAAAACTGAATCCTTGTCCACATCGCCACACAGCCCAAATACGGATGCAGTCGACAGCATAATACGTCACCTGTTACACAGTAGATGCAAAAATGGTAAAGATCGCAGATTCGATTCCCTTCGCGGTCAAGCAATTTTTCAGCTTGCCCTGTGTGTGGCCAAGAGGAGCAACATCATCTAAGAAGATTTAGGAATATCTTCAATTTTTCAAAATATTTTATTGTGCATCCTATGGAATCCCACTTTCTCTGTTGAACACACTTTGGTAAAGCATAATTATATATTTCAAGATTTTTATTGAAGTCGCAAGAACATCTCCCAGACTCGACGATAAAATCTTCAATTTTTCAAACATATTTTATCATTTTCTGATGAAGTTACACTTTGGTAAAGTCCAAATCATATATTTAACAATGTAAGATTTCAGCGGAAATTCATATTTAATGAAAGAAGCTATTAAATATCCGTTCAATAATGCAATTCCAAGTAAGAGGGTACACTTCCGATATTCCCACAGTTCATTGCAAGGGCAGAACGAATCTTACACAATAAATATATTTTATCATATGTTTTTGCTAGTTTTATATACTGCATGGGATTTGTCGTACGATTTAAAGGACCGTTCATCCGTAAATCTATATGTTTAATAATATAGGCTACATTATAAATCGATTATTTATAAAATTTGTTTATATCGTCATGTTTCGTGCACGATAGGGTCACGGGGATAGAATTGTGATTGGTGTATGGAAGAGAAATATATTCGTGCACGAAACATGAGGATGTTATGTTTACATTTCTACACGTCTAGTTTACAATAGTCTTTGATACACCTGTATTATTTTTACACTGTAATTTCATTTCTATTTCGTTCCGTGCAATGTTGACAAACATTACCCTTACAGTCGAACATAGCGTAAAAGAATCCTTTCTTTCGACGACAAAGAGTAAAGTCTACAATTAATATGGAAAATAGTACCAATGACAGTAGAAAAGCAGCGAGTATAATCTTTCCTGAATCAATGTATATTAACAGTTCTGCATTTTTGTCTAAGAAAAGATAATATTTTCCGTTATTATATATACCAATATTTTGTTATATTCTATAATCCCCCCTCTAATAAAGCCCACCCTCTATCAAGCCTCCCTCTCTAGATCTTATACACCCCACTCTCTATTAACCTCCTCTCTAATAAGCCCCGTTCTCCAATATTTCTCTAATAAGGCTCGATCTCTATTTAATTCCCCGTCTTTATTAATACACACCCTCTCTACTAAGCCTCTTTGTCTGATAAGACGCTCTCTAACGTGCTCTCTCTCTATTGAGCCCTCCTGTCTAATACGTCCCACATCTATCAAAACCTCACCTTTTAAGAGCAATAAATGTATTAAGCTCTCCCCACCCCCCAACCAGCCAACCAGACCCACAAAGGTAAGTCCCTGGAGTTGGGTAAAGGAAAGATAGCTGATTTGATAGTTTGTCTGAATACACAAATTATACAGAAAATGCAACTTAACGCATGATTTGTTTTTATGCCGCGTTCCTATACAGACGGATTATCAAATGAACTAACTTTTCTTTGTCCAAGTTCGTCTTGATGGATGACCCGTCTCCAGTATCAATCAGGATATTATTTGCTTACCTTGATCAAGTGAATTTCCAGTGTCTTGTTTAAAGCCTCTTGGTTCTTTTTTTGCTTGCGTACTTCTTAATGGACCAATACGCTCGACGCATGCTGTATCACTTGACATTTTTGCATCATAAGCCTCGCATGTTATATCATTTGTGAGCAAGACATCTAGTTCCATGCCACCATATCCCATACGAATTTTTTTAAGAAACGTCTTATTTGACTTCACCACACAACCAGGCAGGCACTGCTGGTATTCCAGATATTGAAATTGTGGGTCGACGTTCTCACGTGGAATGCGTTTATATCTTATTTGTGTCTTGTTACAAAAATAACGTTGACTTCGTAGATTGACTGGATTGTTCGGATATTTCGCGTTGAAGTCTTTTTCTGACACTGCAAAGAAATGATACAATGTGTTAATCATCCTCACCTGAAGCTGAGAGCTGAATTACGAAGGGCGCAACTCAAACTTAATGGAGTGAAAGGTGTAGTAGAGGACCTCTGGCTGCCACCATAGGACCCATATTTGAAGATGGAGCACAGCTAAGGGTTAGTTTCTGCATGGCGAGGTAAGAAAATCAGGGACACATATTCCGGAGAATATGCTAGAGGCAATGAAGATAACAAACCACAACTCTATACCTACGTGCGTTTTCAAGCACAATGAAACACAAACTGAAATCGTGAAAAACATTGACCACTTTAGTTTAAGAAAGCCAATCACAAAACATGTTCATTTTAGGAGTATGTATTTACCCACGACAAGCTGCACTAACCTTCGTCAGACGTATTCTTGTACAGTTTCCTCTCCTCTGTATTACGTCCCACACATTTACAAGACGTGTGATTATAAACTACATATCTATAAAATTTGTTTTTGTAGGTAGGATCTCGATCGTTGTTGCCAAGGTCCGGAACCACTATCTCGATTTCTGTCATGTTTTCTTGCAAGGGATATTTGTCATTTTTACATTCGAAGAAGTCGTCCTTACTAACATTAACACAGCGGTAAACTTCGATGAAATATGGATATCTGGATGACGGGGTCGTAAAATTATTATTGTAGATTGAAACCGCTTCTCTTTGTGGCCCTAAAACAAAAAGAAAGGTTTTGATGAGTTTCAAGTATATGTTTTGGGGTCGTAGTTGGTTGTCAACTTCAGAATATATTGTTGCCCAAAACCGTACCATTCCAATGTTTTAATACCGAGAAAACATAGATGTAAAATGTCCTCAAAAATAGTACTTCCAATTACCTGTTATAGTGGTAGATTCCGCAGTTATCAATAAGATGAACAATACCAAAATGTTCAGTCCAAAGTGTTTCAAGTTTATTATATCAGTACCTGACAAATGGATGAAAGTAACATATTTAAATTTTTTTATTCAATCCTAAGTATTTATTAAACGCAATCCATTCCTAGGATTTGATTAAAACCTTCATTAATACTTAATTCCTAGGATTGGCTCCAAAGATTATAGAACCTCATCAAAATTTTATCCAGCCTTACAACTTGATAAAAACTTTATGAACCATTATTACATAGACACAAGGGCATTATCAGGAAGCTTATCATCTTATAGCGTTAAGGACTTGCGAAATGTGCTAGGCCATCTAGCGCGCGTGAGTTCGCCCGTAAATTTCACTCTCGCGTCTGCAAGGCCAGAAATTAAACTAGGCCGCCAGTAATTTCCGTAAACCAAAGCAAATATAATGAATCATTGTTACGTATCGATAATTAATGAGTACAGTAGAAAATATTTCTTCCAGTTCCAAACTTTAATTTTTGTAAAATAACAAAACGGAAGTACCAGAGCCACTAAAGATAATCAAGAAAAGATCTAGAAACGCGTGATTTGTCAATCAGTCAAGATCGCGAGAAATTGAAGTAGCTTGCTCTGATCCCTATGTATACTTAATCTTGTTTAACTTAACATTCCTAATTCATGCAGAAACTTTGTTTATATGATGATCATCTTGTAGCTTGCTGTGAAACGTGAGAGGTGTACTTAAAGATTGACAGATAAATTTACATTTTCCATGATACCCATTAACATTATTCAAACATAATAATTATTCAAAATAATTTAAGGTTTGATCAATATCTGTACATTGGATGCAGAATTCGTCCTTATTTATATAAATTTTAGGAAATCGAAATCCTATCGCAAAAAAATAATTAGCAAACTTGATGATTACTTAGAGTCTTAGACTCATTTGTAAACAGATACGGATAGGCTGTTCATATTTGATATATTACTTAAACAATTAAAATTCTCATATTCGTTAATAGATCATAAATTTACCGAGTATCGTATTTTTGTTACATAATAATTATTTAGAGCATGCTAGAGAAGTCCCAACTCTTGATAATACCCTTTATGTTTGTGTAATAATGTTTGTTATACAACATTTATTGACTTTGTTCATTTTACATTTTCAATCAGTCCTTTGCTTTGGTACCGCAGTGTAACACGGCCGTGAATCACTGTAACCACCATGCATGCAACTCTCATTAGCAATTAATGAACAAGGCACCAAAAAATTAGTTAATTAAGAACTCTAATCACTGACAGTTGAATAATTAACTTAATTTTTGCGCAGTAATTAGAAATATATAAAAGTTACAAAAAGAAAAAAAAATTGATATATTTTCTCGTTGAAGATGGCTAAGGAGTTGTGTATATTAAAAAATACAACTTAAAGGAGCATTATCAAGTTGCGCATATTACGATAATTAAGAAAATTATGGCAAATATACTGCTGTTATTAGATTGAACAAATGTACCAATCTAATTAATGAAATTGAGATACATAAAAAAGTTCAAATCAAAGTTCAACTTACCCATTTTGCAGCGATTTGAAAAATTTCAAAATTATTTTCCTTGTGTCTTTTCGCACAGCTCAACCAATTCAACTGATTTTCCAGCTCAATGATCAGTATTTTTATGTGTTCCATTTCGATGGAACTATGTCTTATGGTTAACCACAAAAATAGAGTAAATTCGAAACTAGGTGGTTAAAATTTGCCCCCATTAATTGTAACAACAACCGCATTTCTATGGTAAATAGAATGGTGTACATTTTGAGGTCTGATCAAACGTAACGTCGCGTACACGTGGGGGAATATATCGTCTCGTTTGACACCATTACTTTTGGACAGATTACGTGGGTGGAGTGAATTGTTCATTTTGGAAGCTTCTCAAACATTCATGCAAAAATCGTACATTGTTTATCTTAGTCTTATATATTGTTTCAGATAGTTCAGACACAAACGACGGCAAGTTATTGTAGAATTCCACCAACGCTGAACCTCCACGTTTGAGATATCTTTCTCAAGTAGTTCACACACAAACCAAGGCAGCGTATTGCAAAATATTACATACACTGGACGCCCACGTTTGAGATACTTTTTCAGGAAGTAAAAGTTCACAAATACGTAAAACTATACGTCCACACTTATCCGTTTTTGAAACGTTTCCAGTTTCTAGATATTTCGAACACGCATACAAATATCTGATTTGCGTGACACCAGCGTTTTCGAATCGTCGTTCAATCATCTACATTATATCTATTTATTAATTTCGTCGTTAATTTTAGAAAAATTATCTTTACCGAGAGAGTGGCCAATCGTTATCTTTTAGTCAGACCTAAAATGTTCCCTAATGATACTGCTTATATGAAGTTTACAATTTTATGGATCGATTAAAAATAACCCAGGGCAGTGTAGAGCATTATGTTTTCTTTGGAAGCAATTGCTTGCAGACAATTAACAATTCATCCTATAGCTGTTCGAGACAAGCAATTCCAGGGCTGAAATCAGAAGAAACAATACAAACACAAGCACGTTCGCCACGCTAGATTGTGCCGATGTTCATGACGTCAACGTTTTTGTAAACTTTCGTTTCGCAAACTTCCCCTTTTTTCCTCGCCAAAACTCTCTACTTCCAAAGCCGTTTTCGAGAAGCTTCGCGTTTTCATAGATGAAGTTATCCGTTTTCCATCGCATTAGTGTGGACTTTCGGCTGAAACGCGCCCAAAAGTATGCAAAAAGATGCAAGATTATGCGTTTTCAAACGGAAAAGTGATTACTGTGGGGCCTTATTGAGTATTGTATACAACAATCTACACTGGACCCCTATGTTTGAGATGACTTTTTCATGTAGTTCAGACGCAAACCATAGCAGCTTATTGTAGAATATTTCCTACACTGGACCTAATACAGTAACTATCGGCTTTTCCTTAACATGAAATGGTGAAAAAAGGTCGCTACTGTATATATGGTGAATTCTATGGCAAATGCAAATTCTTAGTGGTCGCGGAAGGATTTACGTCAATTTCTTTGAGTATTTTATTCATTACGAAATATATACGTGGTTCGAAACTACACGATGGAAATACCCCGCATTAAAAGACTATATGTAGCCATTGCAACCGCAAGCTAACATCAACGTTGCCACACATTCACGTACTTTGGTTTATCATGCAGCAGATGGCGAGAACATGTAGTTATCATTCAGACTTCAGAGTGAGAAAATGATGTTACTTCTTTTCATTATATGTAGTAGTCTTCCATTTCATGGCAAATAAATAGAATTGAGATGTTTATTTTAATGTTCTTGCTGCTATAAGTGTCAACAATGCTAAGATTGACCACCATATGCTGTCGTGTAAAGTATTAATTGACCTAAACGAAAGCTCGTTTGACGTACGATATTGGACAGTACGTGCGTCGGAAATGGATAATGAATATTTACACTATACAGGGGGCAGGAGGCGATAATAGTGTTAACCTTTTGTATTGTTTAGGCAGCTTAGCGAAGCTTACTTTGTCGATATGCATGCAAGTGTCGCGCCTCTCAAAAGTGGAGTTACATTAGCCCGCATTTTCATCAAGTTTTAACTGAGATCATGCAATGGCGTGTTTTGGTGGTTTTGTCTAATTCTGACAGTGCCGCAAATGAAGGTCAACTTGAAAAGGAAAGACAGTTATCAAGTGACTATATTGTTGACTATAATTATGCATTGTCCTTGTGTTTGGTGGCAAATACATGTAATGATGGAATATATTTAGCATAATTTTCTTGCTCCTATAAATGCCAATACATTGAATTTGACCACCATGTATTGCATGCGTTGATATAAACTCACCATTTCCCGACATTAATATTTGGAAATTTTGTGTTTCTGAACTGGATTGCCTTATTAATAAAAGGAAATGCCACTTGCATGCCTGCGTTGGCGTATGGTTTACTAACGCCAAATAGTTTTATAGCTAACAGATTTATAACATAATTGGTGTTCAACCGTTCTTGTTATTTCGTTTTGTATCCTAGCCGAATCTGACGAACGTCCTTTGTTCGAAATGACGAAGTGTTTTTAATCTTTTCCAGGTAGTTCAGACATGAGCCATGTCAGCTTACGTTTGAGTCTGTGTCAAACACAAACCGCGCCATGCCAACTTACATTTAAGTGTGTATTATACACAAACCTATATTATATTACCAGGTCAATTTCTATCTTAACTTCGATTTTAATATAATCGTAATGGCTAATCCTATCCCTAATCCTAATATTACCATATACAGCAAACTGAGTACCTTAATTTTTATGACATTAATTCCAATCCATCTTTTACGAGGAGTTTGCGTTAATTGTTTGCGTTAGAGCACTTCACGAATTAAGCATCGATACTGCAAAAAATGCTTTCAAATTACTAAATATTTGTTAATTGTATACGACATATGAATAGAACCTAGTTAATTAAAAGTATAGAATTTTGAGTCAAAAAACTATTGGTAGCTCTATCAATTCCAAACTGTTCTCCTTAAAGGCCCAGTAAAGGACATCCCTTATTTATCCAGTGTTACTACAGGAGGAAACCGGAGTACCCGGAGAAAACCTGGGATGTTTGGTACAATCAAACCGGAAGAATTCTTCTCAGATGCGGCTGAGGAGAAATCAGACAACTGCATATTGTAGGAATTGAACCTTATGGAACTCCAGTGGCAGAGGTGAAAGACAAATAACCACAAAGTAGCACTATTACACCAACGCCAAAACGTTTCATTTGTAAAACGACAACATTGCGCGCGCCTTGCTGATTTTTCTAAACAAACAAGCGTGGGTTGTATTGTACTTATGACAAACACCCCAGAGTAAAACTTAAAGTGCACCTCACCCCAATTTTGTTTTTGGCTTTATCAAATCGTGGCATCATTTCTGCTATATCCGTGAAATGTTTTTTTAATTTGGTCAAATCGTTCGATTTTTATAACGTTTTAAACTTAGCTTTCGATGGACCTTGGCCGTCGTATTTTCTAACCAAAAGAGCCTGGATCTAGCCCATTTTCTGACGTCACGCAAGGTAGTCGGCATACAGCTGTGATCGCCTTGTATTCAGTTCGCCGATTTCGGCTTTGCCTGCCTTGAATCAATCGAAGTTTACACTGTTTTTTCTGGCTATCATGTCTAACCATGAAACAGACTAGTACACAGGATATATATAATTGCTATTTAACAATATGCCGCATTAAGCTATAATATCTGTAAGACTGTATTATTTAGTTCGAGCACGTTCAAAATCAACTTCGCACGCCGCGGCACGCGTGTAGGCATCTAAAACTACAACTTGTTTGCACGATATAGGTCACTGCTATATGTACCAAAATATCGCCTTTTTCTGGGCTATCTTTTCTATGAAGCACGAGAATATATATCTTGATTATTGACTTCAGGCGCGTCAAAAAAGTTTACCCCTACTACAGCACAATTAGTACACACGATATATTTTCGTCGTTTGACCCCGAAACATACATCGATTTTCGTGCACATTTCCTTGAGAACTACATACGTTCTATACATCTAAGATGCGTAGATCGAAAGCTCTGTTCAAGAGAAACATTTTACGTACAGTTTCGTGCTTGTAGGTCTGAGTTATGTCACTTATGAAGCGATATCCAAATGGAATATTACTCACACTTTCGCAGCGCCAATGTCACCGCGGCGCGAAATGAACTTAGACAGTAAATATATTTAAAGCTATTTTGTTGATAAACACATGTTTTATACACGGATAGAAAGCTGTAGGCATGACGAACACGCTCATAGTTGTTTCAAGGTTGTAGATGCAATATTTACAAAGTTATACGGGCAAATAGATCGGTTGTATATCTCTTTAATTAAACCGGTATCCGTTCTTTAAAGTCCTGCGCTTGAAAGCTGAAAACATACAAAATTTGTAGTAATGTTTGAATGGAAATACACAAGCTATATAGACTTATCATACATGAAACTAAAGCTCTCTTCATGACGGGATAGCTATTGGTTATTTCAAGTTCGTTAGTTCATTATTTATCGCGTTATTCGCCCACAGGCAAAGTGTACTAAAATTCAACGACACTAAACTTCTAAAAATACATAATCCCGGCGAAAGATACATCGATTTTCGTGCACATTTTCTTGAGAACTACACACGTTCTATGCATGTAAGATGCATAGATCAAAAGCTCTGATCAAGAGAAACGTCTTACTTACAGTTTCGTGCTTGTAGGTCTGATATATTATGTAGAAGGCCGGACAGTATACAGGGAATTTGCATGTGGGCCGAAAGTTTATTTTGACGAGTACCTTGTGTGACGTCAGGAAATTTACTCGTTCCAGACTCCTCGTAACGACGGACAAGGTCCATCAAAAAGTGCCTTTTTGCCAACTTTAAACTGCCATAAAAATCGAACGATTTGACCAAATAAATAAATATTTTCACGGATACACTAGAAATGATGCCAAGATTTGATATAGCCAAAAATTTTGGGGTGAGGTGCACTTTAAACAGAGGTACATTATATACAGTAACACTGCAGAGTTTGTATGAAAACAATTTGCTTAATCCACAAGGCACAAGAATGGCTTGCAGTGCATTGAAACTTAGTATTTGTAAAGACATCCTTCATAGAAAGTGCAGACCCATAATTCTTAACCGTGGGGAAGCAAGAAAAAATGTTAAACCTTTTAACACATAAACGGATTGCAAACATTAACATTTCATGTATTTATGATAAAAAAAAACACAGACGCCACAGTTTATTATAGAACAATTATATCTAGAAGACAGCACGCTGTATGCTGTGTAATTGCTCTTTCCCACCAAGGACTTCCTCATAGCTACAGGAGGAAACCGGATACGAGTACCCGGAGAAAACCTGCTGTGTTTGGTAGAGTCATGTGGTGAAATCATAATCAGACAACTGCATATTGCAGGGATGAACCCCAGTCACACAGAGGGAAAACACACACTTAACAAGAACGCGCCACGCTTAAACGTCTAGAATTAATCTGAGAAAGTCGTGGCCAAGGTATTCGAATTTAGTCTGTAGGCGTAGGAATGGAACACGTACGTTATGCAGAGTATAAGCACATGATGTTCGACGCGGTTAAATAAAATGGGTTAATTATATTCACTCGAATGTTATTATAATCCAGACAATGATAATCCATTTACTTTCAAGAATGTGAACGATGTTTTAAAGTATGCGGTGTTATTAATGTTTCTGATAATCAAGCGAGATGTTGAAAGGCGCTACTAGCACAGGCTAGTGTCATCAAACGCCTCCTCGTGTGATTTCAAACACCTTGAAGCAACCCGGAACAAAACTAATCATGTTACATTTGTTAACGCTTCCTACCTAACTACGCTTTGCTTCCGATGATCCCGAACTTGGGCAAAGAAAAAAATCTTACAAATCGACTGTGTTAAATGCTGGAAACGGTAAAACATACATTTTAATATGGTCTTCGACTTTTTAGTTTTGAGTGCAAATTGACGAAGATACAAGATTCCAAAGATTAAAGCCCCGGTCAAACGAGGATGAGAGTTGATGAGAGCTGTGAACGAGAGCGAGTTGAAACTCTAGCTCACGTTTGACCGCCAACTCTATCGTCAACTCTCATGCACTCTCATCAACTTTGAGGTGGTTCACATTTTGATGAGAATTGATTACCCTCCTTTGACGGTAAGCGTGGTAATATCCAGTCAACTCTTATATGCAACTCTTGTTCTCGTTTGACGGGGGCATGAGAGTTGACTATGAAACTCCTCATGCAAACTCTTTCTTGCAAATTGTCATCAACTGTCATCCTCGTTTAACCAGGACTTAAAGGTTGTATACATTATAGGTGATCTAATTAACAAAATAATAATTGCTAATTTTGTTAAAAATGTTCTAGAAAACAAACATGTCAAAATGCACAAAGGAATTTAAGGCGAAGACAATTAAAAAATATTATTCTGCTTTAAGAAAAAAGTTGCGAATATCCAAAAAATAATATTTGAGTAAAATAAGTCGCGAAATTATAGTATGGATTTGACGTGCGCTAGCTCTCCCTGATTAGGAACTTTAAGATATGCTAAATCTACGACGCGGACGTGACGAAAAACAGTCGCTATTCTCACAGTTTCAGCTACACGGGTAAAAACTATGAACTCTGGTTGTAAACAAAGTCAGAGACGCGAGAAAAACAAATTAGAACTGGTTTCCAAACATTAGAGACTGTGTTTTCGTCACGTCCGCGTCGTAGATTTAGCATTTCTTAAAGTCCCTATTAACTATAGAGCGACGCCTCGTTTCGTTGAAACTTTAGTTCGGGTTTGATTCATGTAGACAATACATGTAGGCGCATTACAATACCCTCATTTTCGGCACGGCACGGATAAAAAAGGTTCTCGTACTAAGGTCACCCGTGGTAGGACTTCTCCTTGCACTGATAAAAATAGGTACACTATAGCGTACATGCGTCTACTGGGATTGTAGTTTGAGGACACAGATGCTGAATGCGGATAACTATATTCATAGAGGTTAACATTGCATTTTTGGACGGCAATATAAATACTTCACGTTTTGCAATATTTTTAGTGTGCAAAAATGTTAATACTACTGTAAGCAATTGTGTTTCGTTATTCGGATCATTTAATTAACACACTTCACGAAAACGCAGTTTAATTTGCGTTTTGAAATGATGGCGATTGTGCATCGGTTTCAATGTTGAGTCCAATTGCTTTTGTTTGAAGGAATAATTTGCGCCAAGTATTGAGTCATTTGCTATTTTAGTGAAAATAGCTAATTAAAATACACCGAAAGGTCGACCACCTTGACATTGACATGCCACCTGATACACGCTATCGAACTATTATTGTCTATCATGTTCATTAAGATCATGTTTTGCTGTGTCTCTCGCGATTTCTAGTATTTTCCTTAAATTTGTACAAAGTATAAAGCTGAAATTTTGTACCGGTCTGACACTCGTACCAATTGAATTATCGTGCACTTAAAAAATATTTCAACTTGTGATGCGCATACTATTTACACGCTTGGTATTATACTTTTATACTAGAAATACATACTTGCGGTAACCCCTCGCCCCATGCACCCGAACATTGACAGACACTACATTACTATTACTAAGCCTTATCATCACAAAATCTGCTATGCGAAGGTGATAGACGAGTCAGATATCTGGGTTCAAAACAAAATTTTTAGCTTGGAAAAGTGTATTTTAATTGGATCTCTGGCTCACACCCCTCTTCACGACGCACTCAAAGGCTATATATCGCCACATGTGTTTCCCTTCATTTTAAATGTGCCATTAAAATTTTGATCATTACTGTAATAGTTTGGAGAGAAGAGTGGAAGGAAACAATAATATTTTGGGAAATTTATTTTGGGTTAAGAATTTGTGAAAGAATACAAAATGGAAATTTTGTTTCAGGAAGAGGAAGTACAGTAGCAATGGCAACACGATTAATAATATAAATTTATTTTCTGGAGTACAAAACAGTTAAACAGGATACAAAAGCTGCAAAAATAATTAAAATATTAGTTGTTTTAGCCATAGAAATATGAGATATATGCGTTAGGTATGTTCTTATGCATTCTATAATCTTCAAATTAATGTTTAAATGGAAACTTCCGTTCACTAAAACGTTTCGAAAAGTTTGTAAAACTAAACTGCCTTTTACCGACATTATTAGTTTTTGAAATGAAATCAGATGAAAATATACAAATTTTCTCTGATGAAGTTACACTTTGGTAAAGTCCAAATCATATATTTAACAATGTAAGATTTCAGCGGAAATTCATATTTAATGAAAGAAGCTATTAAATATCCGTTCAATAATGCAATTCCAAGTAAGAGGGTACACTTCCGATATTCCCACAGTTCATTGCAAGGGCAGAACGAATCTTAGAAGAATCTTACACAATATATTTTATCATATGTTTTTGCTAGTTTTATATACTGCATGGGATTTGTCGTACGATTTAAAGGACCGTTCATCCGTAAATCTATATGTTTAATAATATAGGCTACATTATAAATCGATTATTTATAAAATTTGTTTATATCGTCATGTTTCGTGCACGATAGGGTCACGGGGATAGAATTGTGATTGGTGTATGGAAGAGAAATATATTCGTGCACGAAACATGAGGATGTTATGTTTACATTTCTACACGTCTAGTTTACAATAGTCTTTGATACACCTGTATTATTTTTACACTGTAATTTCATTTCTATTTCGTTCCGTGCAATGTTGACAAACATTACCCTTACAGTCGAACATAGCGTAAAAGAATCCTTTCTTTCGACGACAAAGAGTAAAGTCTACAATTAATATGGTAAATAGTACCAACGACAGTAGAAAAGCAGCGAGTATAATCTTTCCTGAATCAATGTATATTAACAGTTCTGCATTTTTGTCTAAGAAAAGATAATATTTTCCGTTATTATATATACCAATATTTTGTTATATTCTATAATCCCCCCTCTAATAAGGGCCCACCCTCTATCAAGCCTCCCTCTCTAGATCTTATACACCCCACTCTCTATTAACCTCCTCTCTAATAAGCCCCGTTCTCCAATATTTCTCTAATAAGGCTCGATCTCTATTTAATTCCCCCTCTTTATTAATACACACCCTCTCTACTAAGCCTCTTTGTCTGATAAGACGCTCTCTAACGTGCTCTCTCTCTATTGAGCCCTCCTGTCTAATACGTCCCACATCTATCAAAACCTCACCTTTTAAGAGCAATAAATGTATTAAGCTCTCCCCACCCCCCAACCAGCCAACCAGACCCACAAAGGTAAGTCCCTGGAGTTGGGTAAAGGAAAGATAGCTGATTTGATAGTTTGTCTGAATACACAAATTATACAGAAAATGCAACTTAACGCATGATTTGTTTTTATGCCGCGTTCCTATACAGACGGATTATCAAATGAACTAACTTTTCTTTGTCCAAGTTCGTCTTGATGGATGACCCGTCTCCAGTATCAATCAGGATATTATTTGCTTACCTTGATCAAGTGAATTTCCAGTGTCTTGTTTAAAGCCTCTTGGTTCTTTTTTTGCTTGCGTACTTCTTAATGGACCAATACGCTCGACGCATGCTGTATCACTTGACATTTTTGCATCATAAGCCTCGCATGTTATATCATTTGTGAGCAAGACATCTAGTTCCATGCCACCATATCCCATACGAATTTTTTTAAGAAACGTCTTATTTGACTTCACCACACAACCAGGCAGGCACTGCTGGTATTCCAGATATTGAAATTGTGGGTCGACGTTCTCACGTGGAATGCGTTTATATCTTATTTGTGTCTTGTTACAAAAATAACGTTGACTTCGTAGATTGACTGGATTGTTCGGATATTTCGCGTTGAAGTCTTTTTCTGACACTGCAAAGAAATGATACAATGTGTTAATCATCCTCACCTGAAGCTGAGAGCTGAATTACGAGGGGCGCAACTCAAACTTAATGGAGTGAAAGGTGTACTAGAGGACCTCTGGCTGCCACCATATGACCCATATTTGAAGATGGAGCACAGCTAAGGGATAGTTTCTGCATGGCGAGGTAAGAAAATCAGGGACAGATATTCCGGAGAATATGCTAGAGGCAATGAAGATAACCAAGCACAACTCTATACCTACGTGCGTTTTCAAGCACAATGAAACACAAACTGACATAGTGAAAAACATTGACCACTTTAGTTTAAGAAAGCCAATCACAAAACATGTTCATTTTAGGAGTATGTATTTACCCACGACAAGCTGCACTAACCTTCGTCAGACGTCGTATTCTTGTACAGTTTCCTCTCCTCTGTATTTCGTCCTACACATTTACAAGACGTGTGATTATAAACTACATATCTATAAAATTTGTTTTTGTAGGTAGGATCTCGATCGTTGTTGCCAAGGTCCGGAACCACTATCTCGATTTCTGTCATGCTTTCTTGCACGGGATATTTGTCAGTTTTACATTCGAAGAAGTCGTCCTTACTAACATTAACACAGCGGTAAACCTCGATGAAATATGGATATCTGGATGACGGGGTCGTAAAATTATTATTGTAGATTGAAACCGCTTCTTTTTGTGGCCCTAAAACAAAAAGAAGGATGTTGATGAGTTTCAAGTATATGTTTTGGGGTGGTAGTTGGTAGTCAACTTCAGAATATATTGTCGCCAAAAACCATTCCAATGTTTTAATACCGTGCAAAATTATATGTAAAAAGTGCTCAAAAATAGAGCTTCGAATGACCTGTTATAGTGGTAGATTTCACAGTTATCAATAAGATGAACAATACCAAAATATTCAGTCCAACGTGTTTCAAGTTTAATATATCAATACCTAAAGAATGGACGAAAATAAGGTGTTTAAACAATTTTATTCAATCCTAAGTATTTATTAAACGCAATCCAGTCCTACGACTTGATAAAAACCTTCATTAATACTTAATATATACATTATAGAACTTCATCAACATGTTATCTAGCATTACAACTTGATCAAAATTTTATCAAATATGATTACATAGACACAGGGGCATTATCAGGAAATAACTAGAAACCAGTGATCCTAAACTTATCATCTTATACCAGTTTATCTGACATATATTAACATAAAATTTATCAACTTGACAACGCACTATGCATGTACAATGTTTTAAATATGCATTCTAAGAATAAGGCTAAAAAACTCTTTAAATTACATGCATGAAATATTGTAGACTGACTAATAAGACATTAATATTATTAGCACTGCTAAAGATCCGGGGAATTACGTATCGAAAGATCTGCACTGAATTGTAAATGTTCACTTCCGCAAAACTTTCGCACTGCTTGGTGCGTTGGCGTGGGAAGCTTGGGGAATGGCTGATCGCCAGAACGCCTAGACAAATTCAAAAACTTGCCTTGATAGGAACTATTTTTTCCCTAGTCCGATAAGTAATTAAGACATACACGGGTGAAATACATTTAAATTATAACTTACTTTCAATTGAATACTATTCATGAATTAGCATTAACTTAAAGAAACTTGTTTTTATTGATATTTAATTTTTTTAGGATTTGCGAAACGTTCTAGGCCTTCTAACGCGCTTGAGTTCGCCAGTAAATTTAACGCTCGCGTCTGCAAGGCCATTATTAAACTAGGCGCCTGTAATTTCCGTAAACCGAAGCAAATATATTGAGACATTATTACGTATCGATAATTAATAAGTACTGTAGAAAATATTTATTCCGGTTCCAAACTTAATTAATTTTTGTAAAATAATAAAACAGAAGT
This sequence comes from Trachythela sp. YZ-2020, assembly GCA_016169945.1. Lineage (NCBI taxonomy): Eukaryota > Metazoa > Cnidaria > Anthozoa > Malacalcyonacea > Clavulariidae > Trachythela > Trachythela sp. YZ-2020. The sequence continues at coordinate 568,708 of JADLSH010000032.1, read as the reverse complement.
ACAAGAGCCACTAAAGAAAATCAAGAAAATATCTAGAAACGTGTGATATGTCAATCAGTAAAGATCACGAGAAATTGAAGTAGCTTGCTCTGATCCTTATGTATACTTAATATTGTTTAACTTAACATTCCTCATTCATGCAGAAACTTTGTTTATATGATGATCATCTTGTGGCTTGCTGTGAAACGTGAGAGGTGTACTTAAAGATTGACAGATAAATTTACATTTTCCATGATACTCATTAATCATTATTCAAAAATGATATTCAAAATAATTTAAGGTTTAATCAATATCTGTAATTTACATAAATTTTAGCTTCGACTTTCTCGGCTAAAACGAAATCCTATCGCAAAAAAATAATTAGCAAACTTGATGATTACAGATACACAGCAAACTTGATGAGTCTTAGACTCATTTGTAAACAGATAAGGATCGGCTGTTCATATTTGATATATTACTTAAACAATTAAAATTCTCATATTCGTTAATAGATCATAAATTTATCGAGTATCGTATTTTTGTTACATAATATTTAGAACATGCTAAAGAAGTCCCCACTCTTGATAATACTCTTTATGTTTCTGTAATAATGTTTGTTATACAACATTTATTGACTTTGTTCATTTTACATTTTCAATCAGTCCTTTGCTTTGGTACCGCGGTGTAACACGGCCGTGAATCACTGTAACCACCATGCATGCAACTCTCATTAGCAATTAATGAACAAGGCACCAAAAAATTAGTTAATTGAGAACTCTAATCACTGAAAGTTGAATAATTAACCTAATTTTGCGCAGTAATTAGAAAAATATAAAATTTACAAAAAGAAAGAAAAAATTGATATATTTTCTCGTTGAAGATGGTTAAGGAGCTGTGTATATTAAAAAATACAACGTAAAGGAGCATTATTAAGAAAATTTTGGTAAATATCCTACTGTTATTAGATTGAACAAATGTACCAATCTAATGAATGAAATTGAGATACATAAATAAGTTCAAATCAAAGTTCAACTTACCCATATTGCAGCGACTTGAAAAATTTCAAAATTATATTCCTTGTGTCTTTTCGCACAGCTCAACCAATTCAACTGATTTTCCAGCTCAATTATCAGTATTTTTATGTGTTCCATTTCGAAGGAACTATGTCTTATGGTTTACCACAAAAATAGAGTAAATTCGAAACTAGGTGGTTAAAATTTTCCCCCATTAATTGTTACAACAACCGCATTTCTGCATGTGGTAAATAGAATGGTGTACATTTTGAGGTCTGATCAAACGTAACGTCGCGCACACGTGGGGGAATATACCGTCTCGTTTGACACCATTACGTTTGGACAGATTACGTGGGTGGAGTGAATTGTTCATTTTGGAAGCTTTTCAAACATTCATGCAAAAATCGTACATTGTTTATCTTAGTCTTATATATTGTTTCAGATAGTTCAGACATGCACAAACCACGGCAAGTTATTGTAGAATTCCACCAACGCTGAACCTCCACGTTTGAGATATCTTTCTCAAGTAGTTCACACACAAACCAAGGCAGCGTATTGCGAAATATTACATACACTGGACGCCCACGTTTGAGATACTTTTTCAGGAAGTAAAAGCACACAAATACGTAAAACTATACGTCCACACTTATCCGTTTTTTAAACGTTTCCAGTTTCTAGATATTTCGAACACGCATACAAATATCTGATTTGCGTGACACCAGCGTTTTCGAATCGTCGTTCAATCATCTACATTATATCTATTTATTAATTTCGTTCTTTAATTTTAGAAAAACTCTTTCTGCAGAGAGAGTGGCTAATCCTTATGTTTTAGTCAGACAAAAATGTTCCCTGATGATACTGCTTATATGAAGTTTGCAATGTTATGCACCGATTAAAAATAATCCAGGAGTGTAGAGCATTATGTTTTCTTTGGAAGCAATTGCTTGCCTGTTCGAGATAAGCAATTCGAGGGCTGAAATCAGAAGAAACAATACAAACGCAAGCACGTTCGCCACGCTAGCTTGTGCCGACGTTTATGACGCCAACGTTTTTGTAAAGTTTCGTTTCGCAAAACTTCCCCGTTTTCGCCAAAAGTCTCTACTTTCAAAGCCGTTTTCGAGAAGCTACGTTTTCATAGATGAAAATCGTATTAGTGTGGACTTTCGGCGGAAACGCACACAAAAGTATGCCAAAAGATGCAAAATTATGCGTTTTCAAACGGAAAACTGATTACTGTGGGGCCTTATTGAGTATTGTATACAACAATCTACATTGGACCCCCATGTTTGAGATGACTTTTTCAGGTAGTTCAGACAAAAACCATACGGTAGCGTATTGTATAATACTACCTACCCTGGACCCCTATATTTGAGAAAACTTTTTCATGTAGTTCAGACACAAACCATAGCAGGTTATTGTAGAATATTTCCTACACTGGACCAAATAGAGTAACTATCGGATTTTCCTTAACATGATATGGTGAATAAAGGTCGCTACCGTATATATTAGTGGTCGCGAAAGGCATTATACGTCAATATCTTTGGTTATTTTATTCATAACGAATTATATATACGTGTTCGAAACTACACGATGGAAATACCCCGCATCAACATGCAGCCATTGCAACCGCAAGCTAACATCAACTTTAACTAGTTTCTATTCGTTGCAGAATATAAGTCTCAAGTTGCCACACATTCACTTTGCTTATCATACAGCATAAGACGAGTAACATGCAGTTGTCAGAGTGAGAAAATAATGTTTCTTCTTTTCATTATATCTAGTAGTCTTCCATTTGGTGGCAAATAAATAGAATTGAGAGGTTTAGTTTAATGTTATTGCTGCTATAAGTGTCAACAATACTAAAATTGACCACCATAATTATGCTGTCGCGCAACGTATCAATTGACGTAAACGAAGTCTCGTTTGATGTACGATATTGGACAGTACGTGCGTCGGAAATGGATAATGAATATTTACACTATACAGGGGGCGGGAGGCGATAATTAACCTTTTGTATTTTTTAGGCATACAAGTGTAGCGCCTCTCGAAAATGGAGTTACATTAGCTCGCATTTTCATCAGGTTTTACCTGAGATCATGCAATGACGTGTTTTGGTGGTTTTGTCTAATTTTGACAGTGCCGCAAATGAAGGTCAACTTGAAAAGGAAAGACAGTTATCAAGTGACTATATTGTTTACTATAATTATGCATTGTCCTTGTTTTTGGTGGCAAACACATGTAATGATGGAATATATTTAGCATAATTTTCTCGCTCCTATAAATGTCAATACATTGAACTTGACCATCATGTATTGCATGCGTAGATATAAACCCACTATTTCCCGAAATTAATATTTGGAAATTTTGCGTTTCTGAACTGGATTGCCTTATTAATAAAAGGAAATGCCACGTACTTGCATGCTCGCGTGGGCGTATAGTTTACTAACACCAAATAGTTTTATAGCTAACAGATTTATAACATAATTGGTGTTCAACCGTTCTTGTTATTTCGTTTTATATCCTAGCCGAATCTGACGAAGGTCCTTTGTTCGAAATGTCGAAGTGTGTTTAATCTTTTCCAGGTAGTTCAGACATGAGCCATGAAAGCTTACATTTGAGTCTGTGTCAAACACAAACCTACATTAAAATATGTATTAAACACAAACCTATATTATATTACCAGGTCAAATTCCATCTTAACCTCGATTTTAATATAATTGTAATGGCTAATCCTATCCCTAATTCTAATATTACCATATACAGCAAATTGAGTACCTTAAATTTTATCACATTAATTCCAACCCATCTTTTACGAGGAGTTCCATTCTCATTCGAGAAGACAAATAATTGTTTGTGTTAGAGCACTTCACGAATTAAGCATCGATACTGGAAAAAATGCTTTCAAATTACTAAATTTTTGTTAATTGTTTTCGACATATGAATAGAACCTACTTAATTAAAAGTATAGAATTTTGAGTAAAAAAACTATTAGTAGCTCTATCAATTCCAAACTGTTCTCCTTAAAGGTCCAGTAAGGGACATCCCTTATTTATCCAGTGTTACTACAGGAGGAAACCGGAGTACCCGGAGAAAACCTGGGACGTTTGGCATAATCAAATCGGAAGAATTATTCTCAGATGCGGCTGAGGAGAAATCAGCCAACTGCATATTGTAGGAATTGAACTTTATGGAACTCCAGTGGCAGAGGTGAAGACAAATAACCACAAAGTACCACTATTACACCAACGACAAAACGTTTCATTTGTAAAACGACAACATTTGCTTTCCTTGCTGATTTTTCTAAACAAACAAGCGTGGATTGTATTGTACTTATGACAAACACCCCACAGTGAAACTTAAAGAGAGGTATATTATGCACAGTAACACTGCAGAGTTTGCATGAAAACAATTTGCTTAATCCACAAGGCACAAGAATAGCTTGCAGTGCATTGAAACTTAGTATTTGTAAACACATCCTTCATAGAAAGTTCACACACATAATTCTTAACCGTGGGGAAGCAAGAAAAAATGTTAAACCTTTTAACACATAAACGGATGGCAAACATTAACATTTCATGTATTTATGATAAAAAAAACACAGACATCACAGTTTATTGCAGAACAACTATATCTAGAAGACGCCACGCTGTATGCAGTATAATTACTCTTTCCCACCAATTACTTCCCCATAGCTACAGGAGGAAACCGCATAAGAGTACCCGGAGAAAACCTGCTGTGTTTGGTAGAGTCATGTATTGCAGGGATGAACCCCAGTCACACAGAGGAAAAACACATGCACTTAACAAGAAGGCGCCACGCTTAATCGTCTAGCATTAATCTGAGAAAGTCGTGGCCAAGGTATTCGAATTTAGTCTGTAGGCGTAGGAATGGAACACGTACGTTATGCAGAGTATAATCACATGATATTATACCTCAACTTCAAATTGTCCAATCAGAAAGCTCAGTTTGTGCCACGTGAGCATGAAATTAATCGCGATATCACGCCTTACGTCATCACTTAGCGAGCCTGCGTTCCTTTTGACAAATTTCCACCCAATGTTCCCCGGAGAACATGGAGTGGAACAGTATTCGCGTAGACCACGCGAGACAACACGCACGACTCAATGTGAAAATGGCGGGAAAATAATATGGCGTTCGTAATTTGTTTGTAATTTCGTAAAAGATTTATTCATTTAAATGACGATTTTCAAGACATATGTTACCTTCAATGATCCAAAGGATACAAGCTCAAATATATTAAAGGGAAAACGGCAGAAACTCAGGTAAAAATAAGAAATTAAACATTGTATTCCCTTAGTTATTCAGCAAGTTTATTCTCAACTTAGTGGGTTCTTTAACTTTCCGTATAATATATCATTTATAGACCCGGAGCGAGGGGAATTCGGTAAAATATTACCCTCAGTGATGATATTTCACTTCGGGTAATATTTCGCCGAATTCCCCTCGCTCCGGGTCTATAAATGATAAATGTTCGATGCGGTTAAATAAAATGGGTTAATTCACTCGAATGTTATTATAATCCAGACAATAATAATCCATTTACTTTCAAGAATATGGACGATGTTTTAAAGTATGCGGTGTTATTAATGTTTCTGATAATCAAGCGAGATGTTGAAAGACCACTGGCCACATGCTAGTGTCATCATACGCATACTCATGTGATTTCAAACACCTTGAAGCAACCCGGAACAAAACTAATCATGTTATATTTGTTAACGCTTCCTACCTAACTACGCTTTGCTTCGGATGATCCCGAACTTGGGCTAAGAAAAAAATCTTACAAATCGACTGTGTGCAAATGCTTCAAACGGTCAAACAAGTGTTTGAATATGGTCAACGACTTTTTTGTAGCCTATTGAGTGCAAATTGACGAAGTGACGAAGATACAAGATTCGAAATATTAAAGCCCGGGTTAAACGAGGATGAGAGTTGATGAGAGTGAACGAGAGCGAGATGAAACTCTAGCTCACGTTTGACCGACAACTCTATCGTCAACGCTCATGCACTCTCATCAACTTTGAGCTGGTTCACATTTTGATGAGAATATATTGATGAGAATATATTGATGAGAATTTTCCCTCGTTTGACGGATAAGCGTGGTAATATCCAGTCAACTCTTATATGCAACTCTTGTTCTCGTTTGAGCGGGGCATGAGAGTTGATGAAACTTCTCATGCAAACTCTTGCTTGCTAATTGTCATCAACTCTCATCCTCGTATGACCAGGACTTAAGGAGAAGGTTGTATACATTATAGGTGATCTAATTAACAAAATAATAATTGCTAATTTTGTTAAAAATGTTCTAGAAAACAAACATGTCAAAATGCATAAAGGAATTTAAGGCTAAGACAATGAAAAATATTATTTTGCTTGATGAAAAAATTTGCGAACGTCCAAAAAATAATATTTGAGTGCAATAAGTCGCGAAATCATATCCGAGTTAAATATGGATTTGAAGTGCGCTATCTTATCTCTCCCTGATTGACTATAGAGCGACGCCTCGTTTCGCTGAATATGTAGGATCGGGTTTGATTCATCTTGACAATACATGTATGCGCGCTTACAATACGCTCAATTTTCGGCACGGCACGGATAAAAAAGGTTCGCGTACTAATAAGGTCACCCGTGCTAGAACTTCTCCTTTCACATATAAAAATATAGGTACGCTATGGCTTATACTTACGTCTACTGGGATTGTAGTTGGGAGACATAGATGATGAACGCATTGCGAAGGTTAACATTGCATTTTTAGACGGCAATATAAATACATCACGTTTTGCAATATTTTTAGTATAATCTTTATCTTTAATCTTTAATCTTTCTAGAATTTCACATTAAATAGTAAATACTAAATACTAATTTACAATGTGAATTACATTTAAACTGTATAAAAAAATATACTAAGACTAATGTTAAGAGTTAATATTTACAAGTAATCTTAAATAAAATTTGAAAATTTTTTGATAGAATTCGATAAATTTACTTCGACTCCAGCGTTCGGTTAAAACATTCAATCCCATACACAATTGGGCTATTTTTAAATCGTTCAGTTCGATATCTAAAATTATACAGTTTTTCTCCATTTGATCTAGTTTGTCTCTGTCTTATCTGATTAACTGTTTCTGGCAATAAACTGTGTAATCTATGTCTAGGGTCTGTCATTGTTTTTATAAGGTTTCCGCACATCTCTTCTCTGCGAGCCTTTAATGTTTTAAGGTTACAGTCCAGTAATGCTTCTTCATAAGTCAGACCAGGACAAATTATCCTAAGCGCACGCTTTTGAACTCGTTCTATGTCAGTAGACTGTTCCTTGGTTAAGTTTCCGTGCCAAATTTTAGCACAATATTCAAGTGTCGATCTTATGACAGCCATATAAAAGGCTTTTAAATCCTGCTTTGGTGCACCATAACCTTTTAACATCTTCAGAAAATACAGTCTTTTTACCGCTTTTTAACAATATAGCATGTGTTAGTTGACCACTTCAAATTGTCATCAATCCATAAACCAAGTAATTTGTAACATTTAACCCTTTCAAATACATGTCTATTGATTTCTAGCGGTGGAATAACAGTTACATTTTTCGAAAGTCAATTATCATTTCTTTGCATTTCGTTTGATTTAACTCCATCATATCTTCTTCAGTAAACCTTAAAACGCTCTTAACTTTACTTTCAGCACCACCCAGTTGCTTCCCAGAAATATGGTGGCTGACATCTAGTACCTCGTATAATGTAGTGTCATCCATAAACATTAATGTATCATGTTCAAGTATAACATTAGTTTCCATGTTGGTTGATATCATGAGTTGGATTTCTTCTTTTATTACAGAGGAAGTTTATCAATCTTTATTACAAAGGCAATTGGTCGAGTTTACTTCCTTGTGGCACTCCGCCATTGATATATGCATAATCAGACGTATCATTCCCAAATTTAGTAAAATGGGATCTTTTATTGAGGTATGTTCCAAACCATTGGATTAAGGCCAATCTAACTCCCATCTCTTTCATATTTCTTAGCAGTATATTATGATTAATTAGATCGAACGCTTTTCTAAAGTCAAGAAAAATTATTCGTATTACTCTTTGTGGCTCGTCCATTGCTCTATACCAGTTGTGGAGTAGATTTAGAAGGGCATACAAAGTCGAAGATCCTGGGAGCCCTCCATATTGGGAATTGGAAATTTTCCCATTTATATCTTCATTTATCCACTTGTTGGTAAAGGATTCCTGAACTTTTGATAAAACACTGGTTAATGCAATCGGTCTAAGGTTTTCAGCGATTGTACATGGTGTGATCTTAGGAATCCCAGTTACTTTGTATTTTTCCAAGTTTCAGGAAATTTCTTTGTCTGAAATGACTCATTAAAAATTTCAGCAAGGGAACGGCAAACAATTTCGAAAACATTTTCAGAATCTTCAAAGGTGGATCATTTGGCCCAGGTGCCTTGTTAACATTAATTGCATTCAATTCTCTAGCAACTTCTTCAACACTGATTAACGGTAGATCATCCGGGCATTGCATTTCTAGCCACTCGTTTGATATATGTGGATAATTTATCGTTAAATTAGCAAAGAAGTTATTAATTGAATCTGCCGATTGTTTATCGTTCATTTGGAGATTTGTCTCGGAGTCTACTAGAGTCACAGCGTTTTCCTTGATCCAATTAATCTTTTAACTTGCTTCCACCATGCTTTTGGGCATGAACTATGGTTTGGTCTTACCTTTTTATCATAAAACTGCAGCTTGGCTTTCTTTATCTCAGCTGAAACTTGTCTACGTAAATATTTGAAGAGCTCGGTTTTATTGTTTTTAAAAGCTTTATTTCTTTTATCCATCAGAGATTTAATTTTTTGCGTCATAAAGGGTTTATCGTTGGTATGCTTTTTATTATTCTTTCGGGAAAAAACTCGTTGATAATCACTTTAGTAAAATGAAGAAAAGCATCAACTTTCTCATCGAGTCCTTTGTTAGAGAAAAGTTCACTCCAGTCATAGTTCTCTAGAAAAACCCCAAACTGTTCCGTACTTGTATGGTTGAGATCTCTCACTTTTACCTTTACTATGTTTCCAGCCTTTACTACAGAGGCATCAGTTCTCGCTTTCCACAACACAATGTTATGATCTGATGTTGATAGAGGTGCCAAGACCTCAGGATTTATATAGAAATGCGCGATATTTGTAAAAATCAAATCAAGTATATTGTTATTCCGTGTCGGAACCTTAACAACTTGTTTGAGACTACAGTGTCTATTTAATCGACTCTGTTGAAAGCCGTTACTCGTTGGGTTAAAATCGCCCGAAACAATGAAAGCTGAGTTAGGACTTTCAGTACAGAGTTTGTCATAGCAATTATAAAAGTAATCATAAAAACTGTCTATCTCGCTATGACTCGGTGGTAGGTATACGCAGCACACCACAATTTTTGAAATTGCTCTTGGTAACCATTTTGGACGTAATGTAACCCATTGACACTCAAACAAGGGGTCATTCAAGTCCTTGCGAATTTTAAATGGTATTTTGTTGTTCACATATAAAGCAACACCCCCTCCTGTACCATACGTTCTATCATTTCTAACCAGTATGAAAAAATGTTAATACTACTGTAGGCAATATCTCGACAATTTCGCATATTTGTGTTTCGTTATTCCGATCATTTAATTAACGCACTTCAGTAAAACGCAGGTTAATTTTCGTTTTGAAATGATGGCGATTTTCCGCCGGTTTCAATGCTGAGTTCAAATGCTTTGTTTGAAGACATAATTTGCGCCAAATTTTAAGATTTTGTAACGAGAATGATTTTAAGTATTGAGTCTTTTATTTTAGTGAAAATAGCTAATTAAATATATACCGAAATGTCGACCACCTTGACCTTGACATGACATGCACCTGATACTCGCTATCGAACTATTATTGTCTATCATGTTCACTAATATCATGCTTTGCTGAGTCGCTCGCGATTTCTACTATTTTCCTTAAATTTGTACAAAGTATAAAGCAGTAATTTTGTACCGGTCTGACGCTCGTACCAATTGAGTTATCGTGAACTTGTGATTGACATGGTAAATATAATACATGATGGTTGCAGCAGTTTCGATTATATCCATTTCATATTTATATTAAAGAACATAAGGCTATTTACACTCTTCGTATTACATTTTATACAAGTCTGAGTGCCTTCTAATATATGTATATATTCTTATATTCAATTGACGAACTGCACAGTTTCAGAGACATAGTATATATACAAAATAAACAAGCCCGCTTACCGCTAGGTTTATATACACGACAATTATATGCACGCTGCACAAATATGTCAGTAAAATACAAAAACTATAAAGTAACACAACATTAAAAAATGCTTGCAATTTAAAAATTCAAAAGATAAAAGCGTAAACAACCCGGCGTGTGCAATCGATGAAATCGATAATCGATAAAATCGATATCAATTAATATCAATCGATATCAATTAATCGATTGATATTGAAAATCGATGAACAATCGATGGTGAAGGTTTTTGTGACCTTATTGATTGGTATCGATTATCGATAGCAATCAATAGACTAATTGCGTTCGATTGGTATTGATTATCAATAACAATCGATGAACTAACAGTGTTCGATTGGTATCGATTGGTATTCTCGACCATGCCAAAAAATTGCGCTCAACATACAAGAGTTATCTTGATCTTCCGTTCCGGCTTGCTGAATTCGAAAGGCCACTACAATCTTGAAGACTTTGTGCCAAAATAATCTCATAAAATTCAATATTTAATGTTAATTTAGTGGGAAATGAATTGGCAATCAAACCGCTTCTAATGACAAGAAATTCTGTTGCTCAATTCATTGTACGATCAAGACTTAATTGAACCATGTAGAGAACGAAGGAATAAAAATACAACTGTATTACTATTATAGTATTTGTGATCTACCGCTAATGCCGCAGGTGATAAGATAGAAGAGATCTAACACTGTGAGCAAAGGCCGAAGGTTTGTCTGTTTAACACTGTTACAGAAACACGGTTACACGTCAATATTGAAACATCGTTTCGGCTGCCAGACAACCTTCTGTATGCCACCTTATTCAACTAGCTTTCTGTTAAATCTATTTCTGTTAATATTTTTTTGCATGAATTAATACAGCTAGCCTATATACAATCGTTGGACAACATCAATGTCTTGAAGAAAATATTCCCAGTCAAAATTATTTTATTTTCATGATATTTCCACAATGTTAAGCTGAAGACCAATGAACATATATGCATGCTCGCTTAAATATGAAAGCGATTTTAAGTTTAATAAGCCAAAGTGGAATGGATGTAAAACGATATCCACACTGTCTTATAGTATGTAAGTGCTATACACATTCTCGCTATTAATTAGGTAAGGTGTGAGATTTACACGTGCAAACTGCATACTCCCCAACAATAACAATAGTAGTTGGCTAGCTATAATTCGGTATATAGACATCACTACTGCGGATGCTATTTGAAGTGCATGTAACACCTTAATTATGTAAAAGAAAATTTAATTTTGCAAGTAAATACCAATTAGTTCGATACTTCGATAAGAAACAAAAGCTGAATTAGCAAATAACATAGCCGTTCTTTCTTTTCGTCATAGATCAAATACGTAACTGCTAGTCGACATGAGACGTTGAAGTTTCCCTTGGTCGTTGACTGCTTAGCTGTACACCAACTGCTCCCACACTTGGCACTACTGTCTCCTTCTGTATTCTCCGTTGTTGTGCCTGGTCCATCTAAAATAATTGTGTCCTCCGTACCAATACTGTGCGTAACAATTCTCTCTGTCCCATTTCTTTCTTTTCTAGCTTCTTTTACTTTTTCTATCAGCTCCGCTTTTCTACAGTTCTTTTTATAATGTATTCCCATCTCGTTTAAAACCTCCTGTAGTAATCGTACTGATATTTCCTCTTCACTACCGTCCTTTATTCGTTTTTCTTCTTCTTTTCGGATTTGATTTTCTTTCTCTTCCCTCTCTTTGTCCAGTTCTGAAAGCATCGGTATTTCCTTAACAACGTCAGACAAATCAACCTCTAATGGCCATTTTGGTGTATTACCAATCACACTAAGCACTGTTAATATCGATCCTACACTGCACCATTGAAATTTATTTGAACGGGTCAATTCCCAGTTAGTTGTCTTTTTGTCAAAGTCCAAAAGCCTTACGCAAACAATTACTGTCTGATCACTCTTATCTTTGTCTGATCTCCATTCAAATATTGGATAATTACTTTTTAATGAAGGAGGTCTTACAATCCTCACAACATACCCAAAATGCAAACCTTTTGAATGTAACCACAGCGCAACAATATTATCTAGATATAACCCAGACTGGACGTGGACGGGCCTAATCGACTTCTCGATTTTGTCATAAAAGTCATTTCTGGCAGACTCAATCCAACGTGATAATCGAGACATGGACGGCAGGTATACCTTCCCTTGCTGCAGCGACAGAAATTCAGCAACATGAAAGTACTGCCCTTCATAGTATATTATTCACGCCTACCTCTAGTTGACACATGCTAGACTGAAATTAATATTTCACTTAACTAAAATTACACTGAAATCTCGTTTCTCATGGGCCAAAGTAATGCAACTAGATCACTTTGCAGGTGACCCAGTTGCCCACGACAATTAGCCACCTTCAGCGCATTTCCCCGTTCTCCTTTTTTCTTGGTAGCGCTAAACGTTTCACCAACTTTAACTGCGAAGGTACATTCATGATACCCTTTCACAACAACGTTGCGAATAACTAATTGTACTACGTCTTGACTTTCTGACATGGTTGTTGTATGTACGCTATCTGGTTGTATCTGGTTAAGTTGTCAGTTGTGTAACTCCCTTAAAAGTTTAAGATTGCAAACTGTGTGATATTGACCGCGATAAATATAACAGGATATTAGCTGTCACCACTATTGTCTCGTCGTCTTTGGCCGTACTCACTTTCCGGTGAATATTATATAAACCTTTATATTTCAGTTCTTCTATGAATTCTTAAGTTCTCTAACTCGTTTGTTAATTTGGTGTTGGTTTTTCCTTTTTCAATTGACATAAAGATAGATACAAATGGAACATTTTAATAGTGCACACTGTTTGCGTGGGTGAGATTGACATTACCAAATTTGCCTTATTAGCCACAGCCGCACAGGCAGATTTGTCATTTACGCCAAGCAAATTACTTTTAAGCCACGCATAATATATAAGAACATTTTATTAGCTAACGTTTCGTTGTCTACAGTACAACATTTTCAGAGCATTTAAACGAATTTACATGGTATGTTATAAGTTACATATATTTACAAAAGACACAAATCAGTTAGACCGGGAATTTAAAAAATCGATGAAATCGATACCAATCGATGAATATCGATTGACAAACGGACTGAATTTTGTGACTATCGATTGGTCATCGATTGGCAAATACCAATCGATATCAATTAATTAATTGGTATTGATTGATATCGATTGATCGATTGGCAAACCGATCATCGATTTTCATCGATTGCACACGCCGGGAAAGAAACGTAGTTCGGATATCTCCGACGAATGCCTCGTGTTGTCAAAATTAATGCTCGAACCATTTTGAGCATGAGCGTAAACGAGCGTAATTCGGAAATCTCCGAAAAGTGAATCCTTGACCACATCGCCACACCGCCCAAATACAGATGCAGTCAACAGCATATAAGTCTCCTGTTACACAGTAGACGCACGATCGCGGATTTCGATTCCCTTCGCGGTCAAGCAATTTTTCAGCTTGCCCGGTGTATATGGCCAAGACGAGCAACATCATCTAAGAAGATTTAGGAATATCTTCAATTTTTCAAACATATTTTATTGTCCATCTTATGGAATCCCACTTTCTCCCTTGAACACAGTTTGGTAAAGCATATATATTTCATAGTGTATGATTTGAGCGGAAATGCCTTCGATTAACTTACTTCTCAGGGTTATAGCTAACATCCATTCGCTAACGCAATCCAAAGTAAAAGAGTACGTTTTCGACATTTTGACAGACCAGTCAATACTAGAATAGTACATGTTACACCCTGTATTTCGTCGAGGAGAATATTATACAATATATTTATATATTATATATCGTGTGCTCTATAGCTATCTTTAACTTCACTATATGGTGTTTGAAAAACACATGGTTATTGTAACTATAATAGAATGTCAGTTTGGGTTCCCTGTGACACATACGTCAGAACCCGGGGGTGCCGTAACCAGACGACACTAGAAAACATGGCGGCAATGTTCTGTATTTTATATTAGTTCTTTCATGTGTTTTCGTTAATAAATATTTCAATTTATTCCTTTTAAAATCGTAACATGGTGTCAGGAGCAGTGCTGTGAGTAACTTCGTTACAAGTAACTAGTTACATGTAATCGTTACTTTTTTGAGTAACTTTACCGGTAACTAGTTACTTTTTTCAGAAGGTAACTTGTAACTGTAACTAGTTACAAAAATTAGGAATAAAAAGTATCGATAACTAGTTACATTTTCCGTCGAGAGCGCCGTTAATTTTTCCGATATTCAAGACCATGTTACTCTTAAAAGTTAAAAGCTGTTTATTCCAATGCTCCCGACCTACGCTGAGTCATCGTTCAATCTCGTACCCAGGCTCGAATCTTCGTCACACGCCGCTGCTATGCATTCTGGACAATCTATATGCAAATACATATACGTGCATGTGCATTATTCATTCGTCGGCGTGAGCTATTACACACGTGGCGCATCAAGATGTCTTCGCCACAGTTAGTATCAAATCCATGGCCGCACTTAGAAAAGATGTTCCAGTTCAAGTCAGTAGCAGGACAAACCGTGAAGCTTACCTGTTTACTTTGTTCACCGAAAGTTAAAGAGTGTTCGGCTAGCCTATCATCATTGTCGAATTTGCGTAAACATGTGCAGGTTAGTTGATCCACTTGGTTGTTTTACACTTTTACCATTATAAATTTATAATTAATATTTTATAAACATTACGCTATTTATTAATGCTTGCGAGGGGTGAATGGGTGATATGTGTTTGTATATGTATCAGTGATGATGTCTGATTGTCTATATTAACTCTTTCACTGCCACACTTCTCTTTGATGAGTAAAATCGAGTATAAATAAAATCTTAAAAGTCGACATTGGCAGTGAAAGAGTTAAGAACCGCGAAAGAGTTAAAACCGCAAACTAACTGGCCGGTAGTTTTTAGACAAGAAGTATAAGTAAACTTGTATAAGTATGAGTATGACTGTATGAGTATTGACTATTGAGTATGAGCGAGTAAAGCGAGTAAACCTACTTTTCGAGTGAAGCAGTTTTAAAGATTGAAATATTATTCACGCGGTTGAACGCAACGAAGTGTAAAATATTTTAAAATTTACATTTTCATTCAGGTCGCGTAAGTGCCAAAAATAGTAATATTAATATATCAATCTCAATGTTTTAGAGAGCCCATGCATCCACGCCAGTTATCGAATTTCAATGAATTGTGTTCTCAATCTCGAAAAAGAAAAGCTTGTAACCTGGTGAGTCAAGGAAATCCGTCAAAACAACCCAAGGTTGATGCCATGCTTACGATCCCAGCCAACGCTAACCTTGTTTCGCAAGCCAAAGTTGACGACCTTCTGATCGGTTTTATTACTGAAGGGTTAATGCCTTTTTCAACCGTTGAAATGCCTTCTTTTCAAAGACTTGTAAAAGGACTGCAACCGAATCGGTCGGGGCAGGGCAACTGTTACGAAACGAATCGACGAAAAGGCCAATCTGATTAAGAACAATGTGAGAAACGCCATGGCGAAAGTGCAACAAGTTGCAACCACAACTGACTGTTGGACCGCACGTCGCCGTTCATATATTGGGGTTACAGCACACTGGATTGACAACGAAACGCTAGACCGAATGAGCGCAGCTCTTGCATGCCGTCCGGTCTGAAAGGCAGGCACACTTACGATGTTTTAGCTGCAAAACTCGAAGAAATCCATACCGAGTATGAAATTGTTTCAAAGATTGTCAAGACCACAACTGACAATGGGTCGAACTTTGTAAAAGCATTTTCTGTTTTTTTCTGCTAATCCAGAACAACCAGAAGAGCCGGTGGAGACTGAGGAGGATGAATGCACCTTTCATGATGTTTATGGCGACCTGACAGAAGCAGCTGAAAGTTTCGAGTATCAGCTTCCTCCGCATCAACGTTGCGCTGCCCACACATCGCTTCAATTGAGAGTTCATAACTTGATACGTTGGATATGTTTGCACTAGTTCCAAACAACATTGATTCAGTTTGTTCTCTATTGAGAGACAATTTGTTCTCCATTAGCCAAGCATTCAAATTCTCCAACTCAGCTGTTAGAACATTCTGTATTACACTACCATCCCTGTTTGCGAAGAAAATGACCGTGTCATCTGCATACATCAGAACATTACCTTGCTGAACAACTGCTGGTAAATCATTAATGAATAAGACAAACAGTAGAGGCCCTAGGATGGAACCTGTACTCCTGACAAAATATTGCATGGTGGTGATTGCATATTTTGAAAGGTAACTGTTTGCATTCGATTCTTGAGATAACTGCTAAACCATTCATGCTCACTTTCAACTAAACTGTAACGCTGCAACTTAGCCAAAAGGACAATGATCCACAGTGTCAAACGCTTTCCTGAGGTCTATAAATACAGCTCCTGTCAGCATCTTTTGATCAATGTTTCTTCGAATAGTGTCTGTGAGTGAAATAACCGCAGTTTCCGTTGAGTGAGATTTACGGAAACCACATTGGTAGGGATTCAGAAAGTGTTGCAGTACATAGGAGTACATAGGTTTCTTTGCTCTCTAAACCCACGTAAATCTGCTGCAATTGACAAAATTCCTGCTATAATTATTCGAATTGCTCCCCCATTAATTGTAAATTCGTTGAAAAAAATTTTCAATGCGGCAATTAGCAATGAAACTATTCCAACTGAATGGAAATCAGCGAGAGTGACTCCTTTGGACAAAAATGGTCCTCGAAACTCCTTAAATAACTACCGTCCTAATTCCATTTCGCCTGTTATAAGCAAAGCTTTCGAAAAAGTATTACATGAACAATTATGAGTATTTAGTAACAAATATGTATGTTATTTACCGGGCGGGATGTCCATCTTGGAAAAATATTTTCTCGAGGTCTCAGAAGCGGCCCGAGACCGAAGGTCGAGGGACGCTTCTGAGGCCGAGGGAAAATATTTTTCAAGCACTGACCGACCTAAACGGTAAATAAGGTTTTTAGTTTTTTCCTTCACGAAATTTTATAAAAAATTCCAGTGCTGTTCGAGATGAGTGGCGTTGTCTAATCAAAACATATTGCTAAATATGAAAGCCGGCAGTCACAAATCTTGAAGGAATATATCTTCTTACATTATATTTTACTCAAGATTATGCCAGGTGTGATATTTCTCTCACTTTTTGGCTGTTCAACAGTTTTCTTGTTGCTGTTGAATTGTTCAAACAGTCTTGTTAACCCCGGTACTAGTCTAGGTAGTGATTCGCCGTCAACTAATTTGCCTCGTAATTTGCACAAGGATAGGAATTTGCATTGTTTTTGGACTATAATTTTCCAAATATTTCAAGACACGATGAAGTTTTTTTATCGTTTAAGCTTGCTAATAAAACTGTCCGATTTGAGCAGGGCTTCGACTTTATTCTGTCGAAAACATGTTTTTTTTTGTACAATTGAAACGCTGTAAAGATGAAAAACATGTTCACACTGCCGTTCATCTTGTTTTCCTAGAGGAAATGTATTGTTTTCAATTGAACTTTTTGTTATGGTTATTTTTTATAAATTTTAGAAACCAAATCACAGCAAAAAAAAAACCACGAATATTTCACCACCATTTCACGCACATGCGCGCGCATGACGTCACAATCTTCGTCACACGCCGCTGCTATGCATTCTGGACAATCTATATGCAAATACATATACGTGCATGTGCATTATTCATTCGTCGGCGTGAGCTATTACACAAGTGGCGCATCAAGATGTCTTCGCCACAGTTAGTATCAAATCCATGGCCGCACTTAGAAAAGATGTTCCAGTTCAAGTCAGTAGCAGGACAAACCGTGAAGCTTACCTGTTTACTTTGTTCACCAAAAGTTAAAGAGTGTTCGGCTAGCCTATCATCATTGTCGAATTTGCGTAAACATGTGCAGGTTAGTTGATCCACTTGGTTGTTTTACACTTTTACCATTATAAATTTATAATTAATATTTTATAAACATTACGCTATTTATTAATGCTTGCGAGGGGTGAATGGGTGATATGTGTTTGTATATGTATCAGTGATGATGTCTGATTGTCTATATTAACTCTTTCACTGCCACACTTCTCTTTGATGAGTAAAATCGAGTATAAATAAAATCTTAAAAGTCGACATTGGCAGTGAAAGAGTTAAGAACCGCGAAAGAGTTAAAACCGCAAACTAACTGGCCGGTAGTTTTTAGACAAGAAGTATAAGTAAACTTGTATAAGTATGAGTATGACTGTATGAGTATTGACTATTGAGTATGAGCGAGTAAAGCGAGTAAACCTACTTTTCGAGTGAAGCAGTTTTAAAGATTGAAATATTATTCACGCGGTTGAACGCAACGAAGTGTAAAATATTTTAAAATTTACATTTTCATTCAGGTCGCGTAAGTGCCAAAAATAGTAATATTAATATATCAATCTCAATGTTTTAGAGAGCCCATGCATCCACGCCAGTTATCGAATTTCAATGAATTGTGTTCTCAATCTCGAAAAAGAAAAGCTTGTAACCTGGTGAGTCAAGGAAATCCGTCAAAACAACCCAAGGTTGATGCCATGCTTACGATCCCAGCCAACGCTAACCTTGTTTCGCAAGCCAAAGTTGACGACCTTCTGATCGGTTTTATTACTGAAGGGTTAATGCCTTTTTCAACCGTTGAAATGCCTTCTTTTCAAAGACTTGTAAAAGGACTGCAACCGAATCGGTCGGTTATATGCAGGGCAACTGTTACGAAACGAATCGACGAAAAGGCCAATCTGATTAAGAACAATGTGAGAAACGCCATGGCGAAAGTGCAACAAGTTGCAACCACAACTGACTGTTGGACCGCACGTCGCCGTTCATATATTGGGGTTACAGCACACTGGATTGACAACGAAACGCTAGACCGAATGAGCGCAGCTCTTGCATGCCGTCCGATCTGAAAGGCAGGCACACTTACGATGTTTTAGCTGCAAAACTCGAAGAAATCCATACCGAGTATGAAATTGTTTCAAAGATTGTCAAGACCACAACTGACAATGGGTCGAACTTTTTAAAAGCATTTTCTGTTTTTTTCTGCTAATCCAGAACAACCAGAAGAGCCGGTGGAGACTGAGGAGGATGAATGCACCTTTCATGATGTTTATGGCGACCTGACAGAAGCAGCTGAAAGTTTCGAGTATCAGCTTCCTCCGCATCAACGTTTCGCTGCCCACACATCGCTTCAATTGAGAGTTCATAACTTGATACGTTGGATATGTTTGCACTAGTTCCAAACAACATTGATTCAGTTTGTTCTCTATTGAGAGACAATTTGTTCTCCATTAGCCAAGCATTCAAATTCTCCAACTCAGCTGTTAGAACATTCTGTATTACACTACCATCCCTGTTTGCGAAGAAAATGACCGTGTCATCTGCATACATCAGAACATTACCTTGCTGAACAGCTGCTGGTAAATCATTAATGAATAAGACAAACAGTAGAGGCCCTAGGATGGAACCCTGTGGTACTCCTGACAAAATATTGCATGGTGGTGATTGCATATTTTGAAAGGTAACTGTTTCCATTCGATTCTTGAGATAACTGCTAAATCATTCATGCTCACTTTCAACTAAACTGTAACGCTGCAACTTAGCCAAAAGGAGACAATGATCCACAGTGTCAAACGCTTTCCTGAGGTCTATAAATACAGCTCCTGTCAGCATCTTTTGATCAATGTTTCTTCGAATAGTGTCTGTGAGTGAAATAACCGCAGTTTCCGTTGAGTGAGATTTACGGAAACCACATTGGTAGGGATTCAGAAAGTGTTGCAGTACATAGGAGTACATAGGTTTCTTTGCTCTCTAAACCCACGTAAATCTGCTGCAATTGACAAAATTCCTGCTATAATTATTCGAATTGCTCCCCCATTAATTGTAAATTCGTTGAAAAAAATTTTCAATGCGGCAATTAGCAATGAAACTATTCCAACTGAATGGAAATCAGCGAGAGTGACTCCTTTGGACAAAAATGGTCCTCGAAACTCCTTAAATAACTACCGTCCTAATTCCATTTCGCCTGTTATAAGCAAAGCTTTCGAAAAAGTATTACATGAACAATTATGAGTATTTAGTAACAAATATGTATGTTATTTACCGGGCGGGATGTCCATCTTGGAAAAATATTTTCTCGAGGTCTCAGAAGCGGCCCGAGACCGAAGGTCGAGGGACGCTTCTGAGGCCGAGGGAAAATATTTTTCAAGCACTGACCGACCTAAACGGTAAATAAGGTTTTAGTTTTTTCCTTCACGAAATTTTATAAAAAATTCCAGTGCTGTTCGAGATGAGTGGCGTTGTCTAATCAAAACATATTGCTAAATATGAAAGCCGGCAGTCACAAATCTTGAAGGAATATATCTTCTTACATTATATTTTACTCAAGATTATGCCAGGTGTGATATTTCTCTCACTTTTTGGCTGTTCAACAGTTTTCTTGTTGCTGTTGAATTGTTCAAACAGTCTTGTTAACCCCGGTACTAGTCTAGGTAGTGATTCGCCGTCAACTAATTTGCCTCGTAATTTGCACAAGGATAGGAATTTGCATTGTTTTTGGACTATAATTTTCCAAATATTTCA
Source organism: Trachythela sp. YZ-2020 (assembly GCA_016169945.1). Lineage (NCBI taxonomy): Eukaryota > Metazoa > Cnidaria > Anthozoa > Malacalcyonacea > Clavulariidae > Trachythela > Trachythela sp. YZ-2020. The sequence continues at coordinate 547,814 of JADLSH010000032.1, read as the reverse complement.
AGACACGATGAAGTTTTTTTATCGTTTAAGCTTGCTAATAAAACTGTCCGATTTGAGCAGGGCTTCGACTTTATTCTGTCGAAAACATGTTTTTTTTTGTACAATTGAAACGCTGTAAAGATGAAAAACATGTTCACACTGCCGTTCATCTTGTTTTCCTAGAGGAAATGTATTGTTTTCAATTGAACTTTTTGTTATGGTTATTTTTTATAAATTTTAGAAACCAAATCACAGCAAAAAAAAACCCACGAATATTTCACCACCATTTCACGCACATGCGCGCGCATGACGTCACAACTTCGTGGGAATTTCCCCACCCCGCCCACTTCGTGGGAATTCCCACGCTTCGCGCGCTGCATGTTTAAAAAAAATTCTGGGCCATTTTGCCTCATGACGTCACACATTCCCCCACCCCCTTCGCGGACATTCCCCACATTTCAGAAATATTTTTTTTCTGGGCCACTTGATGACGTCACAACTTTGTAACATGACACCACACATTTTTTAATAATATTATTTTAAAAATATTATTATTTTAAAAATAATATTATTTTAAAAATAATATTATTTTAAAAATAATATTATTTTAAAAATAATATTATTTTAAAAATAATATTATTTTAAAAATAATATTATTTTAAAAATAATATTATTTTAAAAATAATATTATTTTAAAAATAATATTATTTATATTTTATTTTTTTACAAATTATTTTAATCTTCGAACCCATCGCTCTCCTCACCTAGGAGTGTAAAGGTTGAGATATTTTCTTCTTGTAGTGGTGTGTTGAGATATATGGTTTTACACCTCTTAGTGATCCATCTCACGTATGGAGCAGGGTCCGTGCTATATCGAAGAGGACGCTTATTAATGTCCGACTCTAACTTTTTATACTCTTTAACCGCCTCCATATTTTTTAAAAAAACCTTGCGAGGTTTTAAAACCAACAACACCACACCCGACGCAAGAGAAATGACTAAAAAACGATGGGTTGTGAGCCTTCAAAGATTATATTAAATATAGTAGTCATGACACTACATATTGGACCTAATAACATAATCACCACCACTAGAGTGACAAATATTTTATTATCCCTTTCTGCAGCGTTTTTATGCATCTCTATATAGTCTTTTATATACCATTTAATACTATTTACCACAACTTGTGCCTGAACCATTATTTTTATAGTTTTAAGAGTGTTTTGGTGAGATAGTTTCAATTATATATAAAATGATGTTGGTTTAAGAACAACACCATGTACACACTACAAATAATATGTGTGATACCAATAATATGTGTGATACAAATAATATGCATGACACAAAACTTATGTTTGTGACTGAGACAAAACTTACGTTTGCGACTAGGGAGATGACAAAGTTTGGGACCAAAAAGATCATGATTAAAAAAGAGGGCAAACCTTTAGAATTGGTTTTTAATGAGTGTTCAACATTTGGTGTTCAAAAAAATGATAAATTTAAACCTATCAGTTACTCACTCCCACTAGTTTTGAACGAAGAGCTCATCGATGAGTTTACAAACATAATCACAGAGTGTGAGACACACACTGGGAGGGAGGGAATCGCAAGATGTTTGTACACAGACGGAGACACACCAATATTATACCCAAAGATCATCCCACACATATCAAGGTTTTACAATAAGGCTGGGAAGAAAGTTGCGTTCAAAAGCTATGTGGATGAACCTAACGAGGTTAATGTAACTATTTTAATTGACAGTTTTTTCGTGAACAAAGATGGAGAGATGTATCTTCAAGTGAAAGCTAAGAGAGTAAACTTTTTAGAGTAATAGTTTTATTACCAAACTAGTAATACCATCAGACTTAATAATTATTATAAAAAAACTTTTATAATATTATTTTATATGAAACTTATATTATAAAAAAACTTTTATAATATTATCTTACCATAAAACTCACAAAACTGTGTCCTCACCCTCATCACTTTTTGTCATAATAATGTGTGCGCTAACTGTCAGCCCACCACTGAGTATACCAACGAGTGGAATATAAGGTTGGACGTACCTCATTATTTTAATAACATCCTCCCTCAGCAACGGATCCTCTTTGAGGTCATCCTCCAACATTTTTGCGTCTTTGACAACACCAGTCCCACCAAGTAGCGCAGAGAACTTGCTCAGAAACAAGTCACACAAAAACACTTGCGCCCTTTCACGTTTCATGGTTTCGTACTCCTCGTATAATTTATCCACCCCCTTCTCCGTCAGCTTCTCCACATACTTCTCCGTCTTTTTTATATCACCATTTCGTACGGCACCAATGAGTGCCTCACGTTTGTTAATCTTTGGTTCCTCCGTAGGAATATTATCTCCCATCAATAAAAACTCATCGACCGTCTCTGTCATGATAACTTTATTATAGGGTGATATTTTTATAAAAAACCTTTTGTAATATTATTAAAAGCTTTTATACCTTCAGTTCATAACCAAATGGGTGGGATAGACTAATGTCCAAATAACAATACTTTATATTTTTTAGTGACTTAACAATCTGATCAGTCTCATTCTTCCCGACACCGTACAAATACTCATCGATGATTACCTTCATATCACCTCGGTTGGGTGTAAAAAATGTGATGAGCCTCGTTGGATTTTGGCGAAAGGTGAGCGCAATACTTTTTAGTTGTTGCGTCAGGACGATGACACTCAGCTTCCTATGCCTCGCTGAAAACCCAAGTTTGACGAGACTTTGTCTGACCTTTTACATCTTTCGAGGACGCACAATCATCGAGGATGATGAGACTAAATGTCCCTTCAAAAATACTTGCTACAAGATCCAAAGCTTCGTTCACCCTGTCCTGACTTATTGGCAGTGTGATAATGTTTGTGTCGTGTATGTGCTTCCAACTATGATAAGTCTCGTTCCATTGAAACGTTGGACAGATGATGATGACAAAGGCAAACTTTTTAACAAACTCTTCCTCCAACATCCTCAGCAACAAGTGTGTCTTACCACACGGAGACTTGCCATTAAAAATAATATTACATGCCTCCATTATTTATTTTTTGTAAAAACTTTTATAATATTATTTTTTATGAAACTTATATTATAAAAAACTTTTATAATATTATTTTTTATGAAACTTATATTATATAAAAACTTTTAATAATATTATTTTATAAAAAAACTTTTATAAAATATTATTTTATAAAAAACTTTAATGATATTATTGTCATATTTGTCCGACTTGTATTACTGCGACTATGAAAACATGACAGTTTAGATCTCCAACGTGTGCCTTTTTATTAATCTTCAACATTATCCCACTTTGTGTGTTCACAATCCTCCGACCAGATCCATGCTCCTTATCAACACTTCGCAGGTCAATGCACAGGCAAAACTTGTCTTTGAAAAACTGCGCAAGAGTTTTTTTTTCAATGGTTTCTTATCTCCAAAGAACCTCTCTGCCTCGTTGAACAACCTCACCTTTGGGATGCCCTGTTAATACACCTGATTAGGTGTTCCTTCCACCGTGACATCCACACTTTCAATGTTTGGATACACATACTCCTCGCTGTCTGATCTCCCAGGTTTTGTAGAAAGATACACAATGGCGGACACTCTTTTTCTCGGAGGGTTGATCGTATGTGTGATGATGGTCTCCACAGGTTTCCACACCTCGTTCTTCCAACATGTGGCGTGGTTGTACATCAGTCCCTTCCCCATTGAATAAATCTCGTCAGAGTTTCTGACCAACTCATCACTTTTCACACCCTCGTACTCGATCTCCACATTGTCCAACCTCCACACACCAAGAGTTTCTTCATCCTGTACTGTGATGACATCTTCGTCATCCTACCTCTGTGGCATATCATCGAAGCATTTGGAGTACACCAAAAAACGTACATCCCATCCTCACAAGTCTTTGCCACTTTCATCTATACTTTTGATGGTCCCGTTTCGTGAAGTACCCAAAACGTTTGGGAGATGTGTCAGGACACGTATACGCACCGTTGTGGCGTCATCTCCCCCTGTAAGAACGGGATTGGGAGATGTACAACTCCGAAGATCACAACACGGCGGTTATGATGGGTGTCATTGCAATAAACTTCAACCAAGACTTTCTCCGCTACATCACCACGTCCGGCACAGGTCTCACCACCCTCGGCATCCAGCGCTTGCAGGCCAGAATAAGAGGCCTTTGTATATTGTGTGCTGGGCGCGCAGGCGAAGACGCGTTGGAGCATCGTCGCTCACGGGGCTCAAAGCCTTCAGACACAAGATGTCTTCCGTAAGTTGGTGGCGGACACCGTGATACAGTCGGACACAACTGCGACAATTGGAGACATGCGACGCGCCATCTCTCACTGTAAGGTTGTGCTAAATTTGGTGTGTAACCCGGATGTTATTTTGTTGCCATCTTCGTGCGTTCTTTTAAAAAAGGCAATCCCTGGGTATAGTAATATTTTACTAAGACCAAATGCTGGTATGAAATTTGGAGTTAATACAAATGTTAATTTTTTGAAGGAGGAGAAAAAGGTTGTTAAAAAAATAATTGGAGAAAAAATATATATATATTTCTTCAGATATAATAAAAGACATTCCAACAAAAAAAATAATAAAAAAAGATAATTCAAACATTATAATATTATTAGGATCAGCATTAATGGGAAGAATTATTTACTCTTATATTTTATAAAAATATATATTTTAAAAAGTTTTTTTATAAAATAATATTATTATAAAATAATATTATTAAGAGTTTTTTATATAAAATAATATTATAAAAGTTCCTTATAGAATAATATAAAAGTTTTTTATATAAAATAATATTATAAAAGTTTTTTTCCAAAATAATATTATTATAAAATAATATTATTAATAAATATGGACTTTAATCACATATCCAACGAGTTGGACGATGAAGTTATCACCGAGCTAAAAAAGCTAGACGCAGAGAACTTTTTACTTCCAAGCGAGAAGAAGATTTGTGAGTACGAAAAGATTTACGAGGGTGTTTGGGAGAGACTTGGTTGGAGATGGCAGAGTTTTTTTGAGGCAAAACTTGTGTTTGAAGATTAAATAATATTATTATTTTATAATAATATTATTAACATTCAAGTGGTCGGTGATTCACCGACACCTTATACAAAAGGTTTAAAATGAATACATCATAATTTAAAATGTATGTTGTTGGTTTCACAAACACAACTCTTGATGTGTCAGTCATGACCATCACGGATGGTGACGAAGTTTGCATGGTTCAAAGCAAATGATGTCGCGGTGGCGTTAGGATACAAAAAACCAGAGAGTGCTATTAGCAGGCATGTTAGTAAGAAGTACCAACTAACATATGAGGCTATACGGGAAGTAACCCCCGCGAGCCAGGGGGTATTAATCCCCGGTACTAAAAACACACACCCACACACAACATTCATTAAGGAACCAGGCTTTTATGAGTTAGTCTTCGGCTCTGAGATTTTAAGTCTTCGGCTCTCAAAGGATTTTAGGGAGTGGGTTCTTGAGGATGTTTACCTTCCATACGTAAAACCGGTGGATATAAGTTACCTACGACTTTGATACCGTTAGAGGCTGAGTATAATAGTCTATCGGACGATGATAAAAAAAGTGTCGCAAAACTATGGTAAAATTTATAGAGGGAACCAAGGACGAGGCGGCCGTGGAGCGTGGAAGGTGTGGTGGTTTGAAAACACTGGAAAATATTCGTGAGCTAAAAGATGAGAATAAAAAGCTCAAGGAGATAATAAAAGATTTATTATCATAGTTTTTTTATAAAATAATATTATTATAAAACAATATTATTATGTTGCTATAAGATAAATGGAAGAACCTACTCAAATCACTACCCCAGGTGGGATAGCAGAGAAAGTAAAAGACCCAAGACGTGTCGCAGCAGGGAAGAGACTCGCTCAAATATCAAAGGCAGCAAAGGCAAGGAAAAAACAGGAGCGGGAAGCAATGATGGAGGATCACTCAAAAGATGGTTACTGGAGTCGCTACTTTGCGTTGGCCGGTGCTGTGGCTGCGGTGGGGAGTTCTTACTTTGCTTGGAAAAAGTATAGCGTGGCAAAGGAGAGAGTGGAAGAGAAACCAAAGGTGCAACCACAGACAAGTCCAAAAAAAATATGGTCTCCTTTGATTAAAAGTTTTTTTAAATAATATTATAAAAGGTTTTTTTATAATATAAGTCTCGCAAAATAATATTATAAAAGTTTTTTATAATATAAGTTTCACAAAAAAATAATATTATAGAAGTTTTTTTATAATATAAGTCTCGTAAAATAATATTATAAACGTTTTTTAAAAGTTTCATAAAAAATAATATTATAAAAGTTTTTATATAACATAATATTATAAAAGTTTTTTATAATATAAGTCTTGTAAATATTATAAAGGTTTTTTATAATATAAGTTTCATAAAAAAATGATATTATAAAAGTTTTTATATAAAATAATATTATAAAAGTTTTTTATAATATAAGTCTTGTAAAATAATATTATAAAAGTTTTTTATATTATAAGTTTCATAAAAAAATAATATTATAAAAGTTTTTTTATAAAATAATATTTCCCACCCTATAATAAACTATGAGCGACAAAGAACGTGAGCTCGCAAACGAAGTATATGATGCGGTACTGTACGTGACCGCCGCGGTGGGAGTTAGTAGGGACCTTAAGATCTACGACGACGCGGCAGTCGACAACGCCATATAAATATGTGAATATAAAGAGACCGTGATTGAACAACGTTCTTGTTTTAGCTCACAGCTTTTTATTCATGACTTTTAAGACATTTCAACTGCAGTTATCGACTACAATGCAGGCTGTAAAAACAAATGTGAAATGCAGCTATTCATCCTTCTGACTTGCCGTGGTCCTGAGGACGTAAAAATGCTCTAGTTGGCGTCGTGAACAAGACAGAGACGACGTCGACAATTCTCTTGGGACTACAAGTTTTTCCATTGCTTTATTACAAGCGAAAAACTTCATTGTTAGAAGGGCTGCGTCGTCGACGTTGGCGTTGTAGATCTTAAGCTACCTAGTATGTTGTCAAAAAGGGCACGGAGAGCCCTTGGGAACATCGGAGAACGTAAAATGAGTATTAAAGTTGGCTGCTGCAATGAGTATTGGAACGGTTGCACTAAAGGATGCACAGACCAAGGGATGGTTGCCCACGGATCTGCTTGATCAGAAAAAATAAGCACAAAACAAGGGGACCCCGTTTCAGGGCCCCCTTTCATTGGTAAAAATATTATAAGTATTTTTTTTACTAAAATAATAATTTATTTTTTTTAAATATATATTTGTGTGATAATATTATTTTATAAAAACTTTTAATAATATTTTTTTATAATAATATCATTTTGTAAAAAACTTTTAATAATATTATTTTATATAAAAATAAATGGCAAGCCAAGTAGCAAGTATGGGAGTCTCTGCCATCCTGAATGCACTGGCGTTCTCCGGCAGCAACTTTTTGTTCCACATTTTGGAGAGTAACAAGGCACTGGAGGAGGAAAAACGTCACAACAAAGCGTTGGAGGACTTGACAAAGGCTCGTGATGCATGGAACCAAAACGAGATATTAAAGAAGAATGAGATCGCACGACTCCGTCAGGAGCTCAGCGATGCAAGCGCTGATCTCAACGACACCAACAAAAGTTTGGACGAGTTGCACAAAGTGCAGAGCATCGTGTTTGATAATCAGAGGTTCACGAGGATACCAGAACTTGGTGACTTTTATACACCAAGTGACGAACAAAAAAGTATGAAAAAGTGTTAGTCGCAGGAGTGGGAGTTGGAGGAGCAATGTTGGTGTCGAGGTTTATTCTTAAAAATAATAATATAAGTCTTTTTTTTATATGAAGTGTGTCATATAAAAAAATAATGGTCTAAGATCATAATTTTATTATAATGTAATAATAAAATGAACGAGCAAGTACTAAAAGATCTTACCGCCCCACTACCGGAGGGCTACTTACATAATGGTAACATTTCAAATGTTATCAACACCATGAACGGATGGTAAGATTGGTTGGTGAGTCACGTACCCGAACACATTGTCAGTGAGGTACCCCAGGCGTTTACGACGATGAAAGAAAATATAATTTCGTTATTCAAACAGCCGGCTCTCGTCCCCACTCGTTACGTACAAGAGCCACCAAAGGCAACCGTCACCGAAACTGGGAATAAGATGAGCGGATGGTACGATTGGCTTGTCAGTCACGTCCCAAAAAACATCAAAAGGAAGACCTCCGCCGCATTTAGGCTCATGAAAAAGAAGATCTTGGGAAAGTACGAAGAGGAGGAAAGTTTGGGGCCAACTCTTGTACAAGAGGAGGAAAGTTTGGAGCCAACTCTTATACAAGAGGCAATTGGTCGGAGGGCGATGAGACACACCATTAGACCAAAGGGAACGTATGATGCAAAGACTTTTTTAGAGGTGACCACTAAAAAAGTAGTTGGACTAATTAGTGGTGTGGAAGGAGCAAAAAAAATAAACACAACGTTGGTGTGTGTGTTGTCAAAGGATGATCCAAAGACTGGGGAAGAGATCACAGTTATTGGAAACTTTGCGTCAAAGACTCACACCATCATTGGAGACAACGTTACGATGTGGGTGAGACGTATGAGGATATGAAGGAAAAGATGCAAGAATCACTGGCAAAGTATCAAAAGCAGAGGAGTGGATGGAGACTAAAAAGGGTGGAGGCTTTGGACATTTACATCACAAAGTTAAAACCATTCAAGGGAAAAGGTTTCAAACCTTTGCCTGATAAGATTAAAAGTAAGAAGGCCATCATCAACGTGAAGAATGACGATGATATGTGTTTCAAATGGTCTGTCACCGGGGCATTAAATCCTGTGGATGATCACGCTGGAAGACTCACAAAAATGTTGGTACTACAGTCCGAAAAGCTAAGCTGGGATGGGTTGGAGTTTCCGGTGAAACTTTCGGACATTAGTGTGTTTGAAAAGAACAACAAAGTGGGAGTAAATATTTTTGTGGCTGATGAGAGGGAGAAGGTCTTCCCACTAAGGTTATCAAAACTGCGTGGTGGTGAAAAACACGTGAACCTATTTTTGTGGGATGGACATTATAGTGTTGCTAAATGTCTGAGCAGACTCGTAAGCTCTCAGATAAGCAAAAAAGAGCATAAAAAACATGTGTGTATGAACTGTCTCAACATGTTTGGAACCCCTGAGTTGCTCCAAAAACACACGGAGCTATGTATGAACAATGAACATCAGAGGCATGAGTATCCAAAGGTTGGTAAGAATGGTGAGATACCAATGACATCTTTCGTTAATTATGAAAGGATGCACACAGTGCCTTTTTACGTGTACGCAGAGTTTGAGTGCTTCATTGAGGACTTGGGTGAGGAGGACAAACCTATTGGTGAGAGTAGTACAACGCAGTACCAAAAACATAACCCTAGCGGGTTTAATTATTATATTAAATGTTTTGACGGTAGTGTGTACGAGCCAAAAACTGTGCATTATACACAAAAGTATGAGGGTGAGGATGTAACAAAAGTTTTTGTAGAGTCCTTGGAGAAGGACGTCTGTGATATATTTACAAAGTTTGAAGTGGCCGTACCAATATGTATGACAAAGGCAGACAATGAAGACTATGAAAAGTCTGAGGCATGTTATGCTTGTAAGATTAGTTATAATAAAAAACATTATAAGGTTAGCGATCATTGCCATCTCACAGGAAAGTACAGGGAAGCGGCATGCAACATTTGTTACCTTAGGATGAGACAGCCAGAATTTGTACCAATACGTTTTCATAATTTGGAGGGGTACGACTCTCACTTGTTTGTGAGAAACTTAGGTGTCACCGAGGGTAATATTAGGTGCATACCCAAGACGGAGGAGAAGTATATATCGTTCACTAAGCTATTGGAGTTGGGTAATGGGTCTGACTGTGAGCTAATATTTTTGGACTCTTTAAAGTTTACACTCAGCTCGTTGGATAGTTTGGTCAAAAACTTTGGGGAGGACAGTTTTGTAACTTGGAGTATGCATCTCAAAAAGCTGGTTATAATAAGGAGCAAATAGGTCTATTGAAACAAAAGGGTGTGTATCCGTACGAGTACATGAACTGTTTCGATAGGCTGAGTGAAACATCACTACCATCAAAGGATACGTTTTTCAGCAAACTAAACGGTGGTAGGATCGGCGATGATGACTACAAACATGCACAAAAAATTTAGACAACATTTGGGATGAAGACCATGAGAGACTATCACGACCTGTACCTCAAAACAGACGTACTCCTACTGACAGACGTGATGGAAAATTTTAGAAAGATTTGTATGACAAATTATGGACCCTTATTGGTACAACACCTCACCAGGGTTGGCATGGGATGCAGCCCTAAAAATAACTAATGTAAGCTTAGAACTAATCACCGACCCAGACATGTATCTCGCCATGGAGAGTGGCGTCCGTGGAGGGGTTAGTACGGTCACAAAACGGTACGCAAAGGCAAATAATAAATAAACGACCAACTATGACCCGACGGAGGAGGATGTGTTCATCCCATATTTGGACGCTAATAATTTATATGGGTGGGCGATGAGCAAGCCATTACCAACCGGTGGCTTTCGATGGATGGAGGATGAAGAGTTGCAAGACTGGGAAAGTATTGCAACTAAAGTTGGTAAGGGATGCATACTAGTTGTGGATATGGAGTATCCGGAGGAGTTGCACGATCTGCACAATGAGTATCCGCTCGCTCCGGAGACGGTGAAGATTAATAAGGTGGACAAGCTCGTACCTAATTTGTATGGTAAGGAGAGGTATACTGTACACTATGAAAACCTAAGGTTTTATCAAAGCCTTGGTATGAGAGTGACAAAAATACACTCTGGCATTATATTTGATGAGGAGCCATGGTTGAAGGAGTACATTATGTTGAACACCGAGCTGAGGAAGAAGGGTATGACAGAGTTTGAAAAGAACTTTTTCAAATTAATGAACAACTCCGTCTTTGGTAAGACAATGGAGAACGTGAGGAACAGGATGAATGTGAAGCTGGTGAATAATAAGGACAAACTAAATAAATTAGTTAAAAAGTCTAACTTTAAAACCATCACCATATTTTCAGAGAACCTGGTGGCAGTTCATATGAGCAAGACAAACATCAAACTACGCAAACCTTTATATTTAGGGATGAGCATATTGGACCTTAGTAAGAAACTTATGTATGACTTTCATTATAATTATATTAAAAAAAAGTATGGTGATAATGCAAGTCTTTTATTCACCGACACTGACTCGCTGTGGTATGAAATTAAAACAAAGGACTTTTATAAGGACATATCTGACGATGTGAGTAGTAAGTTTGACACCAGTAACTATGATAAAAACCATCCCTCTGACATACCTGTTGGTGTGAACACAAAGGTTTTGGGTATGATGAAGGATGAGACTTGTGGGAAACAAATATCAGAGTTTGTGGGGCTCAGGTCAAAACTATACGCGTACAAGATGGATGAAGGTGAGGAGGAAAAAAAGTGTAAGGGAATGAACACTTTTAGGAATCGGAAGCATGATATGTTCACTGAGAGGATCGTGAAGATAGCATTGTCAGCAAATGATGACAAGCGGATAATTGGGGAGGATGGGATAAACACAACAGCGTACGGACATGTAAAAAACAGGAAGGCAAAACTTGTGTTTGTTGAAGATTAAGATAATTTATAAAAAATATATAAATAATATTATTTTAAAATAATATTATTAAAAAATATTTTAAAATGTGTGACGTCATGAAGTGGCCCGGAAAAAAATTATTTTTGTGCCTGCGAAGCGGGTGGGGGAATGTGTGACGTCATGAGGCAAAATGGCCCAGAAATTTTTTGAAACATGCAGCGCGAGAAGCGTGGGGAATTCCCACGAAGTGGGCGGGTTGGGGAAATTCCCACGAAGTTGTGACGTCATGCGCGCGCATGTGCGTGAAATGGTGGTGAAATATTCGTGGGGTTTTTGGAAAAAAGCAAAATGGTCCAGAACCGGCCTTTTCCTACTACTATTTTGGGCTAGATTAAAATTTTGGCATCGTCTAGGAGTAACTGACTAAGCTTAGTATAATTCAATCATATTTTGGGAGGGATTTTTTTGTTTTTCAAATATTTTTCACTCCTTTAATTTCATACACAAAAATGTTCAAAAAACTAACTCTTTGGACCACGGTCAAATAACGTAAAAAGTTTCCCGCTCAGGCAGCCAATCAGACTGCAGGAAATCAAAAAATATCAGTAACTATACACAAATAAAAAAATAAAATTTGTTATCTCATCGTCCATTTGGATTTAGACAGTTTTATTCGACGTCCCCTGCCCTTTTGGATAGCACAAATGAATGGTTTATATATTAAGTATGGATCGTGGTATGTTTAATATTGCAGTATTTGTTGATTTGCAAAAGGCTTTCGACACTGTAAATCATGGGATACTGCTAAAGAAACTTGATCTTTATGGCATGGAACAACCAGCCTTAAACCTTCTAATATCTTATTTAGCGAACGGAACTCAAATGTGTTCCGTTAACGGCGTATTATCCGGTCCAAAGTTAGTTAAATGTGAAATTCTTCAAGGGTCAATTCTCGGGCCGCTTCTATTCTTAATCTATACAAATGATTTACCTAACAGTTTAGAGTACTCGTCAACAAGTATGTTTGCCGACGATACGACATTAACTATATCTGATAAGTCCCTTCATGATGCAGAGGTGTCCATTAAATTAATCATGAACCGCTAATGTTAAACAGTGGCTCTCTGCAAATAGACTGTCTCTAAATCTTGTCAAAACTGAATACCCACTAATTGGATAACGGCACAATATAAATAACTTATTTGTTGCCCCTAATGTTTATGTTGGTGAAATATATCGATGAATTTTATCATGGGAAAGCATGTCGAGATTCTTTAATCCGTTTGTGAAGAAACTGTAATGTTATCAGTCACGTGAGATGTTGAAAGACCGCAAAGTCACCGTGTCAACAAACGCCTCCTCGACTATAGTATACTTACAACACCTTGTTCCAAACCGGAACAAAACTAATCATTTATTAATGATCCATTAATATAATATAAATCCATTAAATTAATAAAACAACAAATTACGGGGAGAACGGAGAAGAACGGGTTACTAAGACTGAAGAAGACCACGGATTCTAGCCTTATCAACCCAAATGCCCAATACTTCCTTATGATGATTTTCATCCCTGTATATATGTTCAGGGCGGGGACTAATAGAATGCCCCTGCCCTAAAACCTAAAGGCTGATAGCTCCCTCTCCGACATTACTCCGATATTACCTGAACCAATGGGTGATAATCATTAAACTCACCGACGTCGATTTCGGGTTACTGATTTTAATGAATATGAATAGTCTTAGAAGGCAATGAAGTTGACCATTCAATTGGAACCAATCCCAAAACCACCCAAAGCAATACAAGCAAGTTTAGATATATCATTGATGATCATTGATTCACAGCAATAAAATTGTTCGTGATTTCTCTCTTTTTATTATCCAGCATAACTAAAGCAAGACCACATAACCAGCATAACGATACAGCAGAGATCGGCGATGCGATGAGATAAGCGATATATTGGATTTCTTGTTCATTAATGAAGATATATATATAATGAGATAGATATATATATCAGTCCATTATATTAGTTCCTCCAAATGAAAAATAGGAAAGGGTGGTGGGTGGAAATTTTTATATTCTCATTTTTATTCGTTTATTCAGTTGAAACATTTGACAAGAAACACACTGCGAGCGACATATTAGCGCTTTTACATATATATATGGTCATTGAATTATGAATAGAATCATCATGATTGAGCAAATTGCTGTATCTGCATTGACGTGTGTCGGGACAACTTTGAACTTTGATCAGAGATATTTGTTTGTGAATTTAGTGGGTGTTGACAGGCTTTTCCCACTTGTTGTATAGCAAAACAAACCTCAAGTTAATGTGTTGTCTCATTAACTTTAATTTATACATTGTGATCTATAAATTGGCTTTAGTAATGCTGGTTTAAAATGACAAAAATGCGCAAAATTATTTGAAGGATTTAAGGCGGAAAAAAAGGCACCTAGGACCAAATTTGTGAGTTCCTTTTGGTTTGCTATAAGAAGGAGAATATTGAAAGATAATATTGGAGTAATAAGTCGCGAAATTATATGTTGCTCTAGATATCGATTTAAAGTTGCGCTCTCCCTGATTTATTATAGACGCCTTGAATATGCAGGTTCCGGTTTGGGTCAACTTTACGTTGATAATACAATATTGGGTTTTAATATAGCTAAGCCTAAAGATTTATATTGAAGTCGCAATAATATCTCCCTTGTGCCCCCAGATTCGATGATAATATCTTCAATTTTTCAAACATATTTTATGCTTTTTCTGATGAAGTTACACTTTGGCTAAGTCCAAATCATATATTTAACAATGTAAGATTTCAGCGGAAATTCATGTTTAATGAAAGAAGCTACTAAATATACGTTCACTAACACAATTCCAAGTAAGAGGGTACACTTCCGACATTCCCACAGACCAAGAAGACATTTCATCGCAAGAATAGTACGAATCTTAGAAGAATCTTACACAATATATTTTATCATCTGTTTTTGCTAGTTTTATAAAATGGGATTTCTCGTACCGATCTAAGGGACCGTTCATTTTCTATCTCGGAAGGGGACCTGGTGGTATTAGGGGTGGACCATCCAAAAAAAGATGGCCTTAAAAGGGTGGTACACGTGAAACATTATTAGTAAAAGGGGAGGCACGCAAAAAATTATAAAATATTTTGTTCTGTTGCATTAAGAACGTCACCCTGAAAGCGCAAGAAATGGTATTCTAGGTCATTAAAATTCAAACCGCCGAACCCCCCTGGCTATGCAAGACCCATAGAATAACTATGTAATTGGGTCAGGTCTTGCAGCTGCTGCTTAAATAAATTGTCACTGACAGGTCTTGAGCAAGGGGAGGGGTGGTCATCTGAAAACAAATCTTTATTCAGAGGTAGGCCAGTGGTAAAAAGTTGAGTATGAAGGGGTGGGCAGTGCCAAAGGTTTAAGAGTGATTACAAAATTCACCATTCACCACTTTACGAGTTTACTGATCAGAGTAACAAATAACAGTGCAATTGAGAAACACATGATACAATGTAAGGAAAACTTTTGTTTAATCATGAAAATAAATTATACAATCATTACAACTCGAAATCTATATGTTTTATAATAGGCTACATTATAAATCGATTATTTATAAAATTTGCTTATATCCTCATGTTTCACGCACGATAGGGTCACGGGGTTAGAACTGTGATTGGTGTAAGGATCAAAGAGAAATATATTCGTACACGAAACATGAGGATGTTATGTTTACATTTCTACACGTCTAGTTTACAATAGTCTTTTATACACCTGTATGATTTTCACACCGTAATTTCGTTTCTATTTCGTTCCAGGCAATGTTCACAAACATTGCCCTTACAGTCGAACATAGCATAAAATAATCTTTCTTTCGACGACAAAGAGTAAAGTCCATAATTAATATGGTAAATAATACCAACGACAGTAGAAAACCAGCGAGTATAATCTTTCCTGAATCAATGTATATTAACCGCTCCGCATTTTTCTCTAAGAAAAGATAATATTTTCTGTTATAAAAAATATCAATATTTTGTTATATTCTATAATCCCCCCTCTAATAAGACCACCCTCTAGCAAGCATCCCTCTCTATATCTTATAAGCCCCAATCTCTATTACGCCCCTTTCTAATAAGCCCCGTTCTCTAATATTTCTCCAATAAGGCTCCCTATTCCCTCTAATAAATTTCCCCTCTCCATTAATAAACTCCACCTCTAATAAGCCTCTTTGTCTGATAAGACACTCTCTAACATGCTCTCTCTCCCATATTCAGCCTCCTTTCTAATACGTGACACATCTATCAAGAATCACTTTTAAGAGAAAGGAAAGTATTAAGCTCCCCCCCCCCCCCACACACACACACACAATACCTACAAAGGGAAGTCCCTGGACTTGGGTAAAGAAAAGATAGTTCATTTTGATAATTCGTCTGTGTCTAAACGCGAGAAACAGATGGATCGTCCGTTAAGACGAACAATACACGCAAGTTTGTGTGAGTACACAAATTACATGTGATGATTTGTTTTTATGCCGCGTTCCTACAGAGAAGAATTATCAAATGAACTAACATTTCTTTGCCCAAGTTCGTCTTGATGATGATCCGTTTCTAGTATCAATCGAGATATTGATTGCTCACCTTGATCAAGTGTATTTCCATTGTCATCGTTAAACCCTTTTTTTTCTCTTTTCTTTTGCGTACTTTTTAATGGATCATTACGCTGGACACATGCTGTATCATTTGACATTTTTGTATCATAAGCCTCGCATGTTATATCATTTGTGATCGTAACATTTTCCATGCCATTATGTCCCATGCGAGTTTCTTTAGGCACCTTCTTCTTTGATTTCACGACGCAGCCAGGCAGGCACTGCTGGTACGCCAGATATTTAAATTGTGGGTTGACGTCCGCATGTGGATTGAGTTTGTATCTTATTTGTGTCTTGTTACAAAAATCACGTTGACTTCGTAGATTGACTGGATTTTTCGGATATTTCTCGTTGAAGTCTTTTTCTGACACTGCAAAGAAATGATACTAGGTGTTGATCATCCTCACCTGCACATTCAAAGGCGTACTATGGGAGCTCTGGCTGCCATCATACGACCCATATTTGAAGATGGAGCACAGCTAATGGTTAGTTTCTGCATGGAGATGTTAGAAAATTAGGGACAGAGAATACCCTAGAGCAGAGGAGATAACCAACCACAACTCTACTTACGTGCATTTCCAAGCACAATGAAACACAAAACATGTTCATTTTAGCCACGGTAAGCTGCACTAACCTTCGTCAGACGTATTCTTGTACAGTTTCCTCTCCTCTGTATTTCGTCCAACACACTTACAAGACGTGTGATTATAAACTACATATCTATAAAATTTGTTTTTGTAGGTAGGATCTCGATCGTTGTTGCGAAGGTCCGGGACCACTATCTCGATTTCTGTCATGTTTTCTTGCACGGAATATTTGTCATTTTTACATTCGAAGAAGTCGTCCTTACTAACATTAACACAGCGGTAAATCTCGATGAAATATGGATATCTGGATGGCGGGGTCGTAAAATTATTATTGTAGATTGAAACCGCTTCTTTTTGTGGCCCTAAGACAAAAAGAAGGGTGTTTATGAGTTTCAAGTATACGTTTTGGGGTGCTAGTTGTAGTCAACTTCAGAATATATTGTTGCCAAAAACCATTCCAATGTTTTAATACCGTGCAAAATTATATGTAAAAAGTGCTCAAAAATAGAGCTTCGAATAACCTGTTATAGTGGTAGATTCCACAGTTATCAATAAGATGAACAATACCAAAATCTTCAGTCCAACGTGTTTCAAGTTTAATATATCAATACCTAGAGAATGGATGAAAATAAGGTATTTACACAATTTTCTTCAACCCTAAGTATTTATTAAACGCAATGCAGTCCTAGGACTTGATAAAAACCTACAAGATTATGGAACCTCATCAAAATGTTATCTTGCCTTACAACTTGATCAAAACTTGATCAAACATTATTACATAGACACAAGGGTATTATCAGGAATTAGTAGAACCATACTAGCGTATACTATTGCAAATGCTGTAATTTGATTGGCTACCGCTACTCGCTATCTAATTGTCGATAGATAGCGAGTAGCGAAACAGCCATCTTCTCGGCGCAATTTTCAACGAATTTATTTCAATAAATTATGAAAACGTTTTGAAATACTGTTTTCTTGCTGATTTCTACTAAAACAATTAGATTATTCGCTCTCGATTTCTATGAGATGATAGTTCATTCGGGCTTCGCCCTCATCAACTATCACCTCATAGAAATCTTGAGCTCATAATCTAATTGATAAATAGAAACCAGTGTCCTAAACTTATCATCTTATACCTGTTTTTCTGACATATTAACATGAAATTTACCAACTTGACTATGCAATGTTTTAAATGCGTTCTAAGACTAAGGCTACGAAAACTCTTTAAACATGAAATATTGTAGACTGATTAATAAGACATTAATATTATTAGCACTGATAAAGGTCCGGGGAATTACGTATCGAAAGATCTGCAATTGTAAAAGTATACTTCGGTAAAACTTTCGCACTGCTTGGTGCGCTGGCGTGGGAAGCTTGGGGAATGGCTGAAGCCAGAAAGCCTATAGATAAATTCGCAAACTTGCCTTGATAGGAACCATTTTTACCTAGTCCTATAAGTAAGGCATAAACAGGTCAAATAGACTTAACTTATAACTTACCATCAATTGAATACTATTTATGAATTAGCATTAACTTAAAAGAGACTTGTTTTTATAAATATTTGCGAAATGTTCTAGGCCTTAACGAGCGTGACGAGCGTGAACGAGTAACGAGCGTGAGTTCGCCAGTAAATTTCACGCTCGCGTCTGCAAGGCCATAAATTAAACTAGGCCGCCTATATTTCCGTAAACCAAAGCAAATATAATGAGACATTACTACGTATCGATATTTAATAAGTAGAGTAGAAAATATCCAAACTTAATTTTTGTAAAATAATAAAACGGAAGTACTATAGAGCTACAAAAGATAATCAAGAAAATATCTAGAAACGCGTGACATGTCAATAAGTAAAGATCGCGAGAAATTGAAGTAGCTTGCTCTGATCCTTTATGTATACTTAATATTGTTTAACTTAACATTCCTCATTCATGCAGAATCTTTGTTTGTACGATGATCATATTGTAAGCTTGCTGTGAAATGTGAGAGGTGTACTTAACGATTGACAGATAAATTTACATTTTCCATGATACTCGTTAATCATTATTCAAAAATAACATTCAAAAGAATTTAAGGTTTAATCAATATCTGTAAATTGCACCAAAAAATTAGTTAATTAAGAGCTCTAATCACTGAGTTGTGTATATTAAAAAATACAACTTAAAGGAGCATTCTGAAGTTGCGGATATTACGAGAATTAAGAAAATTTTGGCAAATATACTACTGTTATTAGATTGAACAAATGTACCAATCTAACTAATGAAATTGAGATACATAAATAAGTTGAAATCAAAGTTCAACTTACCCATATTGCAGCGACTTGAAAAATTTCAAAATTATTTTCCTTATATCTTTTCGCACAGCTCAACCAATTCAACTGATTTTCCAGCTGAACGATCAGTATTTTTATGTGTTCCATTTCGATGGAACTATGTCTTATGGTTAACCACAAAAATAGAGTAAATTCGAAACTAGGTGGTCAAAATTTGCCCCCATTAATTGTTACAACAACCGCATTTCTGTGGTAAATAGAATGGTGTACATTTTGAGGTAATGTCGCGTACATGCACGTGGGGTAATATACCGTCTCGTTGGACAGATCGCGTGGGTGGAGTGAATTGTTCAACTTCTCAAACATTCATGCAAAAATTGTACATTGTTTATCTTAGTCTTATATATTCTTTCAGATAGTTCAGACACAAACCACGGCAGGTTATTGTAGAATTCTACAAACGCTGAACCTCCACGTTTGAGATATCTTTCTCATGTAGTTCACACACAAACCAAGGCAGCGTATTGCTAAATATTACATACACTGGACGCCCACGTCTGAGATATCTTTTTCAGGAAGTAAAAGCAAACAAATACGTAAACTATACGTCCACACTTATCCCTTTTTGAAACGTTTCCAGTTTCTAGATATTTCCAACACACATACAAATATCTGAATTGCGTGACACCAGCGTCTTCGAATCGTCGTGCAATCATCTACATTATATATATTTATTAATTTCGTCGTTAATTTTACAAAAATGCTCTCTACAGAGAGAGTGGCTAATCCTTATGTTTTGGTCTGACCTAAAATGTTCCCTGATGATACTGCTTATATGAAGTTTGCAATGTTATGGATCGATTAAAAATAACCCATGACAGTTAGAGCATTATGTTGTCTTTGCAAGCCATTGCTTGCAGACAATTAACAATTCATCCTAGCTGTTCGAGACAAGCAATTCAAGGGCTGAACTCGGAAGAAACAATACAAACACAAGCACGTTCGCCACGCTAGATTGTGCCGATGTTCATGACGTCAATGTTTTTGTAAACTTTCGTTTCGCAAAACTTCCCCGTTTTCGCCAAAAGTCTCTACTTTCAAAGCCGTTTTCGAGAAGCTTCGTTTTCATAGATGAAGTTATCCGTTTTCCAACGTATTAGTGTGGACTTTCGGCACAAAAGAATGCAAAAAGATGCAAAATTATGCGTTTTCAAACGGAAAAGTGATTACTGTGGGGTCTTGTTGAGTATTGTATGCAACAATCTACAGTGGACCCCTATGTTGAGATGACTTTTTCAGGTAGTTCAGACACAAATTAACTACGGCAGCGTATTGTATAATACTACCTACCTTGGACCCCTATATTTGCGACAACTTTTTCATGTAGTTCAGACACAAACCTTAGCAGCTTATTGTAGAACATTTCCTACACTGGACCTAACAGAGTAACTATATCGGCTTTTCCTTAACATGAAATGGTGACTAAAAAGGTAGCTACCGTATAGGTGGTGAAATCTATGGCAAATGCAAATTCTTAGTGGTCGCGGAAGGATTTACGTCAATTTCTTTGGGTATTTTATTCATTACGAAATATATACGTGGTTCGAAACTACACGATGGAAATACCCCGCATTAAAATACTATGCAGCAATTGCAACCGCAAGCTAACGTCAACTTTAACTAGTTTCTATTCGTTGCCGAATATAACTCTCACATTGCCACACATTCACTTTGGTTTATCATACAGCAGATGGCGAGTAACATGCAGTTATCAGAGTGAGAAAATAATGTTACTTCTTTTCATTATATTATGTAGTAGTCTTCCATTTTGTGGCAAATAAATAGAATTGAGAGGTTTAGTTTAATGTTTTTGCTGCTATAAGTGTCAACAATGCTAAAATTGACCACCATGTGCTGTCGTGTAACGTACCAATTGACCTAAACGAAAGCTCGTTTGATGTACGATATTGGACAGTACGTGCGTCGGAAATGGATAATGAATATTTACACTATGCAGGGGGCAGGAGGCGATAATAGTGTTAACCTTTTGTATTGTTTAGGCAGCTTAGCGAAGCTTACTTTGTCGATATGCATGCAAGTGTCGCGCCTCTCGAAAGTGGAGTTACATTAGCACGCATTTTCATCAAGTTTTAACTGAGATCATGCAATGACGTGTTTTGGTTGTTTTGTCTAATTCTGAGAGAGCCGCAAATGAAGGTCAACATGAAAAGGAAAGACAGTTATCAAGTGACTATATTGTTGACTATAATTATGCATTGTCCTTGTGTTTGGTGGCAAATACATGTAATGATGGAATATATTTAGCATAATTTTCTTGCCCCTATAAATGCCAATACATTGAACTTGACCACCATGTATTGCATGCGTTGATATAAACCCACCATTTCCCGAAATTAATATTTGGAAATTTTGTGTTTCTGAACTGGATTGCCTTATTAATAAAAGGAAATGCCACTTGCATGCACGCGTTGGCGTATAGTTTACTAACGACAAATAGTTTTATAGCTAACGGATTTATAACATAATTGGTGTTCAACCGTTCTTGTTATTCGTTTTGTGTCCTAGCCGAATCTGGCGAAGGTCCTTTGTTCGAAACGTCGAAGTGTTTTTAATCTTTTCCAGGTAGTTGAGACATGAACCATGCCAGCTTACATTTGAGTCTGTGTCAAACACAAACCGCGCCATGCCAACTTACATTTAAGTGTGTATTATACGCAAACCTATATTATATTACCAGGTCAATTTCCATCTTAACCTCGATTTTAATATAATCGTAATGGCTAATCCTATCCCTAATCCTAATATAACCATATACAACAAATTGAGTACATGACATTAATTCCAATCCATCTTCTACGAGGAATTTCATTCTCATTCGAGAAGACAAATAATTGTTTGGGTTAGAGCACTTCACAGCTTAAGCGCCGATACTGCAAAAAATGCTTTCAAATTACTAAATATTTGTTAATTGTATACGAAATATGAATAGAATCTAGTTCTATTGATAGCTCTATCAATTCCAAACTGTTCTCCTTAGAGGTCCAGTGAGGGGAATCCCTTATTTATCCAGTGTTGCTACAGGAGGAAATCGGAGTACCCGGAGAATACCTCAAACCTGCGATGTTTGGTATAGTCAAACGGGAAGAACTCTTGTAGGAATTGAAGTTTGAATATTGTAGGAATTGAAGTTTGTGGAACTCCATTGACCGGCAGAGGTGAAAGACAAATAACCACAAAGTACCACTATTATACCAACGCCAAAACGTTTCATTGTAAAACGATAACATTGAGCGCGCCTTGCTGATTGTTCTAAACAAACAAGCGTGGGTTGTATTGTACTTACCCACAGCAGGGGTGTATTGCCAAAATTTTAACAAGGGGGGCTCTCTGGTATACATTACCAACAGGGCAAAAAAAATTAAAGTTAAAAGAAAGTCGAACTTTGTCAGAACGGCTGATTTTTAAAACTCTAATACAAAACTTTAATAAACTGTAACGTTAGTCATTAAACACTTCAAGTCTATAATAATATAAAACTTAAATACAAAACGTTAATTACGTAAAAATTGTCTGGACAGAATTTAAACTAGATAACGAGACAAGTTTTGCCTTTTTACTTCTTGTATCTGTTGCACATCTGTGTTTAAGGAGCCAATTTGACACAGCAGAGTCTGCGTTCCATAGGTGTGGAGGTGGGCCGTTGATGCTGATGAACAAAAGCGATGACATGTGCAACACCGTAAGTTTGGAGCGTATTGGTGAACAAACAAGGTTCATTTGCGAAAAACCTCTTTCTGCTTCAGAGGAACTGACGGGAATGGTATACATAATGCTCTGTATCAGCTTATCGTTAATGATCTTGGGTATTTTTCTCGGATCATTGAAGTATTCCCGAAAGGCTGGTATGATACCATATTCAGGTATTTGAAACCTTTGACAAATTCCTTGAATGGCCGTTTCTCCTTCGAGCCATGGAGAATATTCCAGAGTAGGCCACTTGTCTGGAATTAATGCTTCAAAATTCTTTATTGCTGCTTCATTATTGGAGTTAAGCATTCTTGAATTAATATTGTCAATTAATGCTTGGATGAACTGCTTTCGATCGAAAGAGATATATCCCCTTCTTGATAAGAAAGCTTCCAAAGAGACCCCTTTAAATGCAGCATGATCTCCGGTTGTTGCCTGAAAGGTGTACTTTCCTTCATGAATTGCTTCTTTAATTCTGAACAGCGCATTTAATGTCCACTTCAGATGACCTTTTGGCCGGTGGTTGACTTCCATTTTCAGTTTCCATTGTTGTTTATAGTTTATACCCACTGGTGGAATTTGATTAATTCTATATCTGAACAGTAAGAATTTTTATATAATGATTATAATCAGTTTATTATTTTCTATCATTTGATATGTGTACCTTTATTGTTTATTCAGTACAGCTGAACTAACAAGTAACAAGTACAAAATCACAAAATAATACTAGGTATAACATTTTTTCGTTTGTATATATTTTAATTTTGATACAACATAGTGAGGATAATTTATAGTTTTATACGTGCAGGTTACACAATAAAATCTCGAACAAAAAGCTAATAAATACATACAATGCAGTTGTAATACCAAAATCGAGGAATACAACCTATAAAAAACGTTTGACTTACCTTTCGGCTTGATTAGTTGATTTCAATTGCTTTCATGCATATATACATAACAAATGAAACAAACAGGAAGCGCATGCTGCTTGTATCAGTGGTTAAAATAAACGACCACGGAACTACTTCATGTTATAGGCACCTAGTGGTTTGCATTAACGGTATAGGAATGATCGAAAAAAGGCTATATGAAATCATATACTTGTTAGAAGTGCATGCCGGATTAAATAATTTAAAATGAACAGTTACAAACATTGACATTATGCGATCTCTAAGAATTATAAAGGGGGGCTGAGCCCCCCCAACTTGACATAGAATTTTAACAAGGGGGGCTGAGCCCCCCCGAGCCCCCCCTCCAATACACCCCTGACCCACAGTGAAATTTAAAGAGGCGTATAATATATACAGTAACACTGCAGAGTTTGTATGAAAACAATTTGGTTAATCCACAAGGCCCAAGAATAGCTTGCAGTGCATTGAAACTTAGTATTGTAAAGACATCCTTCATAGAAAGTTCACACCCATAATTCTTAACCGTGGGGAAGCAAGAAAAAATATTAAACCTAAAAATTATTTATGATAAAAAAAACACAGACACCACAGTTTATTATAGAACAATTACATCAAGAAGACGCCACGCTGTATGCAGTGTAATTACACTTTTCTACCAATGACTTCCCCATAGCTACAGGAGGAAACCGGATAGGAATACCCGGAAAAAACCTGATGTGTTCGGTAGAGTCATGTGGTGAAATCATAATCAGACAACTGCTGCACATTGCAGGGACTCTCTCCTTCGCAGAGGCTTGGATAAAAAAAAATTATATAAGGTACGCTAATATTGGATAATAAATAAAATAATGCGCTAGATGGTAATAAACAACTAGCGCATTCGTCTATTTATTGTCCAATATTAGCGTATCCTTTTATATTTTTTTTTATCCAAGCCTCTGCGAAGGAGAGAGTTGCAGGGACGAACTCCAGTCACACAGGCGAAAAACACATGCACTTAACAAGAAGGCGCCACGCTTAATCGTCTAGCATTATTCTGAGAAAGTCGTGGTCAAGGTATTCGAATTTAGTCTGTTGGCGTAGGAATGGAACACGTACGTTATCCAGAGTATAATCACATGATGTTCGATGCAGTTAAAAAAAATGGGTTAATTCACTCGAATGTTATTTTAATCCAGAAAATAATAATCCATTTACTTTCAAGAATGTGGCCCGATGTTTTAAAGTATGCGTGTTATTAATTTTTCTGATAATCAAGCGAGATGTTGAAAGACCACGTACAGGCCACAGGCTAGTGTCATCAAACGCCTCCTCGTGTGATTTCAAACACCTTGAAGCAACCCGGAACAAAACTAATCATGTTACATTTGTTAACGGGCATGTTGTAAAACGCGGACTGGACTGGACTGGACTTGTAAAACGCGGACTGGACTGGACTTGTAAAACGAAGATCCTGAACTTAGGCAAACAAAAAAATCTTACAAATCGACTGTGTGTAAATGCAGGAAACGGCTTCGGAAATTATTTAAATATGGTCTTCGACTTTTTAGTATTGAGTGCAAATTGACGAAGTGACGAAGATCCAAGATTCGAAATATTAAAGCCCTGGTCAAACGAGCTACCTCCTCCTCAGGCCCTTTTTCCCGCGGGCGGGTGATATTTTGGCATTTTGCATCAGGGGAAAGAGTGACGAAGGGCCTGCCATATAATGGTCGAAAATCAGGCATAAATGTCGACAATCGGGAATCCAAAAAAATCTGCCTGAAATATTGCCCATCACAGCGTAAAACGATATATTTTCGTGTTTTCCATCTTAGATGGATATATTTTAAAAGTTATTGCTGAAATATGATTCATATTAATCGAAATATGAAACGTTGAATCAAAGTGTTTTTGTCCTCAGTCTCGATGGGCGACAACACCGAAAAATGCACTCAAAATGCGAAGGGTTCAATTGACTTCAATGCTAGTGATGTCGACATCATTAATGTGTCATTCAGTATGTAGTATGAGTATGTATTTGACTACGAATATGTATAACTTGAAAGGAAAATTATATGCAAAATAATAACAAATATGTATAACAAATCTAAAAGTATATATGCTCATTTATTTTTGCCATCAGTAGCGTGACAGTTAGCTTTCCCACCTTCCTTAACCTTTTGTAAGAGCCTACGTTCATAAGAATCATTAACAAACTCTTTCTCCGGACGATTATAGTCAAATAAATGGTGAATAGCTTCTGCCATCTTGAGAACATTAGTCAGCAGGCGCTTCTCTTCGCCTTACCCGCATTTTTTATGCCGCCCGTGCGTCCCTTTCCTAATTTTCCAAGCCCGCTCCAATTAATAAAGCGCCTGTGGAGGAGGTAGTCAAACGAGGATGAGAGTTGATGAGAGTGAACGAGAGCGAGTTGAAACTCTAGCTCACGTTTGACCGCCAATTCTATCGTCAACTCTGATGCACTCTCATCAACTTTGAGCTAGTTCACATTTTGAAACTCCTCATGCAAACTCTTGCTTGCTAATTGTCATCAACTCTCATCCTCGCATGACCAGGACTTAAGGAGAAGGTTGTAGGTACATTATAGGTGATCTAATTAACAAAATAATAATTGCTCATTTTGTTAAAAATGTTCTAGAAAACAAACATGTCAAAATGCATCAAGGAATTTAAGGCGAAGACAATGAAAAATATTATTTTGCTTGATGAAAAAATTTGCGAATGTCCAAAAAATAATATTTGAGTACAACAATAAGTCGCGAAATTATCCGAATTAATATGGATTTGAAGTGCGCTATCTTATCTCTCCCTGATTGACTATAGAGCGACGCCTCGTTTCGCTGAATATATGTAGGTTCGGGTTTGATTCATGCTGACAATACATGTAGGCGCGCTTACAATACGCTCAATTTTCGGCACGGCACGGATAAAAAAGGTTCGCGTACTAATAAGGTCACGCGTGCTAGAACTTCTCCTTGCACATATAGAAATAGGTACGCTATGGCCTACTTAATACGTCTACTGGGATTGTAGTTTGAGGACACAGATGATGAACGCATTGCGAAGGTTAACATTGCATTTTTAGACGGCAATATAAATACTTCACGTTTTGCAATATTTTTAGTATGAAAAAATGTTAATACTACTGCAGGTAATATCTCGACAATTTCGCATATTTGTGTTTCGTTATTCGAATCATTTAATTAACGCACTTCACTAAAACGCAGGTTAATTTGCGTTTGAAATGATGGCGATTTTCCGTCGGTTTCAATGCTGAGTCCAAATGCTTTTGTTTGAAGGCATAATTTGCGCCAAATTTTAAGATTTTGTAACCAGAATGATTTTAAGTATTGAGTCTTTTATTTTAGTGAAAATAGCTAATTAAATATATACCGAAATGTCGACCACCTTGACCTTGACATGACATGCACCTGATACTCGCTATCGAGCTATTATTGTCTAT
This sequence comes from Trachythela sp. YZ-2020, assembly GCA_016169945.1. Lineage (NCBI taxonomy): Eukaryota > Metazoa > Cnidaria > Anthozoa > Malacalcyonacea > Clavulariidae > Trachythela > Trachythela sp. YZ-2020. The sequence continues at coordinate 520,486 of JADLSH010000032.1, read as the reverse complement.
CATGTTCACTAATATCATGTTTTGCTGTGTCGCTCGCGATTTCTAGTATATTTTCCTTAAATTTGTACAAAGTATAAAGCAGTAATTTGTACCGGTCTGACGCTCGTACCAATTGAATTATCGTGCACTTAAAAATATTTGAACTTGTGATTGACATGATAAATATAATACATGATCGTTGCAGCAGTTTCAATGATATCCATTTCATATTTGTATTAAAGAACATAAGGCTATTAAAGACGTTAAACAGCCGGGTAAACAGCTAACCCGAAGGCACAACGGCACTGCTCGCTATATTTCTAAACATTTAAGAACCCAAATGAAAATTAGTTTTATTCAAGTTTAATTCAAACACAAGGACTTTATCGATTTAATATGATATTTACAAGGTCTACAAGAGCTCGTATATACATATTGTTTTATATCGGCGACGGAAACAATCAATGTGCAGCAGGTTTTATATATAAGCAACTATTTACACTCTTCGTATTAAACTTTTATACAAGTCTGAGTGCCTTCTATATTATATGTATATATTCTTATATTCAATTGACGAACTCTACAGTTTCAGAGACAGAGTATATATACGGCAAAATAGCTATCGTGGCTTAGTATTTTAAAGCGCTACTATTATATAGCCTTATATATAGGGAGAAATTTTTCAATGCCACTTGTCTGACAAAGTTGGAAAAACAATTTTGGGACCCCATTGGCACTGATTTCAAGAGGTGTTCAACATCGAGCACCAGCTATATTCATCGGCGACTTGAATGATCAATGTAAGAAAATGGCATAAACCGGCTCCGCGAATATGCGATGAATGTATAAAAGTTGGAATGTGCAATGAATGCGTATTGCAAATTCGCGAGACTATTTTCGTGGGCCGCTATATTAGTTCGCGAATCACAATTCAATGGGACAATTAAATTATTTAGATTTTTCAAACGCAGGAAATGGTCTTGACATCGAGCCAGAAGATTATTTAACAGCTAGACTGGAATTTGAAGATGTGCAGCTACAAATGGATTCGAAATTGTCGGACGAACCTTGAAGTGGAAGTTCGGGGTAAAATAGAAATTTCGTTTACAATTCCTTTATCACTGTATGGTTATTTCCAACTCTGTCTCTACGCAAACCGAACCAAGCAACGAACTCACAAAAAACGAAATTGAACATTTTTAGTTTATTACAAAAGAGTCATGGAAGGTCATGAAGTCGAATCTCCTTCGGATTTATCGCCGTGCAAGAATATGTAAAGGAAATTTATACATGGTATTGTATATTATGGTATTGTTTCTGCGTGTATGGTAGGCTAACTAATTCCGCACTCTTTCACATTGCGCATCTAGAAAAATATGTTAACCCATAACTTCCAATGCACCCATGTAGATGCGCCCAACTTTAGTATTTATACTCTAACGCCAGTCTTTTGAAAAAGTCTTTTGGACTTTTACCAAAATGAAAATATGTTTGCAAGTTTGATGACTGGGACACTTTCCATTCTTAAAGATGACGAGCGTCTAATTCGTGGTGCATATAATAAGTTGGTAATTTGTTATTTCAATGTTATTTCAATGAAATAAATTATAGTTTCAAATAAATAAACTATTATTCAACAAATTCAATAAACTATTATTCAACAAAATATTCCAGTTTCATTTTGTATGATTGTTGCTTAAACTCCATAAAGCATGGTATTTAAACTGAATAACGACCAGGAAAGATTTAGACAGGCTACAGTATGTCCCAGTGGCAGTATGCCATGCATCGTCAAATACAATTCTCTGTATGTTTGACATGCACTTTATCAGAATAATATATAGATATAAATTGTCGTTGCATTCATGTGAATATACGATTTTATTGCTTTTTGTGTGCTGCATTTTGAATTTTTGGAAACTGTAAACGCTTTGTTGAATTTTTCAGGTAGACCAATGAAATAAGAAAAGCAAAACGTGCGAGATTTTGGTCAATGCCTAACCTACCCTGTCTGCTGGTTTGCAGTACTCCAAACGCTCCTGTATACAAGCAGTATACATTCAAAAGTTGAGTTAGGGCTAAACGATTGCTAATCGCATCTCTAATTGTATTGGGATCATAATTGCAGCGCCCGTGGAGCGATGCCTGTGCGAATAGTGAACTAATTGCGCGAGAGTAAATAGTTTGTTAACGCTAGTATTTCGTGCAAATCATGAATGTCGCACAAATATAGATAGGCGTACGTAGCGGGCCTAAGGTTCCCGCGAAGGCTATTAAAATCAAACTTCGTATATCGTATGTTATTACTATTTTACGGCATATATACCAGGTAATTAAACATCATTGACTTGTTAGCAACATCGACCTGCTTAGTTGTACTTGTAGATTCGCCAGAAGTTGTCGGCGAAGTATTACTACTTAAAGTTTCTAATTTTTCCCTTGCCAATTTTTCTGCCTCTTTGGCTGCAATCACGCCCTATTAATATATCAATAATAGACAAATTAATAGAGCATTAGTCGCGGCAGTCACCGAGTATTTTAACTAAACGTAATTAGATACAGCAAAGTGTTACTCCGTAAATATATAAATCATTGCTATTTTCTATATTTTAGACTTTCATGATGCAAAAAATAATTGTTATTCTAATATAATGATAAATAGTAGGCCTATTAATTATTTCCTGATGATGACCACACGATAGTCGAAATGTATATAATTGAATTCTTTCTTAATCATACCATTCCAAAGGAACGTTTTTTCGTTGGTGTGAAACTGTTGTACAGCTGCTTGGAACTCGGTGAAAGGTACTGAAGAAAAGAAAGTAATAATTGACATGGCTTATTTACTTGAAAACTAAGCTATAGATCAGGAATTTTACAAGTTCTCGCAAAAATTGTAAAAGCAATTAATATTAACCTATTAACTGGCAGTACCCTACCACTGACGAGTAAAAACGTCTGGCGTTAGAGTATAAACACTAAAGTTGGGCGCATCTACATGGGTGCATTGGAAGTTATGGGTTAACATATTTTTCTAGATGCGCAATGTGAAAGAGTGCGGAATTAGTTAGCCTACCATACACGCAGAAACAATACCAGCGAAAATTTTAAGTGTTGTATAAATTTCCTTTACATATTCTTGCACGGCGATAAATCCGAAGGAGATTCGACTTCATGACCTTCCATGACTCTTTTGTAATAAACTAAAAATGTTCAATTTCGTTTTTTGTGAGTTCGTTGCTTGGTAATCTAACAATTGCTTTTTCCCATCAAAACAACTTCCACTAAGTGTGATTAGCTATAATAAATAATTTGCAGTCAGTAGAAATAAGTAGATTTCTGTTCAAAATTCAAAAATGCATCGACTGGTCCGCGATAGGATAGCAGGGGGACTGTTAAAGCAGACGGTGAACGAAATCTATTTGTGACGGTCACAATTCTAATAACATTTTCGTTGGTCCCTCGTGTAAAGGAGGGAGTTTCAGCCTAATTTCAGTTTCACACTGCCACACCATTCCGATGGGCAAGGAATCATTAAACAAATACATCTCTCTTCCTTTTACATAAGTTAAACCCACATTATTCTCAGTGATTCCAACACATTCCTGCGTTTGAAAAATCTAAATAATTTAATTGCCCATTGAATTGTGATTCGCGAACTAATATAGCGGCCCACGAAAATAGTCTCGAGAATTTGCAATACGCATTCATTGCACATTCCAACTTTTATACATTCATTCGAGCCGGTTTATGCCATTTTCTTACATTGATCATTCAAGTCGCCGACGAATATAGTGATCGATGTTGAACACCTCTTGAAATCAGTGCCAATGGGGTCCCAAAAATGTTTTTCCAACTTGTGTTTTAATTAAACTTGAATAAGACTAATTTTTATTTGGGTTCTTAAATGTTTAGAAATATAGCGAGCAGTGCCGTTGTGCCTTCGGGTTAGCTGTTTACCCGGCTGTTTAACGTCTTAATATGTTCTTTAATACAAATATGAAATGGATATAATCGTAACTGCTGCAACGATCATGTATTATATTTATCATGTTCAAAGTGTAAACTTTGTACAAATTTAAGGAAAATACTAGAAATCGCGAGCGACACAGCAAAGCATGATATTAGTGAACATGATAGACAATAATAGTAATTCGATAGCGAGTATCAGGTGCATGTCATGTCAAGGTCAAGGTGGTCGACATTTCGGTATATATTTAATTAGCTATTTTCACTAAAATAAAAGACTCAATACTTAAAATAATTCTGGTTACAAAATCTTAAAATTTGGCGCAAACTATGCCTTCAAACAAAGCATTTGAACTCAGCATTGAAACCGGCGGAAAATCGCCATCATTTCAAAACACAAATTAACCTGCGTTTTAGTGAAGTGCGTTAATTAAATGATCGGAATAACGAAACACAAATATGCGAAATTGTCGAGATATTGCCCACATTAGTATTAACATTTTTTCATACTAAAAATATTGCAAAACGTGAAGTATTTATATTGCCGTCTAAAAATGCAATGTTAACCTTCGCAATGCGTTCATCATCTGTGTCCTCAAACTACAATCCCAGTAGACGTATTAAGTAGGCCATAGCGTACCTATTTCTATATGTGCAAGGAGAAGTTCTAGCACGGGTGACCTTATTAGTACGCGAACCGTTTTTATCCGTGCCGTGCCGAAAATTGATCAGCGTATTGTAAGCGCGCCTACATGTATTGTCAGCATGAATCAAACCCGAACCTACATATATTCAGCGAAACGAGGCGTCGCTCTATAGTCAATCAGGGAGAGATAAGATAGCGCACTTCAAATCCATATTTAATTCGGATAATTTCGCGACTTATTGTACTCAAATATTATTTTTTGGACATTCGCAAATTTTTTCATCAAGCAAAATAATATTTTTCATTGTCTTCGCCTTAAAATTCCTTGATGCATTTTGACATGTTTGTTTTCTAGAACACTTTTAACAAATTAGCAATTATTATTTTGTTAATTAGATAACCTATAATGTACCTACAACCTTCTCCTTAAGTCCTGGTCATACGAGGATGAGAGTGGATGACAATTAGCAAGCAAGAGTTTCATCAACTCTCATGCCCCGGTCAAACGAGAACAAGAGTTGCATATAAGAGTTGACTGGATATTACCACGCTCACCCGTCAAACGAGGGAAATGCAAATGGGAGTGCATCAGAGTTGACGATAGAGTTGGCGGTCAAACGTGAGCTAGAGTTTCAACTCGCTCTCGTTCACCGCTCTCAGCCTCTCATCAACTCTCATCCTCGTTTGACCGGGGCTTTAATCTTTGGAATCTTGTATCTTCGTCACTTCGTCAATTTGCACTCAATACTAAAAAGTCGAAGACCATATTAAAATATATATTTCACCGTTTCCCGCATTTACACACAGTCGATTTGTAAGATTTTTTTCTTTGCCCAAGTTCGGGATCATCGGAAGCAAAGCGTAGTTAGGTAGGAAGCGTTAACAAATGTAACATGATTAGTTTTGTTCCGGGTTGCTTCAAGGTGTTTGAAATCACACGAGGAGGCGTTTGATGACACTAGCCTGTGCTAGTAGCGCCTTTCAACATCTCGCTTGATTATCAGAAACATTAATAACACCGCATACTTTAAAATATCGTCCATATTCTTGAAAGTAAATGGATTATTATTGTCTGGATTATAATAACATTCGAGTGAATTAACCCATTTTATTTAACCGCATCGAACATCATGTGATTATACTCTGCATAACGTACGTGTTCCATTCCTACGCCTACAGACTAAATTCGAATACCTTGGCCACGACTTTCTCAGATTAATGCTAGACGATTAAGCGTGGCGCCTTCTTGTTAAGTGCATGTGTTTTTCTTCTGTGTGACTGGGGTTAATCCCTGCAATACATGACTCTACCAAACACAGCAGGTTTTCTCTGGGTACTCTTATCCGGTTTCCTCCTGTAGCTATGGAGAAGTAATTGGTGGGAAAGAGTAATTATACTGCATACAGCGTGGCGTCTTCTAGATATAGTTGTTCTGCAATAAACTGTGATGTCTGTGTTTTTTTTTATCATAAATACATGAAATGTTAATGTTTGCCATCCGTTTATGTGTTAAAAGGTCTAACATTTTTTCTTGCTTCCCCACGGTTAAGAATTATGGGTGTGAACTTTCTATGAAGGATGTCTTTACCAATACTAAGTTTCATTGCAATGCATGCAAACTCTGCAGTGTGACTGTTTATAATATACCTCTCTTTAAGTTTCACTGTGGGGTGTTTGTCATAAGTACAATACAACCCACGCTTGTTTGTTTAGAAAAATCAGCAAGGAGCGCGCATGCAATGTTGTCGTTTTACAAATGAAACGTTTTGGCGTTGGTGTAATAGTGGTACTTTGTGGTTATTTGTCTTTCACCTCTGTCACTGGAGTTCCATAAAGTTCAATTCCTACAATATGCAGTTGTCTGATTTCTCCTCAGCCGCATCTGAGAAGAATTCTTCCCGTTTGATTATACCAAACATCCCAGGTTTTCTCCGGGTACTCCGGTTTCCTCCTGTAGTAACACTGGATAAATAAGGGATGTCCCTTACTGGACCTTTAAGGAGAACAGTTTGAAATTGATAGCGCTACCAATAGTTTTTTTACACAAAATACTATGCTTTTAATTAACTAGGTTCTGTTCATATGTCGTATAGAATTAACAAATATTTAGTAATTTGAAACCATTTTTTGCAGCATCGATGCTTAATTCGTGAAGTGCTCTAACCCAAACAATTATTTGTCTTCTGGAATGAGAATGAAACTCCTCGTAAAAGATGGATTGGAATTAATGTCATAAAAATTAAGGTACTCAGTTTGCTGTATATGGTAATATTAGAATTAGGGATAGGATTAGCCATTACGATTATATTAAAATCGAGGTTAAGATGGAATTTGACTTGGTAATATAATATAGGTTTGTGTATAATACAGACTTTAATGTAGGTTTGTGTTTGACACATACTCAAATGTAAGCTTTCATGGCTCATGTCTGAACTACCTGGAAAAGATTAAACACACTTCGACATTTCGAATAAAGGACCTTCGTCAGATTCGGCTAGGATACAAAACGAAATTACAAGAACGGTGGAACACCAATTATGTTATAAATCTGTTAGCTATAAAACTATTTGGTGCTAGTAAACTATACGCCCACGCGGGCATGCAAGTGGCATTTCCTTTTATTAAGCCAATCCAGTTCAGAAACGCAAAATTTCCAAATATTAATTTCGGGAAATGGTGGGTTTATATCTACGCATGCAATACATGGTGGTCAAGTTCAATGTATTGACATTTATAGGAGCGAGAAAATTATGCTAAATATATTCCATCATTACATGTGCTTGCCACCAAAAACAAGGACAATGCATAACTATAGTAAACAATATAGTCACTTGATAACTGTCTTTCCTTTTCAAGTTGACCTTCATCTGCGGCACTGTCAAAATTAGACAAAACCACCAAAACACGTCATTGCATGATCTCAGGTAAAACTTGATGAAAATTCGAGCTAATGTAACTCCACTTTCGAGATGCGCGACACTAGCTTGCATGCCTACACAATACAAAAGGTTAATTATCGCCTCCTGCCCCCTGTATAGTGTAAATATTCATTATCCATTTCCGACGCACGTACTGTCCAATATCGTACATCAAACGAGACTTCGCTTACGTCAATTGGTACGTTACGCGACAGCATATGGTGGTCAATTTTAGTATTGTTGACACTTATAGCAGCAATAACATTAAACTAAACCTCTCAATTCTATTTATTTGCCGCCAAATGGAAGACTACTAGATATAATGAAAAGAAGAAACATTATTTTCTCACTCTGACAACTGCATGTTACTCGTCATATGCTGTATGATAAGCAAAGTGAATGTGTGGCAACTTGAGAGTTATATTCTGCAACGAATAGAAACTAGTTAAAGTTGATGTTAGCTTGCGGTTGCAATGGCTGCATGTTGATGCGGGGTATTTCCATCGTGTAGTTTCGAACACGTATATAATTCGTAATGAATAAAATAACCAAAGAAATTGACGTAAAGCCTTTCGCGACCACAAATATATACAGTAGCGACCTTTTTTCACCATTTCATGTTAAGGAAAATCCGATAGTTACTCTGTTAGGTCCAGTGTAGGAAATATTCTACAATAAGCTGCTATGGTTTGTGTCTGAACTACCCGAAAAAGTCATCTCAAACATAGGGGTCCAGTGTAGATTGTTGTATACAATACTCAAAAAGGCCCCACAGTAATCACTTTTCCGTTTGAAAACGCATAATTTTGCATCTTTTGGCATACTTTTGTGTGCGCTTCCGCCGAAAGTCCTCACTAATACGATTTTCATCTATGAAAACGTAGCTTCTCGAAAACGGCTTTGAAAGTAGAGACTTTTGGCGAAAACGGGGAAGTTTTGCGAAACGAAAGTTTACAAAAACTTTGACGTCATAAACATCGGCACAAGCTAGCGTGGCGAACGTGCTTGTGTTTGTATTGTTTCTTCTGATTTCAGCCCTCGAATTGCTTGTCTCGAACAGGCAAGCAATGGCTTCCAAAAAACATAATGCTCTACACTCCTGGGTTACTTTTAATCGGTGCATAACATTGCAAACTTCATATAAGCAGTATCATCAGGGAACATTTATGTCTGACTAAAACATAAGGATTAGCCACTCTCTCTGTAGAGAGAATTTTTCTAAAATTAAAGAACGAAATTAATAAACAGATATAACGTAGATGATTGAACGACGATTCAAAAACGCTGGTGTCACGCAAATCAGATATTTGTATGCGTGTTCGATATATCTAGAAACTGGAAACGTTTCAAAAACGGATAAGTGTGGACGTATAGTTTTACGTATTTGTGTGCTTTTACTTCCTGAAAAAGTATCTCAAACGTGGGCGTCTAGTTTATGTAATATTTCGCAATACGCTGCCTTGGTTTGTGTGTGAACTACTTGAGAAAGATATCTCAAACGTGGAGGTTCAGCTTTGGTGGAATTCTACAATAATTTGCCGTGGTTTGTGTCTGAACTATCTGAAACAATATATAAGACTAAGATAAACAATGTACGATTTTTGCATGAATGTTTGAGAAGCTTCCAAAATTAACAATTCACTCCACCCACGTAATCTGTCCAAAAGTAATGGTGTCAAACGAGACGGTATATTCCCCCACGTGTACGCGACGTTACGTTTGATCAGACCTCAAAATGTACACCATTCTATTTACCACAGAAATGCGGTTGTTGTAACAATTAATGGGGGCAAATTTTAACCACCTAGTTTCGAATTTACTCTATTTTTGTGGTTAACCATAAGACATAGTTCCATCGAAATGGAACACATAAAAATACTGATCATTGAGCTGGAAAATCAGTTGAATTGGTTGAGCTGTGCGAAAAGACACAAGGAAAATAATTTTGAAATTTTTCAAGTCGCTGCAATATGCGTAAGTTGAACTTTGATTTGAACTTATTTATGTATCTCAATTTCATTAATTAGATTGGTACATTTGTTCAATCTAATAACAGCAGTATATTTGCCATAATTTTCTTAATTGTCGTAATATCCGCAACTTGATAATGCTCCTTTAAGTTGTATTTTTTAATATACACAACTCCTTAACCATCTTCAACGAGAAAATATATCAATTTTTTCTTTCTTTTTGTAACTTTTATATTTTTCTAATTACTGCGCACAAATTAGGTTAATTATTCAACTGTCAGTGATTAGAGTTCTTAATTAACTAATTTTTTGGTGCCTTGTTCATTAATTGCTAATGTGAGTTGCATGCATGGTGATTACAGTGATTCACGGCCGTGTTACACTGCGGTACCAAAGCAAAGGCTGATTGAAAATGTAAAATGAAAGTCAATAAATGTTGTATAACAAACATTATTACAGAAACATAAAGGGTATTATCAAGAGTTTGGACTTCTCTAGCATGCTCTAAATATTATGTAACAAAAATACGATACTCGATAAATTTATGATCTATTAAAGAGTATGAGAATTTTAATTGTTTAGGTAATAAATCAAATGTGAACAGCCGATCCGTATCTGTTTACAAATGAGTCTAAGACTCTATAAGTAATCATCAAGTTTGCTAATTATTTTTTTGCGATAGGATTTCGTTTTAGCCGATTTCGAAGCTAAAATTTATGTAAATAAGGACGAATTTTGCTTCCAATTTACAGATATTGATTAAACCTTAAATTATTTTGAATATCATTTTTGAATAATGATTAATGAGTATCATGGAAAATGTAAATTTAACTGTCAATCTTTAAGTACACCTCTCACGTTTCACAACAAAGCCTTCAAGATTATCATCGTATAAACAAAGTTTCTGCATGAATGAGGAATGTTAAGTTAAACAATATTAAGTATACATAAGGATCAGAGCAAGCTACTTCAATTTCTCGTGATCTTTACTGATTGACATATCACACGTTTCTAGATATTTTCTTGATTTTCTTTAGTGGCTCTTGTACTTCTGTTTTATTATTTTACAAAAATTAAGTTTGCAACCGGAATAAATATTTTCTACTGTACTTATTAATTATCGATACGTAATAATGTCTCATTATATTTGCTTGGGTTTACGGAAATTACAGGCGGCCTAGTTTAATAATGGCGTTGCAGACGCGAGCGTGAAATTTACTGGCGAACTCAAGCGCGTTAGAAGGCGTAGAACATTTCGCAAATCCTAAAAAAAATTAAATATCAATAAAAACAAGTTTCTTTAAGTTAATGCTAATTCATGAATAGTATTCGATTGATGGTAATTTATAATTTAAATGTATTTAACCCGTTTATGCCTTACTTATCGGACTGGGGAAAAAATAGTTCCTATCAAGGCAAGTTTGCGAATTTGTCTAGGCGTTCTGGCGTTCAGCCATTCCCCAAGCTTCCCACGCCAACGCACCAAGCAGTGCGAAAGTTTTGCGCAAGTGAACATTTACAATTCAGTGCAGATCTTTCGATACGTAATTCCCCGATCTTTATCAGTGCTAATAATATTAATGTCTTATTAGTCAGTCTACAATATTTCATGTTTAAAGAGTTTTTGTAGCCTTATTCTTAGAATGCATATTTAAAACATTGTACATGCATAGTGCGTTTGTCAAGTTGATAAATTTTATGTTAATATATGTCAGATAAACTGGTATAAGATGATAAGTTTAGGATCACTGGTTTCTAGTTATTTCCTGATAATGCCCTTGTGTCTATGTAATAATGTTTGATAAAATTTTGATCAAGTTGTAATGCTAGAAGATAACATGTTGATGAGGTTCTATAATCTTTGGATCAAATTTTAGGAATTAAGTATTAATGAAGGTTTTTATCAAGTCCTAGGGCTGGATTGCGTTTAATAAATACTTAGGATTGAATAAAATTGTTTAAATACCTTATTTTCATCCATTCTTTAGGTATTGATATATTAAACTTGAAACACGTTGGACTGTACATTTTGGTACTGTTCATCTTATTGATAACTGTAGAATCTACCACTATAACAGGTAATATTTCGAAGCTCTATTTTTGAGCACTTTTTACATATATTTTGCACGGTATTAAAACATTGGAATGGTTTTTGGCAACAATATATTCTGAAGTTGACTACCAAATGCCACCCCAAAACACTAGATATACTTGAAACTCATCAACACCCTATTTTTGTTTTAGGACCACAAAGAGAAGATGTTTCAATCTACAATAATAATTTTGCGACACCGTTATCCAGATATCCATATTTCATCGAGGTTTACCGCTGTGTTCATGTTAGTAAGGACGACTTCCTCGAATGTAAAACTGACAAATATCCCGTGCAAGAAAACATGACAGAAATCGAGATAGTGGTTCCGGACCTTGGCAACAACGATCGAGATCCTACCTACAAAAACAAATTTTATAGATATGTAGTTTATAATCACACGTCTTGTAAATGTGTGGGACGAAATACAGAGGAGAGGAAACTGTACAAGAATACGTCTGACGAAGGTTAGTGCAGCTTACCGTAGGTAAATACCAACCTAAAATGAACATGTTTTGTGATTGGCTTGTTTAAACAAAAGTGGTCAATGTTTTTCACGATTTCAGTTTGTGTTTCATTGCATTGTGCTTGAAAACGCACGTAATTGGAGTAGTGGTTGGTTATCTCCTGTGCCTCTAGGATATTCTCCGGGATCTCTGTCCGTGATTTTCTTACCTCGCCATGCAGAAACTAACCCTTAGCTGTGCTCCATCTTCAAATATTGGTCGTATAGTGGCAGCCAGGGGTCCCGGCGTACACCTTTCACTCTGTCAAGTTTTAGTTGCGTCCTTCGTAATTCAGCTCTCAGCAGCTCCAAGTGAAGATGATTAACACCTCTTATGTTTTCTTCGCAGTGTCAGAAAAAGACTTCAAAGCGAAATATCCGAACAATCCAGTCAATCTGCGAAGTCAACGTGATTTTTGTAACCAGACACAAATAAGATATAAACTCAATTCACGTTCGGACGTCGACCCACGCTTTCAATATCTGGCGTACCAACAGTGCTTGCCTGGTTGCGTGGTAAAATCAAATAAGACGTTTCTTAAAAAAATTGTCATGGGATATGGTGGCATGGAAGATGCCTTGCTCACAAATGATATAACATGCGAAGCTTATGATACAAAAATGTCAAGTGATACAGCATGCCTCGAGAGTAATGATCCATTAAAAAGTACGCAGACGAAAAGAGAACCAGGAGACTTTAAAGAAGACACTGGAAATTCACTTGCTCAAGGTAAGCCATGAATATCCCGATTGATACTGTAGATGGATCATCCGTCAAGACGAACTTTGGCACGGAAAAGTTAGTTTGTTTCATAATTCTCCAGTGCATAGGAATGCGACATAAAAACAAATCATCCGTTAAGATGAATTATCTGTGTAATTTGTGTCTCAAACAAGTTCGTCTTGAAAGACGATCCTTATCTTTGTCGCGTACTCGCGTTTATACAAAGACGATTTATCAAAATGAATGATCTTTTCTTTACCCAAGTCCAGACTGTGATCGGTAAAGTAACCTTAACTTCCACGCCAATTTATAAATGTAATCATGGACTTACGTTTGTGGGTCATATTTGTGGGTGTGGGGGGAGCTTAATACATTTCTTTCTATTACTAGAAATACACTCATGCAGAATCCCCTCGCCTATTTGAACTCAGGAATTATACTTCCCAAAATTTATTGTTACATGAAGTATTCTGTCAATCATTGTAACCATAGCAACATACAATTTTTTTACTTTTGGTACAAAATGATAAAAGAGTAATATAAATATTTGTACTTTTAACTATAAAATTATGAATTGTCCCACTATATAAAGTAGATATGTTATTACGTACTCTTTTAGCTTTGGTTGTTGTAAAATTTAACCTTAGACATTTCACAAAAACGTCAAAAAATATTCAGAAAACTTCAACTGTTTTTTGACAGTGTATTTTTTTAAATTTATCTTTAAAATTAAGTTTTTGACATTACGTTGTTTCTTCAAAATTCAAATCTTAACTTGCTAAAATACCTTTTAGGTTTAATCGATATTATAATAACCTCACAGAGTGACAAACGCTTTTGCAAATCCACAAACTAAAATATGAAAAATAGACACTTACCCGTTTAAAACACTTCAAAAGTGTCCTTTTTTCAGCCATTCGACTCCTTCTCGTTTATCTTGTTTTGAAGACTCTGTTTATCGGTATGTTTTTCCAATAGCCCGAGTATTAAAAATCATTTTTGATGAATAACAAAATCTTTATCCGTAAATCTTTTAAAAATGTTATCCGTATGTTTCTCTCGACCTGAATTCGCGCATGCGTATAACGTACAAAACCCTGAACCGTCCATGACATCGCGGCGGACGACTTTGGATTCCACTGTGTTTTCACATACCCGGGTGTAAATATCCGAGCGGAATTAGTACCCTCGCACGGCGCTTCGCGCCGGCTCGGGGATAAGGTGGGGCATGATAGAAATTGGTCGTATTGGAGTGGAGGGCTCATTAGTGGGAATGGTAGATAGCGGGCTTATTAGAGAAATATGTTTATCACAAAGGTGGGGGTTAATTAATAGAGAGGGGGGATTAAATAGAGAAGGAGCCTTATTAGAGAAATATTAGAGAACGGGGCCTATTAGAGTGTGGGTCAATAGAGAGTGGGACTTATAATATCTAGGGAGGGAGGCTTGATTGGGGGTGGGCCTTTTTAGAGAGGGGGCTTGTAGATAACACAACAAACTATTGCTATTTTTAATAATTGAAAATATTCTCTTTTCTTTAGAGAATAATGCGGAGCTGTTAATATACATTAATTCAGGAAAGATTACCCTCGCTGCATTTCTACTGTCGTTGGTATTATTTACCATATTAATTATGGACTTTACTCTTTGTCGCCGAAACAAAGGATTCTTTTATGCTATGTTTCACTGTAAGAGTAATGTTTGTCAACATTGCACGGAAAGAAATAGAAATGAAATTACAGTTTAAAAATATTGAAATTTTTACAGATGTATAAAAGATTATTGTAAACTAGACGTGTAGAAATGTAAACGTAACATCTTAATGTTTCGTGTACGAATATATTTTTTCTTTTATCTTTACACCAATCACACTAATCCTATTCCCTTAGCTTGACCCAATCGTGCGCGAAACATGAGAATATAAAAAAATCTATAAATATTCGATTTATAATGTAGGCTATTATTAGACATGTTCTGTATATCTCGAGTTTTAATAATTGTATAATTTATTTTGGCGATTAAACAAAACTTTTCCTTATATTGTTTTATGTGTTTCTCAATTGCACTGTAATTTGTAATTCTCAATAGTTAATTAATAAAAAACACAAAGCAAATCGTGAACATGAGGGAGCTTGTAGAGTCTTACACAACCCGGCTGCTCATACTGTACAGTCGAATATATATTTACTGTAAAATCTGTAAATAATCGATGTATAATGTACACTATTATTAAACTTATTGATAAGTCAATCTTAGATTTGTCCGACAAATCCTAGTATCTAAAATTGACAAAATTTCGTGATAAAATATAATTTATATTATTTTTCTCGACGAAATGCAGAGTGAAACATGTACTATTCTTGTAATGAAATGTTTTCTTGGTCTGTCAGAATATCGGAAGATTTTATATATTTTACTTCATAAGATACAGCATAAAAATTCAGTAAAGATATCGAGTCACCTAGGGGGAGAACAAGAGAGGAATTCTTACGACTTTAATATAAATCAACCCAACATTGTATTATCAACATAAACTTTAAGTTAACCCAAGGCGGAACCTGCATATTGAATGAAAGAAGGCGTCTATATAATGAGGGTGGTAAAGGGTATTTTTGTGAGACGTATGACGGGGCAAGAGGTTAAGAACGGCATTAAATACTCACTTTATAAAATTTAAATGCACATTTGAAAACGGTTTTTACTTTTTGTGAAATAATTATGTAATAATAATTTACATGTGAAACGTGAAATGCCTGTTTTACCTTGCGTGAAACGTAATCAGTATTCCCCCTTTATCATCCTCTATTATCAATCAGGGAGAGGGCAAATATGCATCAATATTTAAACGCATCCAATAATTTCGTGACTTATTACTGAAATATTATTCTTGCCATGCCCATATCCTCTCTCATAGCAAACCACTAAGGCTAAAACAGGAATTATTATATAGCAAGTGTCAAAGTTCAATTTTCTTGTTTGCTGATTGGAGAAAACCGTATCATGTGCCGGTCCACAGAATACCAAGTGAATTATTGAGACTTGGACACTTGCTATATAATAAAACACTTATTTACTGAGACCTCGGGAAAACAGCGTGTTTTGTGGCCATCGACCGCCGTTTCTGCGGCGGTTTACCTCTGTCTCAGTAAATAAGTGATAAGTATGACATTGTTTCCACCTTATATCCTTGAAATTCTTTTGCGCATTTTTGTCATTAAACCAGCCTTACTAAATTATTAGTTCTGTTCTGATTTGGAACAAGGTATTGAAAGTACTCGAGGAGGCGTTTGTTGATATATAGATACGGCGGCTGTGTGGTCTTTCGTTCAACTTCTCGCGTGACTCATAATAAATTCACACCACGTGCATATTAAAATTAACAAGACGCCTACTGAGGCGTTCACACTGGCCCTGCGGAGCAGGTTTTCCCCCATCTGTCCAGATCCGGTCAGGGTTTAAGGGCACCTGGGGCGGTGTAACATTTCCTGTCTGTGTGAGGTTTCAGGTTTCAATCTCAGATAAGTGGTTTCAATCTTATTTTGAGGTGCTTGGGTATATTAATGATATATCATTATGCTAGGTTTATATAGCCGATTGTGAGATATATAGACATTGTCCTATCATTACCGAGTATTATATATTCACTTCTTATAGTTTAATATATTATGTATTAAAGACAAAATTCTATTAAATAATTAAACCAAATTCATCGTGTTATTGTAACTATTTTAGTAATATACTCCATACGCCCAGCCTCGACAGTGTTATTTAGAGTTGACACGTCAGTTGTATTTCACACAAACTAAAAATAGCAAACGTAAACAAGACATGTTGAGCCATATTTTGTGATATTTGATAATACCTAAAGTCGTAAAGAACAATATTGAATCGAAATACCAATATTGTTAAAAAGCAAGAACAAAGCATCATACCAGAATGTGAATGACTTTGAAAGTTCGAAAAGCATATAAATTTAACTGTGTATCAAAGCGAGTTAAGAGCATGTAGGAAATGAAACTCCCTCGCGCTAGACTTATGCAATTGTAATATACTAGAAGTTACTATCGCAAGTGAAGTGCTGCCTTGAGAAAATGAGTTTTTTTAATCGGGCAAATAAACTTAACATAAAGTCTCAAACATGGGTTTCAGGGAGGGCGGGTGTTCTCAATTTTCAGGAGTAACACAATGTTTGAAATTGGGCTTTCCTTTGAAACAACCTATTGCAGTCCATTCAATTTCAAAGGTTCACTTTTTTATTATACACCCTATATTGTATAAAAGTCATTAAAAGGGACAATATAAGTTCTGCAAGTTGTAGCATACAATATAATTCTGAAATTGTTTCCTTATATTTAAATATTACACTATAAAAACTATTAATCTATCGCTTATCATAAATATTGGCATAGTCCTACTAAGAGCATCTTCCAAAGTGTAGTAAGGATCATTGGTAGTTTCCATAAATAAATCCCAGCTAATGGGTCACTGTATTCTAAATGATACGTGCTATCAAAAATTGAAACCATTTCTGGCACATCAGTTAAAAGCAAATAGCTTTCGATCTGCTAATAAAAGTATAAAGATTATCTCCAACACATAGTATGTTATTCAAAAGTGAAGAGTCCCAACAATTAACATTTGTTATATAATTATTATTATAGCAGTCAAGGACATTGCTACACATTGTTTACCAGCATTTTGCCCAAATGTCATTGTATCACCTTGGCTTAAATTGGCACATATTGTTTTTGTTGGGTCAATGTTTGGTCCTGGATTTTCCTCAACATCATTGACCAATCTCAATAACAGTGGGACATACACATTGTTGCATGGCATTTGATTAAATAATACAATCATTTCACTTATAGTTTCAATACATTTTGCATTTGCTGGCAAAAAGAGTATGCTACAAGCACAATGGCTTTGTTTGGTTAGTTTTAGCAAACACAATGGCTTGCTTAGTTTGTTTAACGAGGACCACGCACTCGTTTTGTTTTGTTTAACAAGGACCACACACTCGTTTAATTTGATTTTGTAATTGAAATATCCAATCGTTGGATATGAATGTCTGATCATATCAGAAAGACTGATATATGTTGAACATTAACTACCAATAGATTCTTCACTTCGTTCAGTGTCTAAAATGGAAAAAAAACCGTTTAATTAATTTGCCTGAATTTAAATTCCCAAAGTATATTCACCTAACATTTAATATACTGGGTTTGGTGGATAATCCAAGTGAGTAGATATATACACAATTTAAGACCTAACCATGAAGGAACGGTTCCGAAAATGCAACACTAGGTCCTCTGGCAGGAATTGAACCCACGGCCCTGCGATTCCGGTGCAGCGCTCTAACCAACTGAGCTACAGAGGAAAGTTGCTGACTGCTGTAACCGTAAGTTCTGTATATACAGGTTATCGGGTGTGCGGGTTGTGATAAGGTAAACTACAAAGACTTATTTTTGAAAAAAAATATCTTTGAAGTTAACATTTAATATGTAAATGTATGTAATTTACAATCCAGTTCAATCCTCCCATGATTTTGAACATCCAGACTTGCAGGTTTTCTGCATTTCTTTTGGGTATATTTTTGTATTTAAAATGGTTATCTTAAGATCATTCCTTAAGACTTTTACCATGTAATAATTACAAAACATAATACGGTTCAGAGTCCACATCATGAAACATCGCCTTAGTTTAAATTGTAAATTACAGCATCTGTTAGCATGCTCAATGAGAATACCCATTTTATAACTAGTAGTAATCACAGATTAGTGATGTGCGTTCGGAATGTGTTACTTTTTGTTAACATTCGTTAATAAAACCTTAATTCTAAAGATAACAATATATGCGATTAATAGCATGGCCGCAAAATGGACAGTAATACAATAACAGTCTATGCCCTAAAGATGCTGAACTTCGACTATCATATGGCACTCCACATCATGAATCATCGCCTTAGTTTAAATTGTAAATTACAGCATCTGTTATAGCATGCTCAATGAGATTACCCATTTTATAATAAAGCAAGTGCAATATAAACTAAATTTAACTAAAGTGTGCGTTATTTTTGAACGAGTTTGAGTAAATTTGTGGTCTTATATTAATAATACCGTAATGTATAAATTATACATTTAATATAAATATTTAATAATATCAGTATCTACTAATAATTTGACTCTTTGTACAGCGTAAATCATAACAAAACCAAAATATTACTTTTAAAATAAATAAAATCTACCATGTTAGTCAACATACCTTTACTAAACCGCTTCATTTCTTGACAAAAACTTAGATATATGACCATATAAAATGCACTCACTAGTCACTTTTGGACCTCACGCTACTTACTGCTTGGAGACCACAAAATTACATCGCTCATGCGGTGTTTTCGAGTTCCGACACAGTTATTTGATCCTACTCGGATTGTTTTCGTAAAATCCCTGTCTATGCCATTTTGTAACTGCTACGTCATTTACGTCATAAACTCGGCGACATCACGACACAATACTCACAAAATCGAGATTCTGTGGAACATAATACATCCGAACGGGAGACTGGATCGAGATTAGTATGCCGCCTCGCTTCGCTCGGCAGCAATTATTGCTTAAATTTTGAAACAATTGTTACTAAAGCCGTACTTCTTGAGAAACATTCCAAATTCTTTATACAAAGGCAACAAAGCTAAGTTTTAATAGCTTTGTAGTTTAATATGATGTATAACTGTATTCTACGTTGTACTATCTAAACTTATATGTTGTAAACTTAAACAATCTCAGTTAGTAGAATAGAATAGAATAGAAACTTTTATTAGATACAGTGGTAGGCTGGTTAAGACCCTATAGCTAAAAAGCTAATTCCCGTATAAAATTTACAATAATTAAATTATAGATTGCAAAGCAATTCTAAAAGAAAAAAGAAGATATTACAATAAATACATATATAGGGCCTTCTATACTATATTAAGGATAAAATTGTTATAAATATTTAAAGATTATTGATCTCAGTGAAGTCAATTTGTCTAATCCTGGCTTTGAAAGATTTAAGTGTTTCAGTTGTTCGTATAGGATCAGATAAAGAATTCCATAATTTAGTAGACTCATATCTAAAAGAGTGTAGACCGTAAGTTGTCGTGTTAACTTTAGGTATCTCCAATTTATCTTTGCCTCGTAAATTCTTTAAGTTCAGTCTCTTTTTTACAAGTTCTCGTATGTATTTTGGAGCCAGGTTGTTAAGAGCTTTATATACAACAATACAAGAGTCTTGATTTCTTCTATTTACCAGGTTGGACATATTTAATTTTTGTAGGAGATCTTGATAAGAAGACGTTTTGTCGTTAAAGACAAATCTTAAAGCACGATCGTTCAGTTTTTCAAGTTTATCGATATTTCTCTTCCCACAAAATTGCCAAGTTTCAGAACAATAGATGAAGTGAGGAAATATAAAAGCCCAATATAGGGTTTTCTTAGTGGTAATTGGAAGAATATTTTTCATTCGACTCAATACACCAAGTTGTTTACTGATTTTCTTACATATTTTGGTTACGTGTTCGTTAAATTTGAGACCGTCGTCGACCTCAACACCAAGTAATGTCATTGATGCAACAATTGGCAAAATTTTATCGTGAAGTGTTATTTCAAGTTTATTCGCTGCAATGTTGTTCATTCTTTCATGGGCTCTTAATAAGGACATACAGTTGCACTTAAGCAGATTAAGCAGCAGACCATTATTGCTGAACCAGGTGTTTGCTGTGTTAAATTCCATATTTAGTATTTCGTTAACTGATTCCATATCCTTTCCAGCGTGGAAGAGTTGATTGTCGTCAGCAAAGTTTGAAATTTGTGCCACATTAATAGAATAAAAGAAATCATTGATAAAAATGTTAAACAGTAATGGCCCGAGTACCGACCCTTGGGGTACTCCTTTGGTAACATAACGCCATTCTGAAGTGATGTCGTTTATTCTTACACGTTGTCTTCGTAGGTGTAGATAGTTACCAAGTAGCTGTAGACTGTTTCCATCTATGCCATATGCCTTTAGCTTGGCCAATAATAAGTTGTGTGGAATAGAGTCAAATGCTTTGCTAAGGTCCATAGAAATAACTCCTATAACATTTCCATTGTCCAGTTCTCTCTTCCATTTCTCTATTAAATGCAGTAATACCGTGGAGCAACCATGGTTTTTTCTGGAGGCTGACAGATACTCACTCAAGAGGTCTTCGAAATGAGCTGTCAGTTGCTGATTAAGACATTTTTCAAACACTTTTTCAAGTGCAACAAGAATAGTTATAGGTCTATAATTTGTTTTATAAAATTGATCATCTTTTTTGTATACTGGGGTAAGTTCGCCTTCCTTCCATACAGAAGGTAGTTTGCCCTTTTTTAACATCACGTTAAACAAGGCACTCAGTGGATAATGCAAGGTAGAGACACAACACTTGATTGCTTTTATAGGTATAAAGTCATGTCCTGTAGATTTATTGGCGTTTAATTCTTGTAAAATGATATAGACTTGTCCAGGTGTTATCTGCTCGAATTGGAATTGTTTCACAGTCTGAAAATGTTTCTTAATCGCTGTTATACTTGGATGATTTCCATAGTCATCAATGGTAGGTTCTGAAGTTTCTATATTGTCGCTATTTTCAACATTGTTGGCAATATTTGTGAAATATTCGTTGAATATCTCTGCAACTTGTGATCTTTCACGTACAAGTTTCTGGTTCTCAATAAGATTGATATCTGTGGTGTTCTTTTTGTTTTTTGAATGCATAAATGGTCTAAAAATAGACCAGAATTCACTTGGTTTATTCGAGTTCATTTGAGCCTTGTCTTTTAAGTAATTAGCAATTGCCTTTCTTCTTTCACTGACTGCATAGTTTCGTTGTTGTTTATATGCCATCCAGTCATGGTCAGATTTCGTCCTTAGATATCTCTTATACAACTTATTTGTTTCATGGATGACATTACGCAGTTCTGCAGTCAGATAAGGAACATTATCCTTCTTTCTTTTAATCTTTTTAAGTGGTGCATGCTGATCTAAGACATCTTTGTAGAGTTTATTCCACGCCCAATAGATGTCATCTAGGTCGTCGAATACGGCACTCGGCACATGAAAGGGGACTAGTTTCAAGTCTGCATTATAAGCAGCTTCGTCAAGGATTTTAAAGTTTCTCGTAGTGTATTCACATTCAACTGGTTTAGGTTGTTGGATTTTCATAACCGTAAATACTAGATGGTGGTCACTTAATTGTGGGTTTATACGGCCAGATTCTTGAATCTGGCCGCATACACTACACTCGAAGTCGCTTAAACATACGGGCAACATTTTCGCCAAAATTTCCAGGGATTTTACCAACTGTAACTGCAGCTATTGAATACGCAAGAAATCTACAACGAACTCATGTGTTGTTTATATCAAAGAAAACCACGCATGAAACATAAACACAGGAAAACATTTCCTAATAGACATATTTGTCATATAGCCCGCTCCTCAATGACGGTCATTTTGAATCGGGTGGATGATTTCGTAATCATCACATGGTCTCTGAGCCTGCGATGCGCTAACGCAAACTCGATTTCTCGACGATTAAAAATACAGAAAATTAGGGATTTAAGACACTTGGCCTACAGGCCAGTGTAACAAGACGCCTGCTGAGGAGTTCACACTAGCCCAGGAGCAGGGTTTGCCCCAGCTGGACCGTCAGAGTTGTTACATCCTTTGTTTTGATACAATATAACTGTCTTACATGAAGCCTTTTGCGTCTTGTTGTTCTCACTGCACCTGGATTTTTTAAATGACTTTGTGTGTGGTATTTTTATACAATACTTACAGTATTTTTTTACCTGCTTCATGGGAAGTAAAACGAAATGCCACCTTTCCTCGCTAAACACAAAAAAGCCATGCCACATTATACAACAATGGACGAAAGTCGAAGCACAGTAGATGAAATCGAGCGTAGTCAAATCGAGGACATTGCACAAGTTCCCAATGTGGATATAAGCATGGCAGTATGTTCATGTCATGGAATGTGTTTGCGGGAAAAGGGAAGAAATGCTTGTCCTTGTAAAGAAAAGGGCACTATTGCATGCTCTTCCGTTTGCCACCCAGACAGAAGTTCGTGTTTGAATCGACGGAATCAAAGTGAAACGCAGGTACGTATTAAAATGTAAAAAAATTTAAGTGTTGCCGAATTTTAATTGTTAAAAATATTTATAATTATGTAATGTCTAATAATTTCAGGGTGAAGAACATGATAGTAGTGACGAGATGGATAGCCCAGAACCAAGTGCAAAGCGAGCGAGAGGTCGTGTGAACGCGGTCAAAGAAAATCTTCTTGCAACTGTGCAAATGCGACAGAAACAAACAGGGGACGTGGTGGATCAAGAGCCAGAGGTCATGGGAGAAGCCGTGGGGGATTGTGTGTGGAGGAAAACGCCGAAAAACGTCTGCTGACCCACGAGCAGCATCTGCAGGTAGCATATATTTCAAATCATCCATTTGTTTCCCTGATTTAGTAGCTACAGTTTATAAATTGGCAATGTATCTGTACTTGTACATGTGATTAATTTGAACATATGCAGATATATATGTGTTGAAGATAACATACTATTTTGTTAAAATGGCACTTTTAAAATTTTGTATATCATTTTCCCACTGCACTATACAGTTTTGTTTCAAGTGATTGTGTCTACTCACTGTCTAAACACACTCTATCAAATTGATGGTGTAAGATCCCCAGTCTGTACATGTATTTCAATGTTTATTGGGTGTGTTGGTGTTCACATCCCTGATTCAATGGTGTGTCAAACTAAAGACTTTTTGCACATCAACAAGCTACATACTGATGATACTATTTCCCCTTGTTATCGAAATGTTATCGAAAGTGAAACACTTGACACATGTTGACTTTCACATGCAGTTTCTTTTGATGAAAGTAGGTCATCATACCTTCCAGGTATGGAATCAAACGTCCTCTAACAGTAAAATTCCACATATTACTATCATAGACTTGAAACAATCGGTGGCGTCGTTTGCTGCCACGATATATATTTACATCATCGATGAGCAAGAGTAATGGCATTTCATGTGGTGTTAAAGTTGCGATATGCTTCATTTTCTCTTCGAGTTGCCGGTCTAGGAAATTCATAAGTGTGTCCCAGTGAATTGTAAGGCCACATTTATTTAACGTATATATCGTACGGCACTCAGCACCATATGAGACCAGCATTGATCGTAAATACTAATGAGAAGTCATTTTTACAATGCTTATTCCTTAAACTTGCTAACAAAGAAAGAGCATGTACTGCACATTTGGATTTCCTGTCTGTCATTTCAGTGTCAGGAAGCAAACAATAAACAGTATCCACTAGTAATGGCCGACATTCTTTGGCAAAATCAAGTTTTACGTTTTGGAACATTTCACCGGATACTTTCTCTACTGGTGCGTTGACTTTACTTCTAATTCCAAGATCAACTAGGGCAGATAATCTATCATACTCTGAAACAATAACAGATCTTTCAGTGGCAGATATTTTCTGATCGGTCCCCCTTTCCAACAAGTGTTTCAATTCGTGCTCATAAATAAGGTCAATGGAGTTTGTAAGGTTTGAAATGCTTTCCATTTCTTTGTTATACATATTAATATCAGACATTAAGTAAACATCATCCTTTACAGCGGAGTTAGCCAATATCTCATCCATAAGTGTCTTAGCTTTGTTTTTTATGACTCAAAACATTTTGTTCCAATTCCAAAATCTCAGTGTTCTGTCTAACTTCCAAATCAGATCCATTACTACTTGTACCAAAATAAGCAGATTTGCTTACATTCTTACATTGTTGCATTCGTCTGTCATATGCTACATTAGGAAATGCAGACTTCACTGCTCTCGTTGTAAGAATTTTACTGTCATGTTCGAGGAATCCCATTACCACAGACTGATCTGTCCTTTTCCCAGGGCTTTCGACAAAGTTCTTCTTCAGCTGCGACTGTAACGTGGCCTGCCTTTTCTTGCAATCACCACCACATAGCTTTTTCCTTAGTGGCTCATACTCGCTTGGATCTAGTTCTGGTCTTTTACCTCTATCCAAATCCAGGGGGTGAACTGGCTTGTTAAATTCAACAATATGGAGGATGATAAAGAATTTGAACGTTTCGTTCAATGAATTATCGATTGAAAGTAAGTGAAAATATAGCCGAACATTTGCTTTCTGATCTATTCATAAGTGAATATTATTCAAGGGCATAATTTTTGTACCGTTGTACGATAGTAGCGATATTACGTACGAGATCGATGATTTACGTCTTTAATTTCTCCGTTTTCTTGTATTCTTAAATATTTACTATTATACTTCAAAATTTTTAATATAAAATATACTGAGTTAACTCTGAATAGTTTGAATTATTTTATTTCATTGCAAATCCAAACAGTATGACGAAATGTGCGGTTGTATTAGTTTTATTAGAAACGTTCGTGCCTATGCTCTATAAATATTATAATTTCAAAACAACACATACAGTAAATTATCCTCATATAATCAGTGACGTCTTTTATCTGAACCACACTGTATATTTTATCCTTCCCTTGGTAACATAGTTGCTTCAAAAATGTGTCAATGACAATGATATTTGGTTATTAATAGCTGAACTTTGCATGTTCTAATAGAAAATTTTATTATCATTAGATGTCAATGTAGATGTACTAGAAGATATATAAAAGTCATATTACACTTCAAAGAAGTGGGCCCATAACGAAGCATGCACTTTCTCCATCAAAGATTGCTCAAGAACTAACAGCTAAACGCGAAAAAGGAATAGAGTGTAAGGCAAGGCAAGATCATTTGCAACATGTCCTGAAGGAGACCTTCGTTGAAAGCCCGGGTAGATCAACACCTCAAGATGTTTTGATGGATTGCCTTCACGTTGATAGCAAAAATCTTGCTACAAGAGCTGTTCGGGTGGGAATTTCAAACAGCTTCATTTGACAAAAATAAGTGTGTGTATAAGAATATTACAGCAGGAAATCAATTTCATTTAATTAGTAATTGCAGTATACTAGTCAGACTGATCAAACCGTAACAAATGTTAACAGTGACAGTGTAATATCGCGGTTGAAGGATGAGCTGGCTGAGCATAAGATAAAAGCCAAGAATATAATGGACCATATCATGTCTGTTGTTGTAGAACAAACATATGATAAAACATTTCTTAAATCTTTACTTCAATTGTATAACAAAGAAATGAAACAAGTCTTTGTTATATCAGAACAAATTGATATGGAATATGAGAAAGAACTTAGAATTTTGGCTGAGAAAAAAGATACTTCACTATCATCAAGCGATGTAGCAATTCTCGCACAAGAGTGGGATAATTTATCTCGCATAGTTGATACAGGAATTAGAAACGGAGAAACTCTCCCATCCATTGACAATGTCACAGGAGAGATATTTACAAGATTGCAAGTTGATCTTGGTAAATACTGTCCATTTTTTACCCGGCAGTATTGTCAGAGCACTTCTTGGAAGTGAGAATGAGTCTAACAAAAAGCAGAAGGGAGCTGTTCATGCTCTTGACTTGCTTATGAGCTTAAGAAGTCAAAAGTGCAAAAATGACATTACACTATTTTTCACAATGATGCTTATCTCATATGGTACTGGTCGCAGAATGATCAATATGTTGAACAAAATGGGACTTTCTGTGCACTGGAGCACTGTGATGAACCTTTTGGACAAGCAGCTTTTACTCGGAGAGAGGAACGTGCTGTCAAAAACTCCTTGAAACATCCCTCTTATATTGCTGATGGACAATGTTAAACATTTAGAGGGGAAATATACGCCATCATAGGTTATTCAAGGCTATTGGTAACAAGATGTGGAATTTTACGTGCAGTGGTCAGAGCGCTGCACCGGAATCGCAGGGCGGCATATTCAATTCCTGTCGGAGGACTTAGAGTTGCATTTTTCGCAACCGTTCCGAACCGTTCAGGTCTAAAATATTGTATATAATATTTCACTCGGAATATCCATCCATCTAAACCTTCTACATCGATTTCAACCGAGTGAGATGCAGAAAAAAACATCTTGTATTTTACCATATCTGCAACATTACCCTGAGATGGAGAAGGTTTGGTTTTTGCATAAAGATAACTACTTTATGAATGATGGAATGAATTTTGTATGTTCCGCACCAAAACCAATAAAAGATATGACAGAAACTGAGTGTAACACTTTTATCAAAAGTAATGCATACACCAATCAAACTGACACTAGGATTTGTAAGAACAAAACAATACCTGCTGATATTTCTCATCTGCATTGTCATTTTGCCCCTATCATTAGAGGACAACAGTACTCTAAGCGGGACAGGGGCTATACTGGATGAATTTGAAAGAATATTTGGCATTCCTGTTTACTCCAAAAAGGAAAACCTTCCTTTTGACAAGCAAACAGAGTCATTCTGCATCAGACAAGCCAGGGAACATTGTGAGTTTATTTCTATGTTAAAGTTTCATAAAGACAACATTGAACGAGATAAAGAAAATGAACAAGAACAAGAGCAAGAAAATGAACAAGAACAAGGAGTATCTGGAGAAAATTGTGATGAATAGGATGATAATGAAACAGTGGATAGTCATGATATATGCACTGCTAAAGAGCCCAGTACACATACCACTTTAGAAAGCATGAAACAAGTTTTTTATACGTATGATGAATTATTTAGAAGTACGTATGAGTCATTGCAAAATAGAGTACGAAATGCCTCCCAGTCAGATGGCATGGAAAGATTAGTTGAAGACTTAACTAAACAGTCTGAAGTAATTATCAATATGAAAGATCATTTAGGACGTACACTACTACACGAAGCGGTTGAAAAAAGTAACATACATTTTGTTGAGTGCCTGTTGGCTGTAGGATATAATCCGAACATTAAAGAAGATTGTGGTGTCATTCCTCTTATAATAGCCGTACTTTAATTTTATGTAACAAAGAACTTTGTCAGCTACTAATGAGCTGTGGTGCTAGCATTAAAGGACCACTTTTTGTTAATGTCCCAATTCCCTTATATGTGGCTGAAAAAATGCAGTTGACAGAAATTTGTGAGATCATGCAACTAATTTTGTCCGAAGATGAGGATGATGCAATTTCTTGCTATGATATCAGTTTTAAAAAAACATACCAGCAGCATTACTAAGAATAAAAATTAAAAAGCTAAAGAAATTAGCAGGTCGTGTTCTGGCTACATTACTGGTATTGTAGGTGATGTCGGAACGTGTAAAAACAACAGATCTGTCATGGCCAAATCTGAAGCCTACAGTTGGGCGGGCATAATACCAGGTGATTTGCATACTAAGGGACACCTGGTTGAAGCTTGTTTCAAGGAACAAGGACCTGGTGGTTTTCACTACTTGGTTAATAAGGTAATGAATAGACCCAAACTAATTACATAAGAGAGGCGGGAAGAGATGGTGCGAGGGAATATGGAATGGCAGCTGTTGTAGAATTTACATCTCCAGAGTTTTATCCCTCCAGTGAGGAACAAAAACAGTGCTCGAGATCAACAGGAAGTCATACACATATATTTATTGCTAAGTTCAAGCAGTTCCTAGAACATAACATTGAGATTGACAAATCATTCAAATACCGAAGCAGAATGTTCTTGCTCTATGGTCCATTGCTGGAATTATTTGATTTTTCAACTCGCTACTGCTGTGGGCAAGCCAGAGAAACATATTATCTTCTACAATTACCTGTGTATGCACAGTTGAATTTCCCGAATTATTACACGGAAGTGTTCGTTCACCTGATCAATATTCTTGGCAAGTGGCCTTTGGCATTCCACAAATTTTTGGCAAACAACTGTTCTGTAAATATATCTGGAAAACATGGTAGTGCCATTGAACTTGATGCATTGTCGAAGCGGAAATTGTGCAACCATTGAAGACATATGTTTCCGGTAAACTGGTGTGCAAAACTATTTTGAAAATAATAACAAGTGTAACCCATTAGCTGGCAATACTGTATGCTATGAAGCACAATACTTTCAGTAGTTCACTTTGGCCAAAGCCAGGTGATTCTACTGTACTTGTCAGTGGTATGGTAGCATAGAACTTGTTGTATTACAACATAGATAAATGCCATGTTATTAGACAAATCTAAATTCACAGCTAATTATTGTAGCTCATAAAATGATGAGTTTGTAATGGAGAGAGGCCAAGTGTACAGTACTATAGTTTAACCCAAACAATAATAAAAGGCAAACCCTGCATAAGTTTCATAGTGCAAGGGGACTTAAGGTGGCTCCCTACAGTTATAGTACAGTTCTAATAAAAATTTGGTTGAATGCGAAAGTTACTGAAAAGTACACATAGTTTTACAGAATTGTAGGGAGCCACCAAAAGATAATTCAACTGGTGATGAAGCTCCTGACTGCTATCCATTGGACAATTTTGGAAAACTTAGTGGAAAAGTTTCTAATTGTTTAATTGATGTTGATAAGAAGGTATGGAAAAGTCAAGGACAACATTAAGAAAAAGCTGTACGAATCCTTCCCAGACTTAAGATTTGAGATTTTGATTTGAATGTAATATGGATGTGCCGGATTGAGATACTAGCTGTACCCGTTATCCAGTAAAATATAGTTGGTAGACTGCTATCAGTTACTATATGGTATCCAGCAAAAGATACCTCAGGGATGCAAGATGGCGGTCAGTTCATGGCTGCTGACAAAAATTATATTTTACTCAATTTTACTGATTCTGTTTGACACGAAAGTCTATAATAATGAATCTATGCAATTCAACAACCTCAGGGAGAATTTTCGAGTTGCTAGCGAACTGTCTCGCCCAGTATTCAACGACATTTACCATCTTAAACGTCGACGATCATCTCTGCTCACGGATTCTATGGCAAATTATAAAGCGACCAAAGCTATTCGTCTTACAAGAGATGTGTTGCTGGTTACGATGCTAAAACTTTGTGGAGATGTTGCTTTAAATCCTGGCCCTGCACAACTCAATTTACAGTCGCCAATATCAAAAGGATTAAAGAATTGCCACAGCTGGAATATACAACGGCTTACATCAACCAAGCAAGATGAAGTAAAAATTAGCCTCATGAAGAATTCACACAATTCCAATAAGATTGATATTCTGTTTTTATCCGAAACATTTTGCACAGATAAAACTCCTGACTACCTATACACTATCTCGGACTACAAGTTGTTCCGAAAGGACAGAACAGGCAAGCTCGGAGGTGGGGTTATGGCGTTTGTACATAAAGATCTGGGTGTTGAACGGCGAATCGATATGGAGGACGATAACGTAGAGGCACTGTGGCTAGAACACTGTTAATTTGAGGGTGTTAAAATAGCACCTGTATAGGTGCTAAATTGACACCAGGAGGTGGTGTTAAATATAAAGTGCTATTTTAGCACCGATTTGGGTGCCAATATAGCACCGTTAAGTTGGGTGTCAATTTTAAAGTGCTAATTCAGCACCCGAAATTTTTAACACCTTTTTTGGGCAATAAAATAGCACCTCTTTCATCAGCGAAAGTGCTAAATTTACACCCTTTATAGTGCTAAATAATGGGGTGCTATTTTGACACCTTTTTGGGGTCCTAAATAGCACCTCTTTCATCAGCGAAAGTGCTAAATTTACACCCTTTATAGCGCTAAATATTGGGTGCTATTTTGACACGATCAAAAGTGTTAAACATAGGCCACTATAGAGGTGCTAAATTAACACGATTTTTAGGGTTAAATATATTATGGGTGTTTAAGTCAAATTACAGTTTCACAAAAAATCGCAAGAAAGCCCAAGTAACATATTTCTACGGAATATTGTTTTGATAAATCGCCATGTATAATATCTTGTGATACTACATGATTATAGACATTTTATATACACAAACTCTATGGTGTTTTGTTGTGTCGCATCTAGTTTGCTGCATACCTAAGAGAAACTTTACAGAGAACGTTATATTCCTAAAGCATAGAGTCTAAAATATGACACAAAAATCTGAAATGGTACAAAATACGACAGTGTTTTTTGGTTGGGAGTTGTCTCTCCTGAAAGAATTCATAGAAATGACATAAGCACGGAAAGACGGACTGGTGTCTAATTTCCTTACTACGCGCGCAAAGTTTTCTGGGATAGCGTCACTTTCATTTCAAATTTTAATTTGAAAAATTATGTTGGAAAATACAAGCAATATATTTGCTTTTTCTTCTCGAAATCCACAAGAATTTCAAGAGTTATAGCTCAGGAACGCTGGTATAATATTCAGGTAAGGATATTTCAATGTTTTTATGTAATATAAAGCAATTATAAAGGCAAAAATTTACGGATGTATTCATAAATATTTATGTTGCGTGCGTTGTGCCGCCATAAGAAAATATTTGAATTTTAACGCGGCAAAAATTCCCTTGTACTTATCAATTTAGTTCAGAATCAAAACGATAATATAAACTACGGCCTACTTAACAATTATATTAATCTATACCATAGAAACTCTGACATTAGAGTAGTATGAATGTTTTTATATATGAATTATGTGATTGTTTCATAAGTTGAGCATTGTTTCAATGAATCAATGTACATAGTTCATTAGTACCCTGAGAAAATGTCTTGACAATTTTAAATAATGTCCCGAGGGATATTCCATCCCGAAGGGTAATTTTTTGGGAATAGCTTGAGTGAAAGGTCTATAAATTATATATTATACCGAACCTTGTATGACTGTACTTGTACTAGATACTAGAAAACAGGCGATGAAATTAGATGACGGCCTGGGTACAAGCGGGGTATTAAAAACTAAAATCCCCAGCTCAAGCGTGGTATTCGACTCGAATACCATGCCCCGGGGAAACGACTCAGGGTACAGGTATTCACTGAAAAATACCACGTTCATGTGGTACAAGCCTAGTTCTCTGATTGGACAAACTTATTGTGAGGTATAATATTATAATATATAATAACTTTCCCTCCATGCTTTTCGGCACAAACCAACAATATATGATGCCCATATTTGGGGGGTTGGCTTACTGACCACTGCTCTCGATGATTTTTGTGGACTCTTCCTAACTCAGCTATACCCTGCTTGTTCCTCCAAAGTGTGCTGCCCAGGAGAGCAGGGTGAAGAAAGCATTTACATAGACCTGTGCATCATGCCTAAGGGAGTTTTGGAATCTCAGGAGGCTAACTGTACATAAGCAATAGCTAATTGTATTCTAATTATAACCTGTGTGCTCTATAGTAACACTGGACCTTACCCACTTCTAGTGGGGTCACTAGGGGTGTATTTTGATATGGAACTCACTGCAAGAATATTTTTTATTGTGTGAGAATTGATTATTTTTTATAGTCTGTGATCTCGTCAAATAGTAGTTAAGTCAGCTATGTCCTGCCTAATGAAAGAGAATATCATAATTATGTATTATTAGCAGACACCTGTTTAATTGCATTCATTAGAATGATGCAAATATTTTAAGTTAATCTGAATTTTGTATTTACTTATGTACCTTACTTTCAATGTATTTTATAGATAACCTAATTATGTGTGATTATGAAGCTGGAAAAATATTGATATTTATGTATGGTTCACCTTGGCATCACGACTAAAGTAATAGAGCAACTTTGTATCGCTGAGGAAGATAACGCAAGGAGTTAATGGTCTGCGTCAAGTTGTGTGTGTTTGATATTGGCCATACTGACAGGAGCAAAAGAATAGAGGTATTCTGATCTCAGAAAATGTGGAGTTGCAGTTGGCATGTCTATAGACTATGGGGAAATTAGTGTAGTAATCATCAGACTCTATAACTGTTGACTTTACCTAATAACAAATTTGTAACCCATTAAACCACAATGATTATATCAGGGATTTATAGAAGCACCTTTCTGCTACCCGTAACGGTTGTAAATAATTCATTTTCTTCATCTGAAAAACGGCAGTAGAATAAAGTGCTTGTATAAATTCCTGATTGTGCATCTTATATTGCAAGTTTACTCTGTCTAATGCCAGACAACTTCACCTGCTAAGGAAAATTGTTAGTTGTTAATGGGTTAACTTAAGCATTGGAGTGACATAGAATAACTCTTCTGACATGCTCCTAGCATAGTACTAGAATTGCTTGGCATTGCCCAGGGTAAAATAATAGATGTACCTGGTTTCAATAGGTAATTGGTGAGAACATTGCATGAGCATGGCAAGATTTGCCTAAATTTATTACCATTTTAATGTTCAGCTGCAAAGTAATTTTGGAATCAGCAAATATATTATTATTAATTCAATTAAAGGATGTTCATATATTTTCAGATTGTGTTGTCTCTTTGTTAAAAAGTGGAGTATATATTTTGGATTTGCTTTGTAGCAATGAGCAAGTTTTTGTTCACACTAGTGCTAAAATAGCACCTAAATCAGGTGCTATTTTGATGAGAATATTCGGGTGTTAAAACAACTCCTAAATCAGTGCTATTTTAACACTACAAAAGGTGTTGTTTTAGCACCATAACTAGTGTTAAATCAACACCATCAACAGCGGTGTTAAAATAGCACCCAAAAAAGGTGTCATTTTTTACCTAATTTTTTAGCACCACTTTTTGGTGTTAAATTGACACCCCAAAATTAACAGTGAAGTTAACCCGCATAAATCTAAAAGATCATTGTTTGCTGCTGGTGTATATCGTCCGCCATCATCAAGTATAGATATGGATAAGCAACTTGGTAGAAATATCGAGAACGCGAAATTGCGTAACAAAGAGCTTGTAATCATGGGTGACCTTAACGTTGACTTTATGACACCGGGAAAGTTTTGTAAACAAAAATTAATGAAAAACTTATTGAATCTTAATTTGTCTCAGTTGGTCAATCAAATTACAAGACCTATGTCGCAATCTTGTCTCGATCATATATGGTGCAGTCATCCTGAACGAATCAGACAGGTCGAAGTGTTGACGTCAGGTTTGTCCGATCATTTGCCTATTGTTGCTGTACGAGTATACAAACCTCTGAAAGACAATAAAGGTGAGCATCATAACATTACGTACAGGGACTTAAAGAATTTGAATCAACAAGCATTTTGTGAGTCTTTGTTATCTGCCCCATGGGATTTTGCATTCATTTTTGAAGATCCTGATGACATTGTCAATGCATGGTATAAAATTTTTAATGATATTGTTGATCAACATGCGCCATTAAGACAAAAGCGAGTTAAAAGAAAGTCTCAACCTGATTGGTTTAATAAAATTCTTGAAGATGAGCTAAAGAAAAGAGACAAGCT
This sequence comes from Trachythela sp. YZ-2020, assembly GCA_016169945.1. Classification (NCBI taxonomy): domain Eukaryota; kingdom Metazoa; phylum Cnidaria; class Anthozoa; order Malacalcyonacea; family Clavulariidae; genus Trachythela; species Trachythela sp. YZ-2020. Next base: position 486,406 of record JADLSH010000032.1, on the reverse strand, counting down.
ACTCCATAAGGCTAGACAAACACAATCTGATTTTGACTGGTCAACTTTTAAAAAGGCGAAAAATAAAGTCACTAATTTACTACGAAAAACTAAACAAATGTTCTTTAAGAATAAAGTTGCGGAAAATAGAAACGATCCTAAAAAACTATGGCGCTTAATACGAGAGCTTGATGGCGAGAACGCCTGCAAAGAAAAATTTAAATGGCGTTTGAATGATGGTGACAAGTCGGTAACAGACAAACATCAAATTGCTGAAATGTTTAACTCGTATTTTATCGAACAGCCGAAATCGATTTTAACTGAATTGATTAATGCCACTGGAAATTATATTTTCCCAGAGCAACAAGTCCATTCCCAGTTCGAAATTCCGCATATAACACCCGAGCAAATCAACGATTTTATGGATCAAATTCCTGTAGATAAAGCAACTGGTCCTGATGGTGTGGGTATACGGCTTCTCAAGTTAGCTTCTCCTGTGATATCAGAATCGCTTTGTAGAATAATAAATCACTGCATAACAACAGGCAAATTTCCAAGAAAGTGGAAGGAGGCGAGTGTCACACCTATCTACAAAGGCAAAGGCTGTAAAAGTGAAGCCTCAAACTTCAGACCCATATCAGTGTTACCTGTCTTGTCTAAGGTGTTTGAAAGGCACATTGCTACATCATTACGTGCTCACCTGAAGGAGAATGTTCTGCTGTATGGATTACAGTCTGGCTTTCGGAAGTCATTCTCCACTGAAACTGCTTTAATTAGACTTCTAGATCAGTTGCTTTTTAACCTTGATGAAAACTGCGTCAGTGGCCTAGTCTTTGTCGATTATAAAAAAGCATTTGATCTAATAGACCACAACATTTTGATAAAGAAGCTTTATTCATATGGTATACATGGCCAATTTTTGGAATTGTTTGAAAGTTATCTTTCTGATCGATCTCAGTATGTCAACGTGGACGGTGCAAAGTCATCGACCAGACCTATAGAATGTGGTGTGCCCCAGGGATCAATCCTTGGGCCCCTTTTATTTATTATATTCATCAACGATCTTCCTGGTCAGATTGAACATTCTGTTGCAGATATCTATGCTGACGATACGACACTTAGCTATGCACATGATTACTCAACCGCTCCTCAGTCAATTACGGTGGAACTACAGAAGGATATCACAAGTCTTGCAAATTGGTCAAGGATTAACCATTTGGTTTTGAATGAAGAGAAGACAAAAACTATGCTGGTCGCCGGAAGACGCCTGAAGAAGAAATTGGACACATTTGATATTGATCTTGTACTGAATGGGGAAAAACTTGAGCAGGACTCCTCGTTTAAATTGCTTGGAGTTACGGTCGATGATGAACTGAGCTTTGATGTACATGTCGACAATCTATGCAAGAAATTATCACAGAGAATCGCGGTACTCAGTAAAATAAAGCGCTGCCTTCCACATAGAGAGCGCATTCTTTACTATAATGCTATGATAAAACCAATAATACTCTATGGATCAGCTGTTTGGACAACTACCTCAAAGGAAAACTTAAACAGAGTTTTAAAGTTACAGAAGAGAGCAGCTCGGGTGATTTTAGATCTGGACACATCAGCGCGAACAGTTAATATGTTTAAAAAACTAAACTGGATCCCATATTACGATGATGTGAAGATACTTAAAGCAACAACAGCCTATAAACGCATTAACAGTGAATCTCCTGACTATTTAGCGAATATGTTAAAACTAAATTCTAGTGTAAATAGTAGAGCTACTAGATATAGTAATCTTAACTTCCTGTGTCCTAAGTATAAGCGAGAAACTGAAGGTGGTCGTACATTTTCTGTTACGACCATAAAACAATGGAACCAGTTACCCAAGACAGTGCGTGAAAAGGAATCTGTGGCATCATTTAAACACAACATGAAACTGCTTTTTAAGGAGAGCTACGAAAACATTGATCATTTTATCATATAATCTTATATATATAATAAATGTAAAATAGTATAATAGTCTTTTAACCTGAGTTTAGAAATATGTACAGTATATAAACATTAGTTCATAGGTTTATAGTTAGTATATTAGAATAGTTTGAGAGCCACAAATTTATCAGTGTAAACTGGCATGTGTATAACTCTCGTTAAATAAAGTCTTCATTCATTCATTCATTCAATCCAGAACATTCCTAGAATGTAAGAACCATTAAGGTTTGATATTATTCACAATATCTACTTTGTAAATTTATGTTCTTAACCAGGTTTAGCACATATATTCACGTGCATTAGCCTTCGTTTTTCCCACCAATTTGTGATGGCTTACAGGGTGAGGTGAGTGAGATTACATCATCAACAAATCGGTTCCAAAACGAAAGAGATACCGTTCCCGGATACCTAGCTAACATTCAAGTTGTGGTCGGCAATTAGCGGCCATACGACAACACACTTGTTTGAACAACTTGTAACAAGTTTTAAAGCACTTATCGGAGTTTGGTACAAGATAATGGTGAAACTTATTACAACAATATGATCTTTGTTTGATCAGCGTTAAACATGTCGGTCATGTTGAAATTGGCTCCGTTCGTGACGCTATCTGCAATGATTTTGCAGGTGAGGAGAAAGTCATTTGTTGGGTCTGATTGCATTGGTTAATCTATCGAAGGGAAAGAGATTATTGAAAGGAACTAGACGTTCATCAACTCAAGTTTATGGCAAGTGAGAGGCGGAAAGTTTCGTATTCGATATACCAATCGAGGTATCATCAATATATTGCTTTTGTTATGTGGTGATATAGAAACATGGCCTGGCCCTGATAGATGTATACCTGAGCTGAACGCATTACTCAAAAAACCAGGAATCAAGATCTTGCATCAAAATGTCAGGGGACTGCTTTAAAACATTGCATTTGTAGCTGAGCTACTTCGTAGTTTCCCAGCCATAGACATTTTGACTTTGAGCGAAACACACATTAGCGATGAGTCGGAACGAGCATTATTTGAATTACCTGGGTATATATTTATAAGCCATCATAGGAAAACCGGTAAGGAAGGCGGTGTTGGAGCGTATATTGCGGATAGAATTGTTTGGGAATCGCGTCGGGATTTAGAAAATGAAAATATTGAGTCAACCTGGATCGAGGTAAAACTGATAAATTCTAGTAGCGTTTTAGTTGGAATAATTTATCGCCCACCGACTAGTTCCAAATATTTGAACAAGAATTTTAATGACCATTTGAATGAGATGTTGGAAAAGGCTATCGACCTCACCAAAGCGTTTGACACTATCAGTCACTCGAAGCTCCTTGACAAACTCCCTCGATACGATATTGGTGCAAACGAACTTGAATGGTTTAAGGACTATTTGTTTAACCGTTCGGCAGTTGTGATTTACGATGGCCGTCTGTCAAAGAGTAAAGAAATCGTATCTAGTATACCGCAAAGTTCTACAATTGGTCCACTTTTATTTATTATCTTCTAACGATATTATACGGATGTGTTAGAAAATTCAAAAATTATCAAACATGCAGACGATACGGTTCTCTATGTCGATGACAAGGATTTAAACACCATCAAAGCAAAATTCAATAAGGACATTGATGCTGTTGCTGATTGGCTGGATGAAAATGAACTGATAATTAACCTAAAGAGAGGAAAGACCGAATCTCTTTTATTTGGAACTGCAAAAAAATTAGCGAATCTGAACGACCCATTTGTTGTCTGTTACCGAGGTGAAACATTATCCGAGACCAAAGAATACAAATACCTTGGGATGGAATTGAATAGCAGTTTAAATCTGAATTCTCATTTCGAGAAAAACTTTAAACGTGCGTCCGGTAGGCTGAGATTGCTTGCAAAGTTACGAGGCTATCTTAACTTAAAATCTGCTAAAGCAATATACCATTCCATGACTTAACCACTCTCACATACTGTGGTATACTACAACTCAAATTAAGCCCGACTCAGCTGGTGAGGCTCTCATCTTTCCACGACCGTGCTGTAAAAACTGTATCTCCTTTCAACAGTATTCCTACATAACTCCCCTCAGTAATTCAATGTAATCGTAAGAGAGCTTGTGAAATCGTACGAAAATGCCTTGTTAAGGACACAAGTTCGCTTTTCCATGATTATTTTACTACCATTAATCATAAGAAGAAAACGAGAAATAATGATTGCATGTCTGCTACGCCTCCCAAAAATAAGAAGGGAAGTCATTCTTTTTCATGGGCGCATATATAGGTCTACAATGACCTTCCAGTTGAAATACGAAAAACGGAAAACCACCTGAACTTTCTTAAACTTTTAGAAGATAATTTTGAAATGTACTTTTGAACTTTTGAAACCATTTTAATATCCTATGTTGTAACTTATATTAAATAGTATATTGTTATAGTTATATTCTTTTAGGAACATTAAAGGACACGCGTTGATAACTTTTTTATCCTGTGTAATAATTCGTTTTAATAATAATAATAATAGTAATAATAATAATAATAATAAGTTAGCAACAAGACGCTCTAGAGAGCGTTAAGTCGCTGGGGCTATTTAAGAGACAGAGAGAATAGCCAAACGTGCTCCCTGAGGTAATATATCGGATGTATGTGGTAGCACATGTGCCAAAGCACATGTGCGACCGATACACCATCAAAACCGAGCGCCGTATTGGGGCAATTCCTTCGATTTATTAACAACGTCTTTCTCTTGGGAATGTGGGAGCATATCAGGTTGATTTCGCACGCCCAATTACACCTAAACAAATTTGGTCCAAACTTTTTGCAGTAGGGTCATTCCACGCCAAATCGACTAAACTTCCTGCACAAGCATTACAGATTTAGTCGATTTTTGGTACACTTTTAGATCATTATATAATTAGAATTTTTGTGAATTTTCAATAGATGACATTAAGTATTTCAGGAAATATAAGCAAAGCACTGCGTGATTGTCAGCGGCGGAAGTCGCCATTTTGTCAGAATTTGTAATATCGGCACAATTCGCACATCAATATCTCGTTTATCACTCCACCTATTAACACAAAAATTTGTACAGTAATAAATCTGAGACTGCTCTTCTAAACCAATACATCGTTTAATGTATGTGGTAAAGGATGTCGTAAATAACGGGGGATCAACATACTGGCAGAATGGAAAAAATACAAATTCGTCGTAGATTTGAACTATAATATCTTGGTAGATATCTGTCTAGGTACATTCATGTTATCCACACATAAAAACAAGCCTTCAAAGAATTCTTGTTAGCAATAATAGCCCGTTATAATTAGTCAGACATTAAAAATACCGATTTAAATTGCGGCAATATTTAGAAGTATCTTCTTTTCGACGAGGGAAATTAGCATGTGGGACTAATCGGACAAACTCAAGATTTCGCTGTATTAAAGTAGATGTTATGCTAAACCTGTGGTAGAAATTTCATTATTGTCCTCTGACTGGTTCGATATTAACGAGCGATCTAAAAATTGGTGTTTTTCACTAATTGAATTCAAATGTAAACAAACAAATTCTGAATTGCATGAAGCGCAGTAACTAAACCGGTGATTTTGTTATCAATCTCCTAGTCCTTTTCTAGTATTTTCTATGTCCGCCAAAAAGTCACAAATGCGAGAAATCATTGATATAAAACGTTCATTTTGAGTCTTTATACTGTCCATGTATAATATTAATATAATTATTTGTTATTTATAATTATACGCATGTCAATCACGCCAAAGTGACTTCCATCAGAATGTTAATAATTATCTTAATATAATTAAAGCTATCTTAACAATATTTTTCGACTATGTATTTATGAACGTACTAGAGTAAATTGCGCACAGCTGAATTACCTTAAATAACAACTAAATAATAGCTCAAGTTAACAATGTCGGGCTATATTCTATAGTTTATAGTACTGCAGATCAGCTATTCCCTTAATACCTCAGCTCACCCGTAGATGGAGCTAGAGAACGCCTGGTCGGGCGTCTTGTACAAACTGATTTTCTCAGACTTAAATCAATACAAATCAGCTTTTAACTATTTTCAACATGAATATCAATGAAACGTCATGGTCAATTGTAGTAACAATCAATCATCTCAATTGCTGGACTGTTAAGTTTGTATTGTTTGATTCGACCCTTTGTGATATGCAGCGGCTCTTGCACGGTACATAGCACATTATCAAAAGGAATCCAACATTCATCTCGTGTTGATGGCCGTAGGAACGAGTGGATTGTAGTGCCAGGATTACGAGATCTCATGAAGTTTACGAGGACGTCTTCATTCTCGTGCGATATATCTTCCACGACACCCAGGTACCAGGCTTTGTCGTAAACTGCTGCTAAGTACTGACCATGTGTGAAAGATTGAGATGCTTGTGCCTGAGACGAACTTGTTACATTAACGGATGTTCCATCCACATCTGCTGAAATTCGCCGGATTTGCAGAGAATCAGAACTGACTGGAACAAAACTCTGGTAACTCCTTGTTCCTGCTATGGTTTTGGCGTCGTCCAGACGTGGCTCTAAGACCATTTCGCATTTCTCAATTTCCCCAGTGCTTACGAAAAGCATTTCGATTCCCGAAATGTTAGCTTTTGCCCACGAAAAGAGTTCTTTTAATTAGCATTGAGAATGTGATTCCCTGTGGTAGCTTGAAGGCTAGCTCTGGCGACTAGACGCTTAATGGTTCCACCGATACCATCGCATGGACTTTTCCCGTGACTTGTTGCAAAAAAATGCCATTCCGCCTTCACCCCGAAATCCTCCTCATGGTAGCATAAATTTAAAAAGTTCTTACAGTTCTTTTACTGACTGGCGGCTCCATCACTGATGTACCTCACCAACCAAAGACCTGGAATTAATTTCTTGAGATGAGCAATGATAACGCTGATAAATGCGTACTCAGCTGTAGCATCATGCTTCAGACAATAGCTGACCACACAGAAACTGATCGTACCAAGACTGCCATCTTCTTTCCGATAATAGGCAACTAGTGGATGCAGTGTAGCTTGACTGTTGTCCCAGTAGTAACCTTGAACAGCGTCCTGAACAACAAATGAGTAGTTTTCTGCGAAATCGAGCAAAACAACCGCAGTACCTCGAGTTAACGACTCCTTTTGCTCTGAAAGGTAGGCTGCTTGTGCCTTCGCGATGAGGCTATGGCTGGTTAGAGCGTTAATTTGCAAAACGATCTCCTCCAAGAGGTCACACGCAAGTTCCTGTATTGTGATAAGTCGTGTGCCATCTGTATGCGTCCATTGCTTGAAAGTTAGTTCATCGTCCTCCTCGATTGAACGTTCCAAAAAGACAGACTGAAGGTGTTCTCTGAGACTGACAGAACCTGGACATTTCTCGCACCGATGAAGCATGCAGTTTCTTTCACTGACATCGCAAACAAGTTTCGCCATTAAGGATTTATGATCAAGTTTTGGACCAGGGAGAGAATCCAGCAGTAACTTGACGTTTTGATGGTATTCGCCGACGCATACCGAATGCATACCTTTCGCTCCAACGGTAATACACCAACGCGGCCGAAGTTCATAAAACTTGGAAAATCCAACGTGTTCACGACTTGATTTTTCTTTGTAGTGCAAATACAGTTCACGTAAATTAGCAAGCAAGAGTCGCTTTTGAACATGGACTCGTTTTCCCTCTGAATTTTTAACGGAAACGAAGTCTTTTTTCCCTGGGCACATTCGTGATACTTCGTCGTCATTGTAAAAATCGATGACCTTCGTTTTGCTTTCTTCCGACAGTTTTCTTGCTTTTATTGGGCTTATATCGGGTAAAATTCCTTTCGCCTTTTTCAATTTCCGTGCTTTGTTCACCATGAACTTAGACACCACGAACTCGTTCGCAGTTTTTTCTATTGTCCAAGAAGGCGGCGCGAGAGTGATAAGTTTTAGTGTGGCTTCCATGTTTGAGGTGGAGCATTTTTCTCTGATCCCTTCTATAATTGCGTCAAGGTCTGTGCACTTTTGACACGTTTGAAGTTCATTGGAGTCAACATTTAAACGACGAGCAACTTCGTTAGTAATAGCCGTCTGCGCTTCTTGAGCCTTTCGTTTGGCATACACCGCACGGTCTCTCTGTGCGAATTTAGTCTTAACTGGAGTGCAACCAAGGGAGCTAAACGTGGCAGCAAGATTATGTAACTCGTCCTCGTCTTCAGGCTTATACTCTTCATCTTCTTCGATGCAACTTTCATCGATGCTTCCAAGATGAGATGAACATTTTGGGCACAGCTTTTGACCAGGCTTGATATCTTTCACAACGAGTTTGTTAATTTTGTCCGCGTTTGCAATATCTATTCTGCGTAAAGACTTTTTCCTCGCCGTTGTTGGATGCATTTCAAAGGGATCACAGCAACCTTTTTGCAAAAATTCATACTTGCGTAAATAAACCATTTCATGATGAAAACAGATAACGCTATCATTTTCTGCCTTTAAACCGCTCCTTCGTACAATTAGTTCTACGTCGTCCGCCAGGACAGCTGCCAACTTGTTTATTCCAACTTTCCTTGCGTAAGTAGTCTTGTGGCAGTCTTCAGTTGAGCCGAGTAAAATACCTATTGAACAAGGTTCAAGCTTGCTTGCCATTCGACGTATAATTAATTAAATATTCAGCAATATAATCTTCTTTATTTCTCCAACATTTAGCTTACGTACCTTTTATAATTCACTTCTTATTTTATATACATACACTTAACGTTTTATTTTATATATTACGTCACCAAGTATGGTTATGACATCACAATTGTGTAATAATGTAATCACTATATATACTAGAAATACATGCATGCAGTAACCCCTCGCCAGTCGCCACAGCTAAACAACGACAGTTCCTAAACATTTCTAAGCTTTTCGTTGCAAAATCTGCATGCAAAGGATGATTTGTTCAAAACCAGAATAGACTTAGTCAGAATGCGATCGTGAAGGGGGTAAAAAGAGGCTACGAGAGCTAGGGTTTTTTAATTGCTTAACTGGAAAATATGGCAGTTGCACCAGAATTTTTACTACTGGAAATGGCATTCGGTAAATTAGTGCCCTATTGACCGAGTCTGTTTATATCTGGGTTTCAGACAAAATTTTGGCCGGGAAAACGATATTGAATCCCCCCCTCCTCCAAAGGATATTACCATTTAAATGGAGTACTTGACGTAAATACTAATCTCAAATGTGCCATGACAATTTTAGTCATATTACTGTCATGGTTTGCAAGGAAAACAAAGGAAAACTGGAAGAAAATTTAAATATTAAGGAATTATATAAAGGAATTTTAAGGATTTTTGCAAGGATAAACAATTGAAATTTGTTTCAAACTGTGGAAGCACTGTAGTTATGGCAACACGATCAGTAAGAAATTTTTTTTACAGTTTTTAGCGTACAAATTACACTACAAAACCGGCAATGTAGTTTAAATATTAATGGTTTTAACAATAGAATACTGAAATATATCATGTAGGTATGTTATTAAGAATTCTAATATTTTATTTTAATGTAAAATTGAAAAATTCAACCGTCCGTTCAATATAAAACGTTTCGTAAAGTTCATAAAACAAAACTGCATTTATTACCTATAAATTCCTTTTTGAAATGAAATCTTGGGGTTGAAAGTATACAATTCTCTCGTACAAATGGTTCCGCTTTCCTTTTAATTTATAGCTTTTTGTAACATAAAATATAGGATACTTAAACTGGAATTAAACGAGACTGACTATTTATATAAAGCAACAGTTTTTAAAACAATGATAATATGCCATGAACAAATACATCAACAATTATAACAAACTCGCCTTATATTTTACTTTTTTCGCTCATATATCTCTTCTTATCCTTTTCCCCGAGCCGGCGCGAAGCGCCGTACGAGGGTACTAATTCCGCTCGGATATTTACACCCGGGAAAAAAGGAAAGCAATGGGAAATCCAAAGTTCATCAAGTTTTGCGGGCGCATGGGTGTGATGGGTTGTCATCTCACTATAAATCTTTGTTAGGAGTGGAATGAGCGAATTAAAAAAACATGAGTAAGTCATATCAGTAAGTCTGAATTATAACTTATAAATCGCTTTTTGGGACTTCAGGAAAAGCTGCGGAACAAATTTATCGTTTATACTTTATAAAAAAGGATAAATAGAGATAGATGGTCGAAAAAATATGGCAAGTTTCTTATATTAAATTGTTGATGTATTTTAATATAGCCGTAAGAATGTTGTTTTATTTACATAGATTTTCATTTCTTTCCAATTAAAATATCCTATATTTTATGCTATCAAAAAGTTCCAACTTAAAAGGAAAGCGAAATCGTTTCACACGAGAGAATTTGTATATTTTCAACTGATTTCATTTCAAAAACTAATTTATAAGTAAAAGCCAGTTTAGTTTTATAAACTTTTGGCAACGTTTTAATAAACGGAAGGTTGCATTTAAACATTAATTTGAAGCTTATAGAATGCATAAGAACATACCTACACCATATATCTCAGATTTGTGTGGCTAAAGCAACTAATATTTTAATTATTTTTGTAGTTTTTGTAACCTGTTTAGCTGTTTTGTACTCCAGAAAAGTTTATTTTATCGTGTTGCCATGGCTACTGTGCTTCCTCTTCTTGAGACAAAATTTCCATTTTTTATTCTTTCAAAATATATTTCCCAAAATATTATTGTTTCCTTCCACTCTTCTTTCCAAACTATTAGAGTAATGATCAAAATTGTAATGGTACATTTAAAATGAAGGAAGCCACAGTGATTACGTCAAGTAAAACATTTCATTTGGCGATAGCCTTTTATTGTGTCGTGAAGAGGGGTGTGAGCCAAGGATCCAATTCTGTTTTCTAAGCCAAAAATTTGTTTTGAACGCAGATATCCGACTCGCCTACAACCTTTGCATGGCAGATTTTTTGATAAAAAAGATTAGCAATAGTAATGTTTTGGAATGTAATGACTGGCAATGTTCAGCTGGGGCGAGGGGTTACTGCAAGCATGTATTTCTAGTATATAAAGCAAAAGCGATAAAATTCGCCTCGCAACTCCTCTTTATAAAGTCCCTAAAAGCGATAATCTTCGCTCATTCCGCTCCTGACAATAACAGCCCACGCGATGTCCACGAAAAGTTCACGAAATTCGCGAAAACGTTCACCCATGACACCCATGAAACATAGCCACACGCCAGGAACTTTGGCTTCGCATAGCTTTCCTTTTTTCCCGGGTGTAATAAATAGCCGAGCGGAATTAGTACCCTCGCACGGCGCTTCGCGCCGGCTCGGGGATAAATACATTTTGTGATGCGTGTGTACGTACAATTTGGACGCGTTATCAGGGCCGTATCTCGGCCTTGTCTTATTATTGCTTGTATTTATGTTATTATTGTTTGAATAAATTGAAAATATCTATGGGGGGGGTTTGGGGGGGTGTCACACCCCCCCAGATAGTGTTTTTGGAGATTTAGTCGGCAAATGCGAGATTTTAGTCGGCACAAAACAATAGAAGTCGGCACAAATATAGTCGGTACAAAACAAGTCGGCACAAAGAAAGTCGACACAAAACAAGTCGGCACAAAGAAAGTCTACACAAAGTCGGTTTTTGTAGCTATTCAGGAAAGTGCGTATATATTGGTTTACTAGTATTATTAAACCGCTAGTAGTCCGGGAAAATTTTTTTAACCCGTATGCCCCCCCCCCGTCTACATATAAAAAAAATATTTTGTAGTCGGTACAAGTTCGTTTGGCAGTCGGTTGAAACCAGCTTACACCCCCCCTGGATAATTTTCTGAGTACGGGCCTGCGCGTTATATATAATTGTTATTTTTAAAGAGGTAGTCAGTACTGCTTCATAGTCATAGAAGTATGTTCCGTTCCAGTACTTTCAATATTTTGGCGATATGTTGTATGACTTTTGGTGAAATTGACATAAATGTCAATTACTATTACTTATTAATTATAATAATAATTTGTTTGTTTACATTTGAATTCAATTAGTGAAAAACACCACTTTTTAGATCGCTCGTTAATATCGAACCAGTCAGAGGACAATAATGAAATTTCTACCACAGGTTTAGCATAACATCTACTTTAATACAGCGAAATCTTGAGTTTGTCCGATTAGTCCCACATGCTAATTTCCCTCGTCGAAAAGAAGATACTTCTAAATATTGCCGCAATTTAAATCGGTATTTTTAATGTCTGACTAATTATAACGGGCTATTATTGCTAACAAGAATTCTTTGAAGGCTTGTTTTTATGTGTGGATAACATGAATGTACCTAGACAGATATCTACCAAGATATTATAGTTCAAATCTACGACGAATTTGTATTTTTTCCATTCTGCCAGTATGTTGATCCCCCGTTATTTACGACATCCTTTACCACATACATTAAACGATGTATTGGTTTAGAAGAGCAGTCTCAGATTTATTACTGTACACATTTTCGTGTTAATAGGTGGAGTGATAAACGAGATATTGATGTGCGAATTATGCCGAAATTACAAATTCTGTCAAAATGGCGACTTCCGCCGCTGACAATCACGCAGTGCTTTGCTTATATTTCCTGAAATACTTAATGTCATCTACTGAACATTCACAAAAATTCTAATTATATAATGATCTAAAAGCGTGCCAAAAATCAACTAAATCTGTAATGCTTGTGCGGGAAGTTTAGTCGATTTGGCGTGGAATGACCCAGTATAAAGTTGTTTTGTGACCACGACTGCCGACCATGACTGCCAATTGCCAAATGTTAAAATGCTGAAAACCCGAAACCTATCAGTATATAGTCACTGTTGCCCCAGCGACGAATTATCTTTCCTTTCCAACAATGACGAGGACGGAAGGAACCGTTTAAGAAAAGAAACTTGCTCGATTTTCGCGATTAATTTTGAATCCGTCGCTCGTAATCTAGCGGTAAGGCATTGACACGCCAAAGCAAACGCTCGAGTTCCATTCTCTATAAGAGATTTCATAGTTATTTTCATTATTTCATAGCTTTCAGGTCTCAGCGATCTACTTTTTTTCAATGTCTCTCTGATAAGGGACTAATGTTTTGTGATTATTTTTTAGTTCTCTGTTAGGGAAGGCATGGTGCTGTTCTAAAACAAGCTATTGATAATAAGTTCATTCCAATACGAAATAATTATGTTGTGTTGAGACAAAAAGACGGAAGATCATTAATATTTTCTAATTCAGGCAAGGATGTTCCGTTTGTGATATCTATTCACAGTCTTCCAAATGAGTCTTCCAAACTTACGGGATCGTAGCATTACACACGCATATCTTCGACTTCATACTTTTGAAAACAAAAAATATGACACTTCAAAAGAAATCAAAGAATGAAGACGAGGTTATGCGTGCATATAATGCTACGCTCCTGTAATTCTGTAATGGCGTGGTCTAGAAACACGGAGATAATCCATCATTCCTGTATGGTATGTTAAAACAAATAAGTTATTGATATTGTGCCGTGATCCAATTGGTAGGTATTCAGGTTTGACATGATTTAGAGACAGTTTATTTGTAGAGAGCCACTGTTTAACATTAGCAAGATCATGATTAATTTAATGGACACCTCTGCAACATGAATGGACTAGTCAGATACAGTGAATGTCGTATCGTCGGCAAACATTCTTGTTGACGAGTACCCTAAACTGTTAGGTAAATCATTTATATAGATTAAGAATAGAAGCGATCCGAGAATTGACCCTTGAGAAATTCCACACTTAACTAGCTTTGGACCGGATAATACTCCGTTAACGGAACACATTTGAGTTCTGTTCGCTAAATAAGACCTTAGAAGGTTTAAGCTTGTTGTTCAATGCCATAAAGATCAAGTTTCATTAGCAGTATCCCATGATTTATAGTGTCGAAAGCCTTTTGAAAATCAAGAAATACTGCAATATTAAACATACCATGATCCATATTAATAAACGATTCATTTGTGCTATCCAAAAGGGCAGAAGATGTAGAATGAAACTCCCTAAAACCAAATTGATGATGAGATAACAAATTCTTTTCAACCAGATACTCATATAATTGTTCATATAATACTTTTTCGAAAACTTTGCTTATAACAGGCAGTATGGAAATAGGACGATAGTTGTTTAACGAGTTTCGAGGACCATTTTTGTGCAAAGGAGTCACTGTCGCTGGTTTCCATTCAGTTGGAACAGTTTCACTGTTAATTGCCGCATTGAAAATTTTTGTCAACGAATATATTTGCAATTAATGGGTCAGCAATTCGAATAATTTTAGCAGGAATTTTGTAAATTCCAATAGATTTACATTGGTTTAGAGACCAAAGAAACCTATGTACTTTTGTTTCGGAAACTAGTTTAAACTTGAAGATACTTGTTGTTTTCATTGTATAATCCATGAAATTTCTGTCACTAACACGTTCCAGAGCTAAGTGAAATATTCTATTTACTGAATTTCCGGTCAAATATAAAACAAAACTGCACTTTCAGCACGAAATTCGACTGAAATGTTGTTAATAATTAGGATATAGTACGATTTTAGCAAACAATTTATCTATAAACTAAAATAAAGGAAATATCTCCGAACTTTTGTTGATATCAGCAATAAATGATGATAACATGTAGAATGAAACCCTTGCCAGATATTAAGATATTTCGAAAATATTGAATGAACTTTATCTCAACGACAATGCGAATGCCAAAATGGATAAGACAAATTCAGCAAAAAAACCTAGTATCTAGCAATATAAGAAAAAACGTTGCTAAAATCCAGATATATTACTTTCAAATTATGAATTATTTGAGGTTGGCACTGCAATTGCAGAGCCAAGATTGGAGTTTGGCACTGCTATTGCCGAGCCAAGATTAGAGTTTGGCCCTGCAATTGCAGAGCCAATAATTATAAGCACATACAAAACAACCTGTTTTTTATAGAATATAGCAACGCCTAATTTTTCGTTGCAAGAAACTGATTAATATTGTCTAAATAGCATTATAAGAATCAATTTTCTGGGTTTGTTGTCAATATTTGAGACAATAGTAAAATTTCGCAGGATTTTGTCTAAATAGAATGTTTCACTTAGCTTTAGAACGTGTTCACTGTTGTCGATATTATTGGTATAACATTTTACGTAGCCTTGCTGATCTTGTTGGGGTTCTTCAAGAAAGGTATAACGGTGCCTTTAAATCTCTTTGCGATCTTGCCAGTGAGATAAGAATCTAGGACAGAACACGTATTTCGTCGTTGAACAGTGAGACTACTTGCTCGCGTTAACCCATAAACAGCGGGACACGAATTTATACAGGAGCCCCCAAAATGTCCCGCATCCCTTGTATATTATTACTACGTTAGCTTTAATAGGAGTTTCACGTTTTTATATAATTTATACTGGATTTATTAACTGTCAAATCCTGTCAGCCCATTGATATTTGACCGATCATAAAGAATATTGAAAATTGACAGCAATATTCCAACTTTTGAAAATTAGGAAATTTAGTTTTTTTTTTTTAGAAGTATATTTACACACAAAAAAAAAATGCGTACAGTACAGTATTATTATTTTTTTATAGTTATAGTAATATTATACATTCTCAAAAAAATGTCGAAACCAATTTTAGAGAATGCAATAATCACATTTTATTGAAATCCTCGCTCAGCTGATGAGATCTCATTTAAATGCTTGTCTTCTGGATATTGTGATCCGAGAGAATTAATCGCAATTTATCCACAATCAACTTTCTGTTCAGTTTTGTGAAATGGATAACCTTATTAGTAACCTGGGGCCGGTTGTACGAAGCCCGTTTAGCTTAAACGGTGGATAACTCGAAAATATATAGATCAAGTCTATACATTCATCGAACAACCAAGCTAAAATATTTCAACTTGAATAGAACAATTATATTTGCAACTACATATTAAGGGCATAAGATTTAAGTTCAATCATTCACCAAATGTGTGAAAGTATTTTTTAATTTTGGCTTATCCACCGTTTAAGCTAAACGGCCTTCGTACAACCGGCCCCTGGTTGGAATTTCAATTGGAGAAATAATTAACACATTTAGTGACAATTTCACAATCCGACCTGATCCGACATTATTTTTTACCTTTCTGAGTGTTTGTTGAAAGAAAGCAACGGAACAGTAAATAAATTAGGTGGGTTCGTTGGTCGTTGATAAAACTCTTCCCTCATTAAAGGATTAGTGTCAGGGTCATGCATTGCGGGCTTTTGTTATTGTTTTTATCTTATCCAACACCATGCAGCAAATAGCGATAAAAATATCTTGTTTGGAACATTTCCAATGAAATCAGATATTATTAAATAGAGCAAGGATTAATCAAAGGATGGTTTAAATATATGACAGAATATAAGAACCTTTCCAGCTCTTCTCATCTAGTCTGCCGAAAAAATATTGCCAGCAGGAGCTTGAACCCGCAATATCCTCTAAACTGTTATAAAGTATTTTATAATTTATATCACATACTGCATTATTTTATTGCCAAAGATATTCACAATTAGTGTTTGAGATTTTTCAAAGATTTTAAAGTAAATCCCATAAAAACTCCTATTTATACCACTTGCTTTATATTCTGAGCTATATATACAAAATAAAAAACTTGTATTTCCATACAATACTTTAATTGAGTTATTACAGTCACAACTCAAAACGTCAAAGACGAAACATTGACATGCGTGCACGCGGCATGTGAACTATACATTATAATTATAGAAAATACGGTAAACTAACCTCTCTTGCAAAAGCCCAGATAACTGAAATGGTTCAGTATAAATTTCGTTATAATTATTCGAAATAATTTATGGAATATATGGATGCCATAGTGGTTTTTATGCCTTCTTATTCTTCCGAAGAAACATCATATTTCCTAACACTTTCGAGTTGTATAATTTTCGAAAATATCAATCTTGATCGTTGAAAAGAATTTCCTCTTTTCGATACTTAATTAATGTGAGATAGCATGTTGAATTCTTGTTTTCTCAACGTTTATATAGCTTCCATTTTGGGAAATTCTCGGCCAGGTGTTCAGTCTTCCCCGTCACTGCAAGCTTACTCGGGCTTTGGGTAAATTAGATTTCTTGGTCAAGCTGATTCGCTTCACTCAAGCATGGGTAAATCGCTTTACTCTCACTCTGACCTTGTGTAAACGTAACTCATTTTACTCAAGCAATGAGGAAATTGAACGTTTTAGTGTTACTCTAACCTTGAGTACCTGATTTACTTTACTCAATTGTTTGAATACGTAAATACGTAATGGCAGGTTCGATTCCTACCAGAGGGTCTAAAGTTGAATTTTTTGCTGCTCCTGTCCTAGGTCTAAAAGGTATATAAATTTCCGTTTTTCCATCTACAAACACCTTCTTCTTTTAGTCCAATCGAACGAGATGCGGATAACTTTTTTTTATATTTACCCACAACTTATACTGGCATCGCTCCCATCATATATACACGAACTTGCTGTTAATGAATTCTGCATGCAGCTCAGCAGGGGTATCGCAGCTCAAGAAGATCGCTATAGCATAGATATCCGATCGATCGAGGGCAGCCAAAGTTGCATTCTTCGCAACTCGTCCTGGCTAGGTCTAAAAATATATATAAATTTCCGTTCGCATCTACAAAAAACTTCTACATCGGCCCTGCACGTTAGCCTTAAATTGAAGGTCTGCTTGAGTTGGCCGCGGTCATAACTATTTTTGAACTATTTTCATAACTATTTTTAGTGATGACTGCGGATTTGTCGACCCTCGACCTCTGACCCTCGACCCTCGACCAAAACCCAAACTCGGTCTGCTTGAACCGGTGACTAAAAATAAGGCAAGAAATTGAATGCGGTAATTTAGTGCTAATTTGAATTTCTTAGTGTCAATAACGTAATATAGACATAACAAACAGTACAGTGACGAATGGACATAACAGTACAGTGAATGACGAAAATAGAATGAAGGCAATTTGAGCAAGGATGTGGATCATTTCCAGCAAACAAAGAATCCTCGGTGTCAAATTTATAAGTAATATATACAAACCGCACAAGCTAAGAGGTCTTTATCAGGTTTAAAACATCGAGGCGCAGCCGAGTGTTTTAGATCTGATAAAGGCCGAACTGTAAGGTTTGTATATGACTTCTAAAATGACTCGTTTTGTATACGCTCACTGGCGTTGGAATTTTGAAGATTGATGTTATCTACGCTGTAAAAATTGAAGAAGAAAATTTGAGCAAGTCTATATCAAATATATAGATCCGCTACGGGTGGGTCATGAGTTTCCTTTGTATTTTGCCTATCAATAATTAATGAATTTTAGAAGCTTCTTTACTTATTAATCACATGTTGATCTCACCGTCGAGGCGATACAAGTGAATCAGACAGATATTAATCCGAGGTAAGTCTGATCATATGTCAATGTTACATATTTCAAAATCTTGATTTTATTCACTGTTTGTACAGTAGCATAGCTATGTAGTACAGACATAATATAATACAGTGCCATAACATATTTAATAGGATATTCATATTTTTATATAAGTTTATCCGTTCACACCAACCACGTGCTCCTGTCTAGATCTAAAAATGTATATAAATTTCCGTTCGTATATTTCATCTACAAACACCTTCTACATCGCCCTTCACGTTAGTCTTAAATTGAAGTTACACTTTTAACTAGTGACTATATAGTGACGAATGGACATAACAGCAAAGTGAATGACGAAAATAGAATGAAGGTCATTTGAGAAAAACACGTATTTACATTCCCATATTTTAAAACTATCTGTGTTATACAATTTAAACATCTGCTTTCACTGCATGCATTGTACTTTATATATGGAAGTTTTGCCTTTTAAGGTCAGAGTCATCTGACAATATCCTAGACTTTCCTAATTTGTTTTATGAAATACCGCACTATGCGTTTCCTGTGTCGAAGGATATGGATCACTTCCAGTAAACAAATAATCCTCGGTATTAAATCAAGCTTCTCTATTTATTAGTCACATTTTGATCTTACCATCGAGGGCGATACAAGTGAAATTAATCCGAGGTAAGTCTGATCATATATCAATGCTACCTATTTCAAAATCTTGATTTTATTCACTGTGTGTAATATATGTAGCACAGACATCAAATATAATGCAGTACCACAACATATTTAATAGGTCATTCATATTTTTTTAATTTATTCGTACACGCCAAATAGGGTAAAAAATTCATTCACGTTTTCGCTCGCTATCCTCTGGTTTTTAATAAATGAATTAGTGCAATTGCATTCAAGACCAAACCTTTCGACACTCCGGTCTTCGTCAGGGGTAATCTAACGTCGCAGACTAGCTCCTTATAGCCTATATTCGAAGAATGACGTCTTCGGCAAACAAGTTTGGTATACTATTGCCGCAGATAGCTCATGTCATCTCCATCCGAAGCATGATGATTCATGATAATTTGCCAGCAGCTTTTAGGCAACGTCCCTGACTGGCCCAGATGCGTTTTCTCACGGTCACCGCATGGAATACACAGCATGTATTTTCTGTTTGATATGAACAGAATCTTATGGTTTTAAGGCGATCGACCTTATAGTAATGCAATTACTTAAAAAATTATCTGGATTTTTCCTGCAAACCCTCGATTGTATCACCTGCGTAGCTATTTTGGGTTTAGGCAAACACTGAGATAAATTTTTCGGCAATCGTGTTTCTTAAAGTATTTATCACCTATATTCACGTTTATTAGCCTTTTTGCCACAAATTTGTAATGGCTTACAAGGTAAGGAGAGTGAGATGACATGATCCACAAATCGGTTCCAAATCGAAAGATATATCGTTGCATGCAGGAGTACTAAGTTAGCAACAATACGCCCTATAGAGCGTTAGACAAACGTGGTCCCTGAGGTATTAAATTAATATACCGGATGTATCTGGTATAGTAGAACATGTGCCAAACTGACCGACCAATACAGCCATTAAAACCTAGTACCGTATTGGGGCAATTCCTTGTATTAAATTAATTATTCAATTTACTAAAACTTGTTTCTTTTATGAATGTGGGAGCATATCAGCTTGATTGCGCATGCCCAACTATGGCTAAACAGATTTCGTCCAAACTTTTTGTAATATAAATATTTTTTTTACCATGCATGATTGGCGATTGCAGACAAATGCTAAAAAGCCTAAACCTATAGTCACTATTCCCCCACCGACAAATTATCTTTCGTTTCCAACAATGACGAGGATATCTTCACGGAACTGTTCGAAATAAGAAACTTTAATGTTGATTATTCGCGATTAATTTTGACGCAGTCGCTCGTAGCCGGCGGTAATGCATTGACACGCCAAGGCAAACGCTCGAGTTCGATTCTCTATTGATTGATTGATTGACATCTTTATTTAAACACGAAGTCCATTCGCAATGTATAAAACAATATATATATAGAAAGAAAGAAAGAATACGTGCTCTTCCATGGAGACGTGCGATTATATAGACTAATTAAATGAAGAACTCTAAATTATATCAAAATTAACTGAACTCAGCAAGCGACTGTGCTTTAGTAAGTTCAACGTTTATGCTATTCCACAAAACTTTTTTCAGAGATTCGGGAAATGGCCTAGGGACAATGTAATTGTGATTTGAGCTTCGCAAGTTATGCTCATGAATCGAAGAACTATATATAGAAATGAATTTACTGGACAGATAACTCGAGACCATATTATTTACAGTTTCGTACATAAATGTTTTAATCTGTCGAGCACGTCTATCTTCAAGATTATTCCAGTTTAATGCTCTTAATATTTTTGATGAGCGAGTATTGTAATCAGTTCCAGTTATTATTCTTGCAGCCGTATTTGGTAATCGTTGTATAGCTTTTGCCCAAGGCCTTTGCCCAAGTTATCCCACACAATACTACAATAGTCAAAATGCGGCTAGATTAAAGAGTTATAGATTAATACAAAGGTTGGATAAGGGAGTAACGGTTTTATCCTCCTTAATACTCTAATCACCCTGGAGACTTTAGAAATGATTATAGAGACATGAGACTCCAATGATAAACATTCGTCAAGTTCCAAACCTAAGCACTTGTATGTCTTAACTCTTTCAAATTTGTTTCCAGAAATAGTAATATCGGGTTGTGCTGGGAAGTTCCCTAATTTTTGTCGAGAAACAATAAACATGCATTTGGTACATAGACTTAGTTTATTCGTGTTGAGCCAATTTTGTAGAGTTATTAGGTCTTAAAACGGAAATAATCTCATTAGGATCATTATCAGCATATGTCAAATTAGAATCATCAGCGAATAAACGCACATCTGCAGGTACCAATTAACAGTTAGGTATAGGTCATATATATATATATATGGCAAGAACAGTAGTGGACCTAGCATAGATCCATGAGGTACACCACATGTTAACTTACAACTATCTGACGATACATTGTCTGATAATAGTAATTTGAGTACGCTCTGAGAGATAGTTTCGAAATAATCTACTGTTCTGTTGCTAAAGCAATAACAAATTCATTTTTCTAGTAGAACATCATGGTCAATTGTATCAAAAGCTTTCTATAAATCAATAAACAATGTAGCATTAATAAGACCGTTATTCATCTTTTTATACCATTGATCTGTGGCGTCAAGCAGCGCGGTTAGAGTTGAATGCAGAGGTCAAAATCTTGACTGCCTAACAAATTTGTGTTGAGGAATTCGTACGTTCGATCGAAGACAATTTGTCAAACTTTGGCAACTACAGAAAGGACTGAGATAGACCTATAGTTGTTAATATCAATTTTGGAATACTGCTTGTAAATTGCTGATACCCGGGAACTTTTTCAGTCCGCAGGGATAATTCCTTTACGTCAAGCAGCGCGGTTAGAGTTGAATGCAGAGGTCAAAATCTTGACTGCCTAACAGAAAGAAGGTAATTTGTGTTGAGGAATTCGTACGTTTGATCGAAGGCAATTTGTCAAACTTTTGAAACTACAGAAAGGACTGAGATAGACCTATAGTTGTTAAGATCAATTTTGGAATACTGCTTGTAAATTGCTGATACCCTGGAACTTTTTCAGTCCGCAGGGATAATTCTTTACGAATTACCAGATTAATTATATGTCCATGCTAACTAGAAATACATGCTTGCAGTAACCCCTCGCCCCAGCTGAACATTGCCAGGCACTACATTCCAAAACATTACTATTACTAATATTTTTTATCACAAAATCTGCCATGCAAAGGTTGTAGGCGAGTCGGATATCTGCGTTCAAAACAAATTTTTGGCTTAGAAAACAGAATTGGATCCTTGGCTCACACCCCTCTTCACGACGCAATCAAAGGCTATCGCCATATGAAATGTTTTACTTGACGTATTCACTGTGTTTTCCTTCATTTTAAATGTGCCATTGAAATTTTGATCATTACTCTAATAGTTTGAAAAGAAGAGTAGAAGGAAACAATATCATTTTGGGACATTTATTTTGAAAGAATAAAAAATTGACATTTTGTTTCGAGAAGAGGAAGCACAGTATAACCATGGCAACACGATTACTAATATAAATTTATTTTCTGGAGTACAAAACAGTACAAAAACTACAAAAATAATTAAAATATTAGTTGTTTTAGCCAAACAAATCTGAGATATATGGTGTAGGTATGTTCTTATGCATTCTATAAGCTTCAAATTAATGTTTAAATGCAACCCTCCGTTCACTAAAACATTTCCAAAAGTTATAAAACTAAACTGCCTTTTACTGATAAATTAGTTTTTGAAATGATATCAGATGAAAATATGCAAATTTACAATTTCGCTTTCCGTTTAAGTTGGAACTTTTTGATAACATAAAAAATAGGATACTTTAATTGGAAAAAATTGAAAATCGATGTAAACAAAACAACATTTTTACGGCTATTTTAAAATATAATTATAGGAAACTTGCCATATTTTTTTTACCATCTATCTCTATTTATCCTCTTTATAAATTAGTTCCGCCGCTTTTCCTGAAGTCCCAAAAGCGATTTATAAGTTATAATTCAGACTTACTGATATGACTTACTCATGTTTTTTTATAATTCGCTCATTCCACTCCTAACAAAGATCAGTGAGATAACCACCCATCACACCCATGAAACATAGCTATGCGCCCGCAAAACTTGATGAACTTTAGATTTCCCACAGCTTTCCTTTTCCCCCGGGTATAATAAATAGCCGAGCTGAATTAGTACCCTCTTCGCGCCGTTGGCTCGGGCATAAGTCGAGTCAACGGTAGTGGGTACACTGAATTTTAATAGTCTATAACTGGAATATTATCAATACCACTAGTCTTGCATGATGATAGTTTATCAACTGATCTAGAAATTTGTTCCGAAGATACTTCATGCTGTTCAAAAACGTGATTGCTCTGATGAATATTAGATATTGAGGTCGAGGTAGGGGGAATTTGTGCTGCTAAACTAGGTCCAATTTCTGTAAAGTGTTTGTTAAAGAATTGCTCACAGCCACAGAATCAGTAATTTCGTTGTCATTTACAACGATTTTAGGAATATTAGTCCAGTGTTTGCCTTTATAAGAAGACTATTGATACCTTTCCAAGTTTCCTTGGTTTGGCCAACATTGTTTTGGAAAAATGAGTTATAGTATTGTTTCTTATTATCTCTAATCTTATAGTCATCTAGATTTTTTTAGTTTTGAATTTTAGCCAATTGTTTATGTCATTCGTGATAGCAGCTTTTTACGTTTTAAGCGATCTCTCTTCCACATTAGATATTTAATTTCGGTAGAAAGCCAAGGAACACAGGTTTTTCTTACTCTACTCTTTTTAATTGGTGCATGCTTATTAGCAATTTGCACAAAACATATTTTCCATTTTTCCCAAGCCTTAGTAGGATCATCAAAAAATCGAATAAAGTGCCATGGAACAGGTTCAATGTCGCGTTTATAGTTAGTTTTATGAAAGCATTTGTAAGTGCGAGATTGAATTGCTATGGGTTTGACTTAACACTGGAGTGTTTCCTGATAGCATATATATTATGATCGCTATAATTCCAATACGTTTAACGCCTGCAACCATTAAATTGTTGTACCAATTTGTGAGAAAGAGATCGATTAATGTAGATGAGATACTTGTAACTCTGGTAGGTTCTTTGATAAGTTGAGTATATTGATATGTCTCAATAAGGTCAAATAAGTGTTTGGTACTATTATCAACCTCAGTGGCGCTCACGTTAGAATTTAAGTCACCAATGATGTTTTTTTCAATACCAAGAGATTCAATTTTATTTAGTATAACTTGAAACTTTTCAAATAGATATGAGCATGAGTTAGGAGGTCTATACCACGTAGAAACAAGAAATGGTTTGACTTTAGGTTTACTGATTTCAACGCAAAGGAACTCAATAACTTCATTATTTAGGTCATATCTGATTTTGCACTCAATTGAACTTCGGATATACATAGCAGCCCCGCCTCCTTCACTTGTTCGCTCACGTCTAATAATAATGTAACCCTCAATTGATATTTCCGAATCACTAATATAGTCTCATCAAGGCGACTTCATCAAGGTTAAACATTAGTTCGTCGATATGTTTTGGTAAACTTGCAATATTTAGGAAAGCATGCTGCAATTTTAAAACCCCTTTGTTTAGGAAGGTTGAATTTAGTTTGTTTACTTAGGTTAGGGTCACGTTTCTCAGTGGTGTGAATAGGTGGAGTAGTCATTCCCGTTGCTAGCATTCAATTGTTAATGATATAGGTTGAAATTGATTTAGCAATCATTGTAGTACCTTTCTTAATATTCAAATGCTGCCCTCTTGGGTTCAGGCACGCTGCATCAATAGTCTTGTGATTAAGAAACCCTTAGTTATTTTGGCGACAGAATTTACTGACAATGTCATTCACTTGATTTACTTTCGTTTGTAGATTTGATTTATCAGTTCGGGGTAGAAACCGAGAACTTGTTATGTTTGTCGACGGTGAATTCTGGTTAATTTTGGATTCCCAGGTTGATAATCCCCTCAGCAATTTGACCCGGCGAGTGGTTTTTATGCAAATATTTTGTTCCAACATGCAAAATTAGGTTTTCAGGTTCTTTAGGATTATGGGTTTTTCACAGTCTGTCACATCTGATATGTTAGTCCCACTAAAACTTTTTACTACTACGTGGTTTTCACTGTCTGATAGACGCCACCCTTAGACATTCTTAATTATAGGGGATCTTATTTTCACTATTTCATAGTTTCAGGTCTCAGCGGTCTACTTTTGTTCTCAATCTCTCTATAAAGAGGGACTAATGTTTTGTGATTAGGTTTTATTTCTCTGTTAGGGAAGGCATTTCTAAAATTTAATTTTCATTTCCAGACATTCCCGTCGGCATATTGAATTATCTGTGTTAACTATATTCCGATTTACATGAAGTTTACCATTTTTGACCATCCACGGAAATTGGAGATTGTCGACAAATGCAAGCCGAAACATATAGCCGCTGTTGTCCCAGCGACTAATTACTGCCGAAACTGCTGCTTTTCTAAAACCAGCTGTTGATAACAAGTTCATTCAATCACGAAATAATTATATTGTGTTGAGACAAAAAGACGGAAGATCAATAATATCTTCTTCAGGCAAGGATGTTCTTTGTGATAAAGAACATCCTGCCTGAATCTATTTTCGGCAACTTTGACGGCAAGATTAAATAAACGATATCAAATAATACCGTTTCCTTTTATGCGTTTAGAGTATAACCTCTTCCAAATCCTACAAAATGTATAGGATTTTTTACTGTGTTTTCGGTATTGCCCAAAACAGGAGACAAAACTTTCCCAAAAAAAAATCGATATGCAAAAAGTCGGATAATTCACAGTCTTCCAAATGAGTCTTACTGGAAATTACTGGATCGTAGTATTATACACGCATATCTTCGACTTCATACTTTTCAAACCAATATGTGACATTTAGTAAAATTCAAAAGAAATCAGAGAATGAAGTGAATGTTATTCGTGCATGTGATGTTACGCTACTGTAGTTATGTAATGGCATGGTCTACAAAAGCGGAGATAATCCATCATTATATTCCTGTAGAACGTTTTACGTAGCCTTACATATCTTGTTGGGATTCCTCAAGAAAGGTAATCGTGCGTTTAAATCTCTTTGTGGTCTTAACAGTAAGATAAGAGGTTAGGACAGAACATGTATTTCGTCGTTCAACAGTGAGACTGCTTTCTCGCGTTGTACTATTACTACGTTAGCTTTTTAATAGGAATTTCACGTTATTATACTGGATTTAATCACTGTCAAATCCTGTCAGCCCATTGATATTTGACTGATCATAAAGAATACTGATAATTTATAATCACTTAAGATGGCGACAGCAATATTCCTGAACTTGTGAAAATTACGGAAATTAGGTTTAAAGTTACAACCTTTTAGAATTATTATTATTTATTTTTTTAACACATTTATACAGGTTAGCTTCTTCAGGCTAAGAGGAGCCTGCTATCAATGAAGGACCTGTATATGTTTCACATTAAAAAATGCGTACAGTATGATAAATTTTCAATCTTATAGTGCATAGAATATTTTACATTCTCAAAAAAAACTTTTAATAATTAACTTCGGTTAATAATTTGTTATGTTAACAATTACCTCATTGTTTTCAAAAATTAATAAATCGGCTTGTGCGTTGCGCAGGACGCACATTACCATAACTATTCCAGTTGCTGTCTGACTTGGTCAATTGGGCAATGTTGGGTTTGTGTTGAGTTGCACTTTTTCGCTCCTTCGCCGGCCAGAATTCAAGCTTGTAGTTGCTGCCAAGCAATGAAAACATTGAAAAGCTTGCGCTTGACATCAATGATTACATGTTAGGAGAATATCAATATTGATATTTGAACAAAATTATTTACTGTGCTTATATACCACTTATAATTTAAAAGAAATAGAAAAACTCGTCTTGTCCCTTTATGGTGTGACAAAGCACTCGGGGAACTTTGGGAGAATACTCCAGAAGCGTTTAAAACACTCTCTCGTGTTTTCCCAACATTCCCCTCGTGCTTTATCACACCATAAAGTTATATTTCTTAATTAGAGGATATTGCGTGCTGAAGTTCCTGGTGCGGACATTTTTTCGGCAGACTAGATGAGAAGATCTGGAAAGGTTTTTATAATCCGTCACATATTTAAACCATCCTTTGATCAATCCTTGCTCTATTTACCTGATTTCATTGGAAATGTTCCAAACAAAGTATTTTATCGTTGTTTGCGGGATGGTGTTGGGTACGATAAAACAATAACAAAAGCCCGCAATGCATGAGCCTGACACTAATCCTTTAGTTGGGGAAGAGGTTTCTCAACGACCAACGAACACACCTAATTTTTTTACTTTCCCGTTGCTTTCTTTAAACTAACACCCAGAAAAGTAAAAAATAATGTCAGACCCACGTCAAATTGTCATATTGCCTCCTAAATCTATTCATTATTCCTTTAATGAAAGTTCCAACAAGGTTACTAAGATTATTCATTTCACAAAACTGAACAAGAAGTTGATTGTTAATAAAATAAAATAAAATGATAAATTGCGATTAATTATCTTGGATCACAAATTCCACAAGACAAGCATTTAAATGAGACAGCGAGGATTTATATAAATTGTTAAAAATGATTATTGCATCCTCTATTATTAAAAATGAAATTGTTAAAAATGATTATTAGGAAACCGACGTCTAGAATTACAAGCTTTTTACACTGACGGGAATGTTGTTTACCATTTCAAGTTCATCATTGTAACCCTTCTTACGAATAGTTAGCTCCTTACATTTACTTGGATTACTAATCATGTTGTTGTTCTCGGACCAACATACAAACTGTCCAACTGCATCCGCTGACTTGTCAGTACCATCACTCCATACTGGTACCACAATATTCGAGTCATCAGCATACTTAAGAGAGCATTTTGATCATCCAAATTTACCTCAAGATCATTAAGGAAAATATTAAAGAGGTAATGACCGCTGACACTTCCTTGTGTAGTTCCCTTGTTTACAAACTTCCATTCACCATAGAAATCATTATACACAACTCTTATGAAACGCTTTACTGAACTGAAATGAATTGAAAACTTTCCAAAACCACTGTTCTCTTTGTGTCGATAGCTAAAATTTTTATGTTGCATGCCCAACACACAGGCAACAGGGCATATATTAGTACAACCTCCACTTCTCTTCAAATTGCGTTTGTGTTTGTCATAAGGACGCGCTTTTTTATTAGACTGTTGACTGTTGTAACCATCTTTTTCTTGCAATTACCGTAATTACCATTTATGAGACTCGAGTGTCATCCTACTTTCAGCATATATCAATCTTTGGAAGTGGGTTAATATTAGCTCTTTTCCAGGACTTCGGCCACGTAGATGTAGATAATGACAGATTCCAAACTTTCGTGATAACCTCCGTAAAAATTTCCGCGTGGTACTTCCATATCCAATAAGGAATAGTGTCTGGACCTTTCTCAGGCCTTGGTTCCACGTAATTATCGTCATGGCAGAGTTCACTGAAGTAGTCATTAAGGTTTGTAAGCGATGTTTTAAGTAATGTGACTCTAGATGATGAGGCACATCGCTGGGACTTGTTGTCAACCTTTTCCCACCAGTTTTTGCTACCCACTAAATCCTTAAAATTCAGAAATCCTCTTATTTATTACACTCAGTTTCTTCATAGTATAAGGAGAAATTTTTGATTTTGTTTTTAACATTGATTTCACAAATGGAGTCATCCAGTAAGGGTCACGTGAAGATATTGATACTGTCTTTGTAAGCATGCATTTATCCATATGATACGATATATTTTTCTCAAGGGGATCCACGGCATCGTCAACATTAGTTGCTCTCAAGACATCGTTCCAGTCTTCTCCTGCTAAAGATCTATAAAAGTCTTCTTTACGATGCTTTCTACAATCACGAACTTTTATCTTTTGGCGCATTGGCTTGAGTTTGATTCCGCCTTGTAAAATAACTCCTGCGTGATCCGCCTTAATTAACATATTGAATGGAATGCACTTTAAAAATAAATCCCTCCTATTTGTCAAACAGTTATCCAGACACGCATTACCTCTAGTTGGGAAATCAACCATTGCATCCCAACCAGATAGTTCTTCGAGTTTACTTATATTCAAACGATTTAAATCACCTGCACAAACAAAAACCGTATCAGGATGCTTACCCGAAATATCATCAGTGATACCTAATAAGTATTCCACTGATTAGATCACCATCGAAGTAATCGTGGCTGAGCGGATCGTAAAGAACGCATACTAGCATACGATTTCCTGTAGGCAGTAGGAGTAAACGTAAATAAGTTCATACAGATTGGATCTGTATATCGATAACATTAACATTATTTCGGACATATATTGTCACTCCGATCCTCCTTTAGATCTCATATCTCTCCAACCCCAATTTCTGTCTCTTCTAAAAATATCATAGTTAGGTATGTTAATTAACCACATTATCTGGCATATCAAGGTTAAGGTGGGTTTCTGTGACTACACAGACATCGATATCATTATGTGCTAAATCAGTCTCGAGTGCTACTGCGGCCCGTACACGGTTTTTAATTTTTGCCGAACTGCATATATTAATAAATATCAACTTGGGGACAGCGAAATCAGAGACTTGAAACGCGTTTGTTCTTTGTTTAGAGATACTGACTGATATTAAGTTTGGCCGGAGTTGACAAGCTTGTTCAGAACCATTAATACGTTCGCCGCGAAAATACAGACTCTTGTGTGTTGCCGCTATTCGACATGTTATTCTAACTGGAATATGTTTTCCTTCCGGTCTGAATCTGGCGGAAACATTTTACAACATTTGTCCGGCGGAACTAGTTCCTTGTCTGCCGATGAACCAGTTTCTGATAGTTCGACCTTTCTTGCGTTCCAGTGTATGTCCGATACGGAGCGGAAAATTTCACACGATATCAACTGGTATCTTAGATCTAGATTCAACCACGCTAGGTTGACTTAATTTTTTATCACTAAAAGCGGTACGTCGTTCTACTAGGAGTGGGAGGACTCGAAAATCCTGTTAATACTGATCGGATGGACTATGTTGTTGTTGTTGTTGTTGTTGTTGTTGTTGGCGATGCAACGACATTTCGCTAGTCAAAGTTTGACTGAGGGTTTGCCATGGATAATTGTTTTTATGACTGGATTGGCCGTGCGACTGCTTATTGGACGGCCTACGGTGCGAATGCTTAATGGTGGCTTCCGGTTTGAAATTTATATATTTGCAAGAGCTAAAATTTTCATGACCGTCCGCCATGGTCATAAAATTTTCACTCGCTGTTACCGACCCCAGCGACTAATTACTGCCGAAACTGGTGGTGTTCTAAAACCAGCTGTTGATAATAAGTTGATTGAAACACGAAATAATTATGTTGTGTTGTCACAAAAAGACAGAAGATCAATAATAATTTCTTGCAGCCAAGAATGTTAATTAATTATTTGATATATCTGCCTGAATCTATTTTCGATAGATGAAAAATAATTTGTTCTTTTCGATACATAATATGAGATAACATGTTAAATTCTTGTATTTTCAAAGTTTAGATAGCTTCTTGTTTTTTCAAAGTTTATATAGCTTTTATTTTGGAAATTTCCTGGCTACGTGTTCAGTCTTCCCTGTCACTATATAAACTTACTCGGGCCTTGGGTAAATTTCTTGGTAAAGCTGATTCGCTACACTCAAGCATGAGTAATTCGCTTTTCTCTCACTCTAAGCGTAACTCATTTTACTCAAGCAAAAAGGAAATTGAATGTTTTAGTGTTACTCTAACCTTGAGTACCTGATTTACTTTACTGGATTGTTTGAGTACTTAATATATAGCACAGAAATTTTGGTTTATACGTCCCCTTGTAAAATTAATTACATTTTTTGTTAGACTGTTAAGTATAGTATTACATAATCACCCAATGTTTGAGTAAATGGATTTGAAATGTATTAATACAGAGTGCAGAGTCATTTCCTCTCACGATTTCGTCTACAGTTCGTTACAGCACTATGCATGACATTTTCAATGAAATCATTAGTTAATATAATTCAGTGTGACTTTCTCATGAGCAAAACACAACAAAATCATCACTGTACTTCATTGGCCGTGTACACCGCTGAATGCACTTATACCATTGACATTCTATTTATTTTACAATAAGTATACTCGCTCATTTGCGAAGTTATATCACACATTCGAAGTCGTTTGCTATATACATGCAGGGCTATAGCACCATGATTCTAAAATGTTCGATCTTTCAAATTATAATAAACTTTTTCTCGTGACTAATACTAATATTAATTACACATGTACAAATGCTTTGTTCTTTTTTGTAGAACATGGAGGACACAAAACACCGCGAACGTCATTGTCATACAGGTTTGTCAAGTCGGTACTGGCAGTATTATACCCTATCTCCAAAGTCAAATACTCTAAAATGTATATATGAATAGTTTACTGGTTCCAATATTGTTGAGAAAGCCGAACGATTCGTTATTTATTGCACCTGCAGTATTGACAACTGCTTGATACTCACGTTTTTTTGCAGAAGTATTGAGCGTCCAGTTAAGCGCAATATGCATTGGACTGGACTTTGGAGTTGGACGTTCAATTTTTTAACAATTTTCGCACAATTATAATTTTAACAACGACAGCTTCAAGACCAACATGCCATCGTGCATCTGCCAAACAGATTGTTGTGCATGATATACAAGCAACTTGCCCTTAACATTAGTCACCGTGTATACGTACTATACGCTAATAGACATTTCAATATTTTTTATTTTCGTGACAAGCTTGTCGCAAAGTCTGCGCTAAGTTTGGCTAATAAATCTATAATGAACTAATTTGACCGGTGTTTTCGTTTGGCTGCACTGGAAAATATCGACGACGTTTAACAGTGGCAATCAGAGCAAATAAAATATATTAGGCCTAGAAAATAGATATTAATCGACAAGTTAACTGTATATGGATCGGAAATTTGGTGAACTGCCGAGCGCTCTTCGCCACCTTCTCGATTTATATATTTAACTGTTCGACACTACATTTGCGATCTCCATCTTGAATTTGACTGAGGCCACTTCGCAAGGGCAGAACCCCTAAGTACGAGGTTATTTTATTGTTATCGAAAAACGTCCGAGATCTGAGATTCGTGATCTGACAAACACCAGAGGGCAATTTCCAAGTTGCCAGGCAGAGCGCCGCATAATCTAGTATGAGTAATACATGTTCCTTGGGAAGACAAATATCATTTTCAACAATATAAACAGAGCTGTTAATGGGAACTGCTGTTGTTTTGACTATGCCGGACTCAAACTTTTGAAGACACGATATGTTGGGGCTGCAACAAAGTACTTCAGTCGATATACACTTGATTTACTTTTCCTACGCATGCATCCTTCATATAGAGAAAGCAAACTATTGCAATCGTTCACGCATTCAAGTAATATTTAGATGCATTAATTCATGTTCCGTAATCTTATTATATATTCCTAAAATACCAAACAAAATACAAAATTACAAGAGAATTCATACTTGAATTTTGATGCCAAAGCTTTTATAAAATTCTCGTTCTCAAATGTTTCTCAACATTGTTTTAACTGAATTTATAGTTAGATTCGTGATTAATGATGGAGACATTCGTCGTCTATGGTCTTACAATAGCGTGTCTGGGGGTAGATTCGTCCATATGACAAACGAAGGTAAAGTATTCTTGTCATTTTAAACAATATTTTAGTTTACCACACTAATTGTTTTAATATTTATCGCTAAACTTCTCTATTAAGCATCCCGGGGGTTAATTCATTTCAAGCACTTTAAAATTACACTGACTTTATCGGAGAGGTGGTCAGTATATAAGGAAATGCAGTAATGTGGATATCAACTCTAATTAATCAATTTCTAATCAGTACGCATGCATGTGTTTCTCAGTTGTTAAGGGAGAGGACCTTAATAAAAGAGGGAATGAAGAGTTCTGCTTATTAAAACGGGGAAAATCTTAGTTTGGAAGGAACGTATGGTTAGGTTATGTTAGTGGAGAGCGGTTATGATTTACGGAGAGTCGTTATGTTAAAATTGGTAGCTGGCGGACGAGTCATCGTGTATAGATAGAAGATAGGTCTCTTTCACAAAATATTTTGATAGGAATAGGATTAGAAATGACGGGTTATACTAAATTCATGAATTTAGTATAACCCGTCATTTCTAATCACTTTTGGGTAGTTACTATACTCGCACACAGGAGCATATTATTTTAAAGAAAAAAGAGCAACCTTTAAAATACATTTAATAATGTCTAGTATTTTGAAATTAATGAGGATAATACACGTTTCTATATATACACCCTGCTTTGCCTGAAGGGTTCTGCTCTCTTTAAAATTACAGTATCTGCATGGCTCTAGGTCCTGCCACAGACCTTAGTACATAGATATTTCAAACTTCCAATCAGTGGCCAGCTAACCATACCACGAACCATTAAAAGGCATAGGAAGCGGGGATGGGCGTGGGGGAGAATCGAGTTCCCCCAGCAAAGTTAAACAAGCCTTCCCCCAAAAAAATAGAATAGGAAAAAATGGCATCATGGATTACGTATCAATTTCATTGCAAGTCATTTTATAGTTTTCCTTCATTTACAAAAGAGATTATTGACTGTTGGAGTCTGCGTGATATTTTTCCACGTATATTCATGCAGTCAGCTATATATATATATATATATAAGGACAATTTATTATAGTCATATTATTCAATACAAATATAATTATTACGTTCTATTTTTCATTCCGGATAAAGAATGTTGGAAAATTGTAAAACTGATCAATGTTGTAATCCAGTGTTATCCTTTAGTTAACTAACTGTCAAATGTTGCCCAAAATACTCCTTAAAATTTAAAATGGTTGAAAATGCAATTTCAGAGACTCTGGAATTCAAAATGTCTGAGGGGGCATGTCCCCAGACTTTCCTAGTTGGGTGATGCCTTCAGCACCACGTCGAATACCTATTTACTTTGGTCGGCCCCTCCAAAAGAGATGAGCTTCCCACGCCCTGCCACGAACCATTTCCTCTAAAACGCAAACACTCGCAAAGTAGACAAAATCACAGAGAGTATATGAAACCTGTGACGCCCAATCTAGCCTTGTGGACTACGTTGAATATTTGAAACTCAGGATATAAATGCCTTTATACATATTTCCCCTTTACAGGTACATATATTTATATTGTTATATGTCATTATATCATTATATATAAATAATATTTCAAAACAACTTCATCAGTAAAGCTGACTAAATGCGAATCTAGAGGAGTTTCCAAGAACTCGTAGTATTTCATTCATAAATTAATGCCCTCTTTAAGCGGATATATATAATTCCTCAATTTTAACTACCAGGGTTGGCAATAAAGAGTTAATTAAGCTAGAGGATCCAAGGTTTTGAAATATATTACAGTAAAGCCTATCTTAAGAAGTGAGTATGCAAGTTACGTTGATCGTATAGGTCTTTATTAATCATTGTTTATATTTACAGCTGATTCCAGTGATGAACAAGCGTATGTCGTGGCGGGAACTAGTGAACCACAACGTAAGCTTATTGTTATCACTATTAAGCATCGTAGTCAAACCGTTCAGAGACGTTTTTGAACGCACGTATTATTGCAGTAGAAAGGTTTGTAGCCATTGAAGCAAGTCCTTGCTCCATGGATTTTTGTTTTTGTATTCGCTCATTAGAGCGTGTATCTACCGTCGTTTCAAAACTACTGATTCCCTGCCTACTTTGATTGGAATCCTCATGCACGAGCTCCGTGTTGGACATCCGCCATCACCTCATTAGAGGGTTTTGTTTACTAGTCATGATATAAATAATAAGATGAGCTCCACGATCACAAAATAACCGCCTCGCTCAAGGACATGCAACAACGCACTGATCTCGCGAAGGCACAATGCTATCTCATGGGAGCCCGCAATGCGAGTGACAAGGTGGAATTGAGGTTGCGCATCCCTATATACATCTGATAGTTAATTGTTGACAAATTGTTGGCTCAAATTGCTCTACAAACTTGTAGCAAGCCTGCTGAGAACAATCTTGCAACGGCTGAGTCACAAAATTTAGCACATACAATATAAAACTAAACATCGTGACAGAAACTGCATGCGTAAAGCGAAAATGTATTATAGGACGTCGTATTCATTGTATCGAATACAGTCAACGCCTGACTGGAGATTGATCATTCATGATATCCATCTCATACATAAAAGTGATAAAGTGGAAGTGTGCAGTGATAAACAGTATATACGTAAAAAATGTGTAGTGATATCATTTGTTGTGATAAGTTCTAAATGAATACCCACTAAATGTCCTATTGAGCATGGTTCGGTTAAAAACGTCTTGTGTTGGATTGGTTTTAGTGAGAATTTTCCTTGAGGCTTGAGGGGTACTATCAGTCTCCGGACTGGCAGATTTCCTGTTGCTCATAGAATGTGCAGTGAGAAAGATTTCATAAAGTTACGTCTGATCCGTCTAACATTTACATTAGACTTACACTGTTTGATTTGTACAGGCAGGGGCGCACATTTCAAAAAAATTTGGGAGGGTGTCCATTGTTCAGGGACCGACTTTTTATATTTGTTTGACCACATCAAAACATATATGTATTACGAGTTAATGCAAAAATATGTGTAGTGCCCGTGTAGAAGGATTCTTAAAAAACAGGGTGCCGTTTTGAAAAACTTGAGTCTGTAGATCGTCGGAAATGGCATTTTCAGAGTCTTCTCTACCTCTTTCGTTATAGGCACTTCCATTAATATATATAAGATTTCAAACACTCTAGTTTCGAATTCAAATATTTCGCTCCAATTTTCTCAACCTCGTACCCAGGGTTTTATCTCTCTCCGGGAGAGTAACGGGAGCGGAGATAAAACCCTGGGTACGAGGTTGCAATTTTTTTTAAATGCAGTTATTTAAAGAAAACGCCCCCCAAAACGTAACCTTCAACATCATAAAGACCCAATTAGAAACTGCATTTTTACAACAGAGTCGACTTAATTTTACTCGAGAATACTGACGTGGAAATAGAACGCACAATGCGGCAGAGCAAAAGTTGGGTTTTGCGCAGTCGTGTATGGCTATGTCATACCCCCCCCCCCCTCCCCTAATGTGCGCCCCTGTGCCTAGGTAATAGCATGGTTTCGAGTGCAATTTGGATATACATGCACGAGTAGCTATGTTAACTCAAATACCTAAAAATAACGTCCGTCTGAAGGACAAGTGCTATTTGAGACCTTTGAAAAACCCATTCATGCACGAGTGCCTGTTATTTCCAAATTTCACTAGATAGATTATGTATATTATTAGACATGATATTATCAATGAAAGTATAACTTTCGTTGCGGCATATATCATGCATGCATTCTGTTCAAAGTTCGCAAGAGTGACTGAGAAAGTCGGGATAATGACATGCACTTTTACTGAAATCTGTTTCAACGTACCAAGGTAGTTAGGGGATGTAATATTTTTGAGAGAGAAACGTATACGATTCCATATTATTTACCTTTTGTATTTTTAGCTTTAACTCTTATCAGATTCAAAGAAGAAGATAAATTTAAGCGAACCTGGGTACTGCAGTTCAGGAAAGATGGCACTTGGTATTCTGTCAGCGCATCAGAAAGCGGCGTAACAGCAGCTAATGTATGTTCTATATTACTAAATACTGATTATATAGACTTGCGATGTAGTAGATTTTGGGTATTATTTCATACAATATTTGATACAATCTTTTATATTAAATATAGCAACATAAATTAATATAATCTAGGGAATGGATGCACCCCACTCAGAAAATCATGTACAACTATATATACAAGCAGTGGCGAAACGAAGAAAGAGGGCCCCCGTTGTCATGATTTGACTGCCACGGATTATTTTGGTATATGAAATGAGCTATCATGCACGCGTTCTGATTGGTTACATGATCGACATATTTTCAGACAATTAAATACCTAAAAACTCCGAAACATACGCTTAAAGCGTTATGCCATATCTGTCTATTTTTAAATTTAAGTTTATCAAAAAATATTATTGACACAAACTTTGCTGTGATATACTTTTAAGATCATTTTGTTTTCTTTTCGTCGGTCTATTCCAAATTCCACGGTTGGACTTCTTTTCAAGTGCATGCCCTGTTTTATTGTGCTTTATTGCGTTTTCGAACTCGCATTAAAGTGAAAAAGTATTAAAACTACATTCCGAGCTTTAGTTTTACGTTTAATTTACCAATTTTCTCAGTTGTTCCCTTGACAAAATATGCATAAACTTTAACAATTTGATTTCGTTGACAATGTCAATTCACCGCCAAAGGTATTTGATACTACAGCTTTATTTTTCTAAAATTTGCAATATGTCTCCCTGAAAATTGCTATTCCTGAGATTTTCGGGGATATTTACAAGAGGTATGTAGCTTTTATCCGCCATATAGCAATCGTGATAATTCAAGGACGTGCTAATGCACCAGTCAATATAAACCCCCGCACCCCCCAGGCCGGGACATAGCGGGGCATTAGCGGGGAATTTTCTGTGATTTGACAGGAAAAACGGCCGCGCATACCGGGGTATTTTACAACTTTTGCCCTGCATACAAAAATTACCGGTGGACATGACCGGGGAATTTTATCCAACCGGAGAATAAACTGGTACGGAAATTCCTGTGTTTATACAGTAAAACATGGAGGACGTTCAAGATCTCGCGGTGGCGAAAAAGGTTGGAAATGCCTTCCTAGTTTTAAAATTTAATAAATATGCCATCCGTGGTAGATATTTTCGTTATTTGTTTAACTAAGATTTGAAAATGATGTTCTATTATATTTATTATCGTTAGGCCAGTCAGGTGAATCATATTTGCATGATAATGCGCGGCGCATTTGTCAGTGCTTTCCTATAGTATAGGCATATATACATAATTATGTATATATTCGTTTTTAATATACATACTTGTTGAGTATGGAGAGAGTCGCAAAATAATATATTGGTTGTCTCCAAAATAAGACAATATTAGGAATTGAAGATCGTACCAAGCCATCTGTTAATTCAAAAATTTGACAAAGAATTCGAGGAGTATGTCGATGTTGACAAAGTGGACGCTATATCAGAGACAAACTTTTCATTTGTTTTCCCCAGTAACCCGTGGCCGTGGAGGGTGGAACATGAGAAAAAAGCTTTCCTCAAAAACAGCCCAAATGTGCTGTGAAACCTTGCTAATGCCAAGCCTCTGGCGCAGTACGAAAAAATTGTGTTAACAGTTCTCATTAAATTTTTGTTTTGAATGTTGTGTTGGCTTTAAATGGCGGTGCATTTGACCGGGGTGCATTTGCAAATTTTTCTGCTATTAGAATAAAAAAACTGGCCTGGGATGCGGGGCATTATACGGGATTTGACCTATGTGAAAGTCAAATGCCCCGCTATGTCCCGGCCGGGGGGGGTTATATTGACTGGTGCATAAGTAACAACAGCAAATTTAACACCTCATGCAACTATATTATAAATCATAGACTTACAGTTGTGCTAGTCAATTGTAGAAAATTATATAGCATTATTAAAAGTTAACCCGAAGCAGTACGGCTTTTAATTTTAAGCTAATTCATCCGTAGCAAACTAAATAGTCGCGTCTGAATATAATTTCCATTGCTCAGCCGGGCAATTTGAAAATGGTTGTAAAATACTTTCGATGGACTTCAAGGAATTTCCGGCTGCGGATCTTTCAAAATATTGTAGAAATTTATATCCCCAGTATCCGTGACACAAGCTGAAAATTGATTATAAATTAAATATTTTTTCTTTTACTTTGGTGTACAGATTTCTGAAGATAAAGTACTTGTACGTGCAACACACTTTAAAGTGATTGCATTAGAAGGGCCAAATGAACCTTATGGTGTACTTCAATCCACTAATAAAAAGACAGGCAAACACGCGTATCTGAGTAGCGATGGAGGTGGAAAAATGACACTAAAACGTTGGAATTTACCTGATGATGATCCTACACGTGCGACCGATGAAGTCGACCCAGCCTTGTTATTCCGAGTGGTTAGGCCGTTGCCAAAGTTGGAAGAGGACTAAATTGTCAGTTAATTAAGATCAATATTTTTGTTATGGACTGTGTAACTCGTGTTCTATAATACCTGTAATTTTGATTCAAATAATCGTTTCAAAAATCAATTATTAGCGTGTTTTCGTTGATAACAGTCCAACGCAGTGGAATAATCGCCCTGCACATATTAAAAGCCCTGCGTGCTTTACAGTGTGATAAAACACGAGGCGAATGTTGGGAGAACACGAGAAAAGCGTTTAAAAGACGAGGCGTAGCCGAGTGTTTCACACGCTTCTCGAGTGTTCTTCCAACGTTCCTCGAGTGCTTTATCGCATCATAAAGGCACAAGACGAGTTTTTCTATTTCTCTTATATTATAAGTGGTATATAAGTATAGTGCAATTTGGATATATAACATGCACGAGTGAGTTTTCTAAGACCTCGAAATAGCTCGAGTCCGAAGGACGAGTGCTATTTGAGGTCTTTGAAAACTCACGATCAAAAAGGCACAATGATAGACACATTGGTTTTTCGTTGTTCTGCTTCATTTCTGTCCTGGATTCGGTATGAATTACGAAAGCGAAGGTTTTTAATTTGTCAAGCGGCTTTGACGACATTGGCTGTCAAGTTGGATTAATATTTTCATCTAGCTTGAACCAAAAATATCGGGCAGTTTTTGGTTGAAGGTACTGTTTGAATATTCTTGTTGTGCTTTTTGTTGTTCAATGGTTGTGGTAAAAAATGTTCTCAGACAAACTGTCAAGAAATGTCGTACTGTGTAGGTTTTTGTCGTTGCATCTTCACAGCTTAAAAACTATAGATATAGTGTTACTTAAGGAGGCTCCCTACAGTTATAGTACAGTTTGAAACACGATCTATATAGATCAGACGTCACCGTGGAATCTTCGTGACCCGGTAAAATTTTGAACAAGCCCTGGGAAGTTATTTTCGAGACTTATCTGCGAATAAACCACAATTTTATTATAATCGTATATCTTTGAAATTCAAACAGTACGTATGTTCTTAACCAGTTTCTAAGCTTTCTTTTAGTATGTTTTTTTACGTATTTACGTACAGTATTATCTTTTATAATGACCAAAATCGTCGACTTGTTGCAGACTAAAAATTCTAAAATAATATTTTATACTCTCAAAAATGATATTTTATCTGACTCTCTCTATCTGATATCTTATCTGACTCTGTCTCTTCTAAAAATATCATAGTTAGGTATGTTAACCACATTATCTGACATATCAAGGTTTTAAGGTGGGTTTCTGTGACTACAGACATCGATATCATTATGTGCTAAATCAGTCTCGAGTGCTACTGCGGCCCGTACACGGTTTTTAATTTTTGCCGAACTGCATATATTAATAAATATCAACTTGGGGAGAATGAAATCAGAGACTTGAAACGCGTTTGTTCTTTGTTTAGAGATACTGACTGATATTAAGTTTGGCCGGAGTTGACAAGCTTGTTCAGAACCATTAATACGTTCGCCGCGAAAATACAGACTCTTGTGTGTTGCCGCTATTCGACATGTTATTCTAACTGGAATATTTTTTCCTTCGTCTGAATCTGGCGGAAACATTTTGCAACATTTGTCCGGCGGAACTAGTTCCTTGTCTGCCGATGAACCAGTTTCTGATAGTTCGACCTTTCTTGGGTTCCAGTGTATGTCCGATACGGAGCGGAAAATTTCACACGATATCAACTGGTATCTTAGATCTAGATTCAACCACGCTAGGTTGACTTAATTTTTTATCACTAAAAGCGGTACGTCGTTCTACTAGGAGTGGGAGGGCTCGAAAATCCTGTTAATACTGATCGGATGGACTATGTTGTTGTTGTTGTTGTTGGCGATGCAACGACATTTCGCTAGTCAAAGTTTGACTGAGGGTTTGCCATGGATAATTGTTTTTATGACTGGGTTGGCCGTGCGACTGCTTATTGGACGGCCTACGGTGCGAATGC
This sequence comes from Trachythela sp. YZ-2020, assembly GCA_016169945.1. Taxonomy (NCBI): domain Eukaryota; kingdom Metazoa; phylum Cnidaria; class Anthozoa; order Malacalcyonacea; family Clavulariidae; genus Trachythela; species Trachythela sp. YZ-2020. The sequence goes on along the minus strand of JADLSH010000032.1, from coordinate 445,421 downwards.
TTAATGGTGGCTTCCGGTTTGAAATTTATATATTTGCAAGAGCTAAAATTTTCACTCGCTGTTACCGACCCCAGCGACTAATTACTGCCGAAACTGGTGGTGTTCTAAAACCAGCTGTTGATAATAAGTTGATTGAAACACGAAATAATTATGTTGTGTTGTCACAAAAAGACAGAAGATCAATAATATCTTCTTGCAGCCAAGAATGTTAATTAATTATTTGATATATCTGCCTGAATCTATTTTCGATAGATGAAAAATAATTTGTTCTTTTCGATACATAATATGAGATAACATGTTAAATTCTTGTATTTTCAAAGTTTAGATAGCTTCTTGTTTTTTCAAAGTTTATATAGCTTTTATTTTGGGAATTTCCTGGCTACGTGTTCAGTCTTCCCTGTCACTATATAAACTTACTCGGGCCTTGGGTAAATTTCTTGGTAAAGCTGATTCGCTACACTCAAGCATGAGTAATTCGCTTTTCTCTCACTCTAAGCGTAACTCATTTTACTCAAGCAAAAAGGAAATTGAATGTTTTAGTGTTACTCTAACCTTGAGTACCTGATTTACTTTACTGGATTGTTTGAGTACTTAATATATAGCACAGAAATTTTGGTTTATACGTCCCCTTGTAAAATTAATTACATTTTTTGTTAGACTGTTAAGTATAGTATTACATAATCACCCAATGTTTGAGTAAATGGATTTGAAATGTATTAATACAGAGTGCAGAGTCATTTCCTCTCACGATTTCGTCTACAGTTCGTTACAGCACTATGCATGACATTTTCAATGAAATCATTAGTTAATATAATTCAGTGTGACTTTCTCATGAGCAAAACACAACAAAATCATCACTGTACTTCATTGGCCGTGTACACCGCTGAATGCACTTATACCATTGACATTCTATTTATTTTACAATAAGTATACTCGCTCATTTGCGAAGTTATATCACACATTCGAAGTCGTTTGCTATATACATGCAGGGCTATAGCACCATGATTCTAAAATGTTCGATCTTTCAAATTATAATAAACTTTTTCTCGTGACCAATACTAATATTAATTACACATGTGCAAATGCTTTGTTCTTTTTTGTAGAACATGGAGGACACAAAACACCGCGAACGTCATTGTCATAGAGGTTTGTCAAGTCGGTACTGGCAGTATTATACCCTATCTCCAAAGTCAAATACTCTAAAATGTATATCTGAATAGTTTACTGGTTCCAATATTGTTGAGAAAGCCGAATGATTCGTTATTTATTGCACCTGCAGTATTGACAACTGCTTGATAATGATAGAAACCTTTCACGTTTTTTTGCAGAAGTATTGAGCGTCCAGTTAAGCGCAATATGCATTGGACTGGACTTTGGAGTTGGATTTTGGAATTTAGACGTTCAATTTTTTAACAATTTTCGCACAATTATAATTTTAACAACGACAGCTCCAAGACCAACATGCCATCGTGCATCTGCCAAACAGATTGTTGTGCATGATATACAAGCAACTTGCCCTTAACATTAGTCACCGTGTTAGCGCATGTATACGTACTATATGCTAATAGACATTTCAATATTTTTTATTTTCGTGACAAGCTTGTCGCAAAGTCTGCGCTAAGTTTGGCTAATAAATCTATAATGAACTAATTTGACCGGTGTTTTCGTTTGGCTGCACTGGAAAATATCGACGACGTTTAACAGTGGCAATCAGAGCAAATAAAATATATTAGGCCTAGAAAATAGATATTAATCGACAAGTTAACTGTATATGGATCGGAAATTTGGTGAACTGCCGAGCGCTCTTCGCCACCTTCTCGATTTATATATTTAACTGTTCGACACTACATTTGCGATCTCCATCTTGAATTTGACTGAGGCCACTTCGCAAGGGCAGAACCCCTAAGTACGAGGTTATTTTATTGTTATCGAAAAACGTCCGAGATCTGAGATTCGTGATCTGACAAACACCAGAGGGCAATTTCCAAGTTGCCAGGCAGAGCGCCGCATAATCTAGTATGAGTAATACATGTTCCTTGGGAAGACAAATATAATTTTCAACAATATAAACAAAGCTGTTAATGGGAACTGCTGTTGTTTTGACTATGCCGGACTCAAACTTTTGAAGACACGATATGTTGGGGCTGCAACAAAGTACTTCAGTCGATATACACTTGATTTACTTTTCCTACGCATGCATCCTTCATATAGAGAAAGCAAACTATTGCAATCGTTCACGCATTCAAGTAATATTTAGATGCATTCATGTTCCGTAATCTTATTATATATTCCTAAAATACCAAACAAAATACAAAATTAGAAGAGAATTCATACTTGAATTTTGATGCCAAAGCTTTTATAAAATTCTCGTTCTCAAATGTTTCTCAACATTGTTTTAACTGAATTTATAGTTAGATTCGTGATTAATGATGGAGACATTCGTCGTCTATGGTCTTACAATAGCGTGTCTGGGGGTAGATTCGTCCATATGACAAACGAAGGTAAAGTATTCTTGTCATTTTAAACAATATTTTAGTTTACCACACTAATTGTTTTAATATTTATCGCTAAACTTCTCTATTAAGCATCCCGGGGGTTAATTCATTTCAAGCACTTTAAAATTACACTGACTTTATCGAAGAGGTGGTCAGTATGTAAGGAAATGCAGTAATGTGGATATCAACTCTAATTAATCAATTTCTAATCAGTACGCATGCATGTGTTTCTCAGTTGTTAAGGGAGAGGACCTTAATAAAAGAGGGAATGAAGAGTTCTGCTTATTAAAACGGGGAAAATCTTAGTTTGGAAGGAACGTAAGGTTAGGTTATGTTAGTGGAGAGCGGTTATGATTTACGGAGAGTCGTTATGTTAAAATTGGTAGCTGGCGGACGAGTCATTGTGTATAGATAGAAGATAGGTCTCTTTCACAAAATATCTTGATAGGATTAGAAATGACGGGTTATACTAAATTCATTTTTGGGTAGTTACTACTCGCACACAGGCGCATATTATTTTAAAGAAAAAAGAGCAACCTTTAAAATACATTTAAAAATGTCTAGTATTTTGAAATTAATGAGGATAATACACGTTTCTATATATACACCCTGCTTTGCCTGAAGGGTTCTGTGAAGGGTTCACATGTATCTGCTCTCTTTAAAACTACAGTATCTGCATGGCTCTAGGTCCTGCCACGGACCTTAGTACATAGATATTTCAAACTTCCAATCAGTGGCCAGCTAACCATACCACGAACCATTAAAAGGCATAGGAAGCGGGGATGGGCGTGGGGGCGGATCGAGTTCCCCCAGCAAAGTTAAACAAGCCTTCCCCCCAAAAAAATAGAATAATAGGAAAAATTGCATTATGGATTACGTATCAATTTCATTGCAAGTCATTTTATAGTTTTCCTTCATTTACAAAAGAGATTATTGACTGTTGGCGTCTGCGTGATATTTTTCCACGTATATTCATGCAGTCAGCTATATATATATATATATATATGGACAATTTATTATAGTCATATTATTCAATACAAATATAATTATTACGTTCTATTTTTCATTTTGGAATAAAGAATGTTGGAAAATTGTAAAATCAATGTTGTAATCCAGTGTTATCCTTTAGTTAACTAACTGTCAAATGTTGCCCAAAATAACACTCCTTAAAATTTAAAATGGTTGAAAATGCAATTTCAGAGACTCTGGAATTCAAAAATGTCTGAGGGGGCATGTCCCCAGACTTTCCTAGTTGGGTGATGCCTTCAGCACCACGTCGAATACCTATTTACTTTGGTCGGCCCCTCCAAAATAGATGAGCTTCCCACGCCCTGCCACGAACCATTTCCTCTAAAACGCAAACACTCGCAAAGTAGACAAAATCACAGAGAGTATATGAAACCTGTGACGCCCAATCTAGCCTTGTGGACTACGTTGGATATTTGAAACTCAGGATATAAATGCCTTTATACATATTTCCCCTTTACAGGTACATATATTTATATTGTTATATGTCATTATATCATTATATATAAATAATATTTCAAAACAACTTCATCAGTAAAGCTGACTAAAAATGCGAATCTAGATGAGTTTCCAAGAACTCGTAGTATTTCATTCATAAATCAATGCCCTCTTTAAGCGGATATATATAATTCCTCAATTTTAACTACCAGGGTTGGCAATAAAGAGTTAATTAAGCTAGAGGATCCAAGGTTTTGAAATATATTACAGTAAAGCCTATGTTAAGAAGTGAGTATGCAAGTTACGTTGATCGTATAGGTCTTTATTAATCATTGTTTATATTTACAGCTGATTCCAGTGATGAACAAGCGTATGTCGTGGCGGGAACTAGTGAACCACAACGTAAGCTTATTGTTATCACTATTAAGCATCGTAGTCAAACCGTTCAGAGACGTTTTTGAACGCACGTATTATTGCAGTAGAAAGGTTTGTAGCCATTGAAGCAAGTCCTTGCTCCATGGATTTTGCAAGTCCTTCCATTAATATATATAAGATTTCAAACACTCTAGTTTCGAATTCAAATATTTCGCTCCAATTTTCTCAACCTCGTACCCAGGGTTTTATCTCTCTCCGGGAGAACGGAGCGGAGAAAACCCTGGGTACGAGGTTGCAATTTTTTTTTAATGCAGTTATTTAAAGAAAACGCCCCCCAAAACGTAACCTTCAACATCATAAAGACCCAATTAGAAACTGCATTTTTACAACAGAGTCGATTTAATTTTACTCGAGAATACTGACGTGGAAATAGAACGCACAAAGCGGCAAAAAAGTTGGGTTTGCGCAGTCGTCGTGTATGTATATTATTAGACATGATATTATCAATGAAACTACAACTTTCGTTGCAGCATATATCATGTATCATTTGTTATAAGTTCGACAAGATGTGACTGAGAAAGTCGGGATAATGACATGCACTTTTACTGAAATCTGTTTCAATGTACCAAGAGAGAGAGGGGGTGAGAGAGAAACGTATACGATTCCATATTATTTACCTTTTGTATTTTTAGCTTTAACTCTTATCAGATTCAAAGAAGAAAATAAATTTAAGGGAACCTGGGTACTGCAGTTCAGGAAAGATGGCACTTGGTATTCTGTCAGCGCATCAGAAAGCGGCGTAACAGCAGCTAATGTATGTTCTATATTACTAAATACTGATTATATAGACTTGCGATGTAGTAGATTTTTGGTATTATTTCATACAATATTTGATACAATCTTTTATATTAAGTATAGCAACATAAATTAATATAATCTAGGGAATGGATTAACCCACTCAGAAAATCATGTACAACTATATATACAAGCAGTGGCGTAACGAAGAAAGAGGGCCCCCGTTGTCATGATTTGACTGCCGCGGATTATTTTCGTATATGAAATGAGCTATCATGCACGCGTTCTGATTGGTTACATGATCGACATATTTTCAGACAATTAAATACCTAAAAACTCCGAAACATACGCTTAAAGCGTTATGCCATATCTGCATGTCTATTTTTAAATTTAAGTTTTCCGAAAAAATATTATGAGTATTGACACAAACCTTGCTGTGATATACTTTTAGACTTATTTTCAAGTGCATGCCCTGTTTTATTGTGCTTTATTGCCTTTTCGAACTCGCATTAAAGTGAAAAGGTATTAAAACTGCATTCCGAGCTTTAGTTTTACGTTTAATTTACCAATTTTCTCAGTTGTTCCCTTGACAAATTTTTTGTTCCCTTCCCTTGATTTCGTTGACAATGTCAATTCACCGCCAAAGGTATTTGATACTACAGCTTTATTTTTCTAAAATTTGCAATATATCTCCCTGAAAATTGCTATTCCTGAGATTTTCGGGGATATTTACAAGAGGTATGTAGCTTTTATCCGCCATATAGCAATCGTGATAATTCAAGGACGTGCTAATGCACCAGTCAATATAACCCCCCGCACCCCCCAGGCCGGGACATAGCGGGGCATTAGCGGGGAATTTTCTGTGATTTGACAGGAAAAACGGCCGCGCATACCGGGGTATTTTACAACTTTTGCCCTGCATACAAAAATTACCGGTGGACATGACCGGGGAATTTTATCCAACCGGAGAATAAACTGGTACGGAAATTCCTGTGTTTATACAGTAAAACATGGAGGACGTTCAAGATCTCGCGGTGGCGAAAAAGGTTGGAAATACCTTCCTAGTTTTAAAATTTAATAAATATGCCATCCGTGGTAGATATTTTCGTTATTTGTTTAACTAAGATTTGAAAATGATGTTCTATTATTATTTTTTTATATTTATTATCGTTAGGCCAGTCAGGTGAATCATATTTGCATGATAATGCGCGCATTTGTCAGTGCTTTCCTATAGGCATATATACATAATTATGTATATATTCGTTTTTAATATACATACTTGTTGAGTATGGAGAGAGTCGCAAAATAATATATTGGTTGTCTCCAAAATAAGACAATATTAGGAATTGAAGATCGTACCAAGCCATCTGTTAATTCAAAAATTTGACAAAGAATTCGAGGAGTATGTCGATGTTGACAAAGTGGACGCTATATCAGGAGACAAACTTTTAATTTGTTTTCCCCAGTAACCCGTGGCCGTGGAGGGTGGAACATGAGAAAAAAGCTTTCCTCAAAAACAGCCCAAATGTGCTGTGAAACCTTGCTAATGCCAAGCCTCTGGCGCAGTACGAAAAAATTGTGTTAACAGTTCTCATTAAATTTTTGTTTTGAATGTTGTGTTGGCTTTAAATGGCGGTGCATTTGACCGGGGTGCATTTGCAAATTTTTCTGCTATTAGAATAAAAAAACTGGCCTGGGATGCGGGGCATTATACGGGATTTGACCTATGTGAAAGTCAAATGCCCCGCTATGTCCCGGCCGGGGGGGGGGTTATATTGACTGGTGCATAAGCAACAACAGCAAATTTAACACCTCATGCAGCTATATAAATCAAAGACTTACAGTTGTGCTAGTCAATTGTAGAAAATTATATAGCATTATTAAAAGTTAACCCGAAGCAGTACGGCTTTTAATTTTAAGCTAATTCATCCGTAGCAAACTAAGTAGTCGCGTCTGAATATAATTTCCATTGCTGAGCCGGGCAATTTGAAAATGGTTGTAAAATACTTTCGATGGACTTCAAGGAATTTCCGGCTGCGGATCTTTCAAAATATTGTAGAAATTTATATCCCCAGTATCCGTGACACAAGCTGAAAATTGATTATAAATTAAATATTTTTTCTTTTACTTTGGTGTACAGATTTCTGAAGATAAAGTACTTGTACGTGCAACACACTTTAAAGTGATTGCATTAGAAGGGCCAAATGAACCTTATGGTGTACTTCAATCCACTAATAAAAAGACAGGCAAACACGCGTATCTGAGTAGCGATGGAGCTGGAAAAATGACACTAAAACGTTGGAATTTACCTGATGATGATCCTACACGTGCGACCGATGAAGTCGACCCAGCCTTGTTATTCCGAGTGGTTAGGCCGTTGCCAAAGTTGGAAGAGGACTAAATTGTCAGTTAATTAAGATCAATATTTTTGTTATGGACTGTGTAACTCGTGTTCTATAATACCTGTAATTTTGATTCAAATAATCGTTTCAAAAATCAATTATTATCGTGTTTTCGTTGATAACAGTCCAACGCAGTGGAATAATCGCCCTGCACATATTAAAAGCCCTGCGTGCTTTACAGTGTGATAAAACACGAGGCGAATGTTGGGAGAACACGAGAAAAGCGTTTAAAAGACGAGGCGTAGCCGAGTGTTTCACACGCTTCTCGAGTGTTCTTCCAACGTTCCTCGAGTGCTTTATCGCATCATAAAGGCACAAGACGAGTTTTTCTATTTCTCTTATATTATAAGTGGTATATAAGTATAGTGCAATTTGGATATATAACATGCACGAGTGAGTTTTCTAAGACCTCGAAATAGCTCGAGTCCGAAGGACGAGTGCTATTTGAGGTCTTTGAAAACTCACGATCAAAAAGGCACAATGATAGACACATTGGTTTTTCGTTGTTCTGCTTCATTTCTGTCCTGGATTCGGTATGAATTACGAAAGCGAAGGTTTTTAATTTGTCAAGCGGCTTTGACGACATTGGCTGTCAAGTTGGATTAATATTTTCATCTAGCTTGAACCAAAAATATCGGGCAGTTTTTGGTTGAAGGTACTGTTTGAATATTCTTGTTGTGCTTTTTGTTGTTCAATGGTTGTGGTAAAAAATGTTCTCAGACAAACTGTCAAGAAATGTCGTACTGTGTAGGTTTTTGTCGTTGCATCTTCACAGCTTAAAAACTATAGATATAGTGTTACTTAAGGAGGCTCCCTACAGTTATAGTACAGTTTGAAACACGATCTATATAGATCAGACGTCACCGTGGAATCTTCGTGACCCGGTAAAATTTTGAACAAGCCCTGGGAAGTTATTTTCGAGACTTATCTGCGAATAAACCACAATTTTATTATAATCGTATATCTTTGAAATTCAAACAGTACGTATGTTCTTAACCAGTTTCTAAGCTTTCTTTTAGTATGTTTTTTTACGTATTTACGTACAGTATTATCTTTTATAATGACCAAAATCGTCGACTTGTTGCAGACTAAAAATTCTAAAATAATATTTTATACTCTCAAAAATGGTATTTTATCTTACTCTCTCTAGAACTGTCAAAGTAATATAATTTTTAAAAGCAATCAATTTTTAAAAACTACTGTATACAACTACAGTACAGACAGTTACGAGTTGTCTTATGAAATTTGGAATTATTTGAATGTTTTGAAAAGTTTTCATACCGATTTCAACAATAAAAACAAATTTAAGAGACGTTGGATTAATTCAATGCGTAAACCACCGACAAATCAGACCAGAAAAAAAGACCAACAACAAACAATCTTGAGTGGGTCGAACAAGCCAAGGGTAACGAAAACGAAGCGAATTTTGCTCGCAATTGTAAACCATTTCGAAAAAAACAGCCTGTTTTACAGCCAGCGAGTGACTCGAACACAAACACTATATCGTGATCGGTCTGTATGTTTTTTGGGCATTGAGTGTTTTTTAGGCATTGTTGTAGGGAGCCTCCTTAAATCAATGCAAAAATGCTTAATTTTAATTTTTTGCACCTAGACTGTGGAAAAATTTGATTTGGTTTCTGTTTAAATAGAGTTTTTGTAAGGGCCTGTTTATATGATCCGGCTTGCCGAGACGTCTCGCCTACCTATGATCTCGCCTCCTAGTACTTTTACTATAAACATTTACATCGTGTTCATATGAGAAAGCGGGCTGGCCCGATTGGCGAGATCTCGCCTCTTTGAGCCGAGATCATATAGGTAGGCGGGATGAAAAATATTCCATATGAACACGCCAGCCCGCCTACCGGGATGAAATCGAGAAACCAAATTTCCGATTTTGCCGCTTAATTTTACGATTTTTACGTAGTTTTATGTTAGTTTTACAAGTCAAGCATGAAATATGTTGCTAAATGTGCGTTCACACACAGCGATTAATCGGGCCGATTTTGGCAAATAATTATTGCCCCTTCTCCGACATAATTATAGCGATTTATACGTTCAATTGAAGCTCTCCGCTCTTTCATCTGTTTATATTATAGCTTTCTGCGTTCGAAAAGTTTTCAACAATTTTACAACGGAAGAAAAATTGTAAAATCGTGAGAAAAATCTGTGTTTTGCTACAGATTTTTCTCCCGATTTTGCGAATCGCGAGGCGCTGACGCGAGTACTCACGACAGGTTATTTACACACAGCGAGCAAAATCGGCCCGACAAATCGCTGTGTGTGAACGTACCTTAAACCAATGCTTTTTATTGCAAAAAAATAAAAAGCAACAACAAAATCGTTAAAATATTTGTGTTGCGTGCATGAAATGTACATGTTTTGCAGCGCTAATTATAGAACAACATTGTAATTTCATCTCGGCAAGCGGGATGAAAAACTCCATATGAACACACGAAAATATTCGTCCCGCTTGGCGAGACGTCTCGGCAAGTGGGATCATATGAACAGGCCCTTAACAAACTGTTAAGAGGTTAACCTTTACTTTTTGGCTATTTTTAGCCACTTTTTCAAAAACTAAAAAAGTGGCTAAATCTGCCCAAAAAGTAAAGTGGTTAGCCTAAACAAACAGGTATTGATAGAATATAAAGAAAGATATAAAAAATAAGTAAATATAAAGGAAAGAGTCTGGAGTACAATATATAGTTATTTATACACATAAGTTTGATCTATCTAAATAGAAAGTTGTGTTTTTTTGTTCATTTTTATGGGTATATCCCAATATAATACAACCTTGCTTACTTTTTGCTTACTTTCTGTTGTGGTATTGGAGTGAAAAATGTTTAATTATGTTGTTTGAATTGTTTCGTAAGTTTTCGTATTTCTGGCAGGTAAAGGCAAAATTAAATTCATTTTCCACTCCACCAGATTTACAAAGTTGGCAGATACGTTGTTTACGAGGAACATTTTCTTATCTTCCACGTTCGATTCGCAGTTTAGGATTACTTGCTCTATATTTAGAAAATGTTCTCCTTATTGTTGGGTTTTTAATGAGGAATAGGTATTCCTCCATTTCAGGGCCTTTTTTAAGAAATCATCAGTGGGGGGGCATCATCGAAAGGGGACGTAACAAGTAGGTGATGTATTATATGTGTGAGAAGGCGAAGGGTGGTCTGGGGCTCCTCCCCCAGAAAATTTTTGTATTCTTGAGTCTCTGTGGCTTGATTTCCTGCGTTTTCAGAGACAATTTTTGATATATCCCCTCTGAACGGAGCCATATTTGATATAACTTTCCTCTAAACTCAATAGCTTACTGGGGGGGCCAAAATAGCTTACTGGGGGGGGGGGCGAACATGGGGGCTGGGGGGGGAGGGCTTTTGCCCCTCCAGTATATTAGTTAGACTAGAAATACATGCTTGCAGTAACCCCTCGCCCGATGCACCCGAACATTGACAGACACTACATTCCAAAACATTACTGTTACTAAGCTTTTTCATCACAAAATCTGCTATGCAAAGGTGGTAGACGAGTCAGATATCTGGGTTCAAAGCAAAATTTTGGCTTGGAAAACTGAATTGGATCTCTGGGCCTCTGGCTTACACCCCTCTTCACGACGCACTGCAAAGGCTATCGCCATATGAAATATTTTACTTGAAGTAATCATTGTGTTTCCCTTCATTAAAATTTTGATCATTACTGTAATAGTTTGGAAAGAAGAGTGGAAGGAAACAATAATATTTTGGTAAATCTATTTTGGGTTGAGAATTTTTGAAAGAATAAAAAATGGAAATTTTGTTTCAAGAAGAGGAAGCACAGTAGCCATGGCAACTCGATTAATAATATAAATTTCTTTTCTAGAGTACAAAACAGTTTACAAAAGCTGCAAAAATAATTAAAATATTACTGAGTTGTTTTAGCCATAGAAATATGAGATATATGCGGTAGGGTATGTTCTTATGCATTCTATAAGCTTCAAATTAATGTTTTAATGCAACCTTCCGTTCACTGAAACGTTTCGAAAAGTTTGTAAAACTAAACTGCCTTTTACTCTACATTTCTTTTCTTTTCTGTACAAACTGTGATAATATTTTTACTTTTAACAATAAAATTACCAATTGCCCAACTATATAAAGTAGGTATGTTATTTTGTTCTTTTTTTGGCTTTGATTTATTGTACAAAACGTTTCGAAATTGTCATAAAACTTCAACTGTTTTTTGAACAGTATTTTTATACTATGAAGTTTTTATAGATAAAATATGTTTTTCTTTTCTATATAACGCATTTGAATTAACACTAAAATAATGTTGTATTGACCACACAGGATGAACTATGCAATTTCAAAACCATAAACTATAGTTGCATGCCAATTGACGGCAAAACTGCAAAAACAAGTATGCAAAATAAACACTTACCCGTTTTGGCCGTTTCCGTTTAATTTAAAACGCTTTAAAACTCGAAAATTCTGTCCTTTCTCGGCTTTTCGACTGCTTTATTTTCTTATTGACTTTAGTAAATAAAAGTCCTCTAAAAAATTTTCACTTCTCTTGTTTTGGAGACTTAATATTTGCCTGAATTAATATGTCCCTACTCCAGAGTACAATTTTGAAAAAAGTTTTCATATATTTATAATGCATTATAAATTAATTTTAAATGCATTATAAATTAAATGCCAAAAATAAAATGCCAAAATGGCAGTTATTTTTCTGGCGCTTGCATATAAAAACAAAATCGTTGTCTTAGCCAATCATGATGTAGCTAGTGACCAGTTTTCTCTCGGCTTTAACTCGCGCATGCGCATAACTTAAAAAACCGTCCATGACAAAAAAAAATGGTGGACGACTTTGCATTCCACAATGTTTTCACATACCCGGGTGTAAATATCCGAGCGGAATTAGTACCCTCGCACGGCGCTTCGCGCCGGATCGGGGAAAAGGCCAAGCTCCATTTTGTAATCGTTTCTGAACGTACAAAAGGAGGATAATTTAGACGAGTTAAGGCTCTTTTCCACTCGTCGCAAAAACCAAATCGCAAGCTCGCTGCGAGTACTTTCATCCAATCACAATGCTCGACAGTTTATTTTAATTACATGCAAGAACTCGCAGCGAGTTTGCGAGTTGGTTTTGCGATGAGTGGAAAAGAGCCTTAAGTCATTTTATGTCGCCAGAATTCGACATATTTTTCGTTCATTCTATTTACGATAGTTTTGGTTTCATAGTTTATGATGTAATTTTCAATATGCGATGTATTGTGGTAAAACGATTTTAGCATGGTTATGGCGTTAGTATCGCCAAAGGCCTTGGATTAAGTAGTAGAAATGCCCCCATATTCTATTTTTTATTAGTTTGTAGAATAGGCCTTGATTCCAGACGGAATCAAAAGCTTTTCTAAAATCAACAAAACATGCATAAATCTTTTCATTCTTACTCTGTTTAACGTATTTATCATGCAGAGATTTCAGCGTGAAAATATGGTCTGCCGTTCTATTTCCAGGCATAAATCTAATCTGAGTAGGGTGAATTAGTTTATTTTCATTTGCAAAATTCATTAATCTATTATTCAAAATTGAGCAAAATAATTTGCCCGTACAGCTTGAAACGCATATACCTCGATAGTTGTTGAGGTCATAGTTAATAGAGAGGGCTGGTTTGGAAGCTTCATTAAAGTACGATATAACTCATTATCTAGGTTATTGTCCAGGTTTATGTTTATGCGACCTGCAACAGCAATGTTTTGGTTTATTTACCCATCCGTAACTTAAACAATTGCCCAGTTTTGACATGGTTATTGGTTGTTTAGGTGAAAATACAATACACACGTGACGACGAAGAACTACATTTTTGCATAAACCTAAACCAACAGAGAATGATTTCATTGTACTTTCGTGAAGTCACCATTTCCCTAAAACCTATTATAGTGAGGTCGAGGGAGTTTCCTGATTTTGATCATTATTGGCCCACGATTTCATTCCTGAAACTTTCCTGAAGTTTAAAACTTTTCCGAAAAGTTCGAAGTTGACTAGTTCAGCTTCAGTGATGATTCGTTTCAAGTATGTTATAATCTTTCAGAGCTTTGTGGTATGTGCTTCTGATTTCACTATTATTTGGGTCCCTATGTTTCTGATTAGCAAGTTTTCTTAACTGGCGTCTTTATCATTCCATTTTTCTACCTACATTATCTATCAAACCATTTTTTGTTTGCAACATTATTAATCTGTACTTTTTTCTTTTAATTCTTAGAGACTTTTTTAGATGCTAGGTGTATAATATTTTGAAATTCATTAACCCATTTGTTAATGCTTTCTCTGCATGTCAGATGAAAAAGTATTAACAAGAAATGTGTTCAATTTTCTTTGTAATTCGACTGATTTTAATTCTTTCTTAAAATTTCGTTTGATTCATCAGAGGGGTTATGAGGGGTTTTATATGTTTTATGTAAATTAATCCATGTTATAACTTAGGCGATTTAACAACTAGATGTTTAACTTTTGGTAATAAGTTTTGGTTACAGATTATATAATCAACTGTACTAGTTCCGATATTTCCATGAAAAGTAGGTCTTCAAAGATAGTCTTCCATTGGTCCGGCTAATGGTCCGGCTAAAACGTAAATGGGTGGTCAGTGGCCAATTTTTTCGATTTTTTACGATCTCACTGGAAAAGTTTTTTTTGCAGTTTATTTTGAGAGAGTGACAGAGTTTGGCTCGGTTATGGTCGTGTGTTAAACAAACAGGATAGTTCTGACTCTCGCAACGATCCACTGACAAAAAAGAACTCAGCTTGCAGTTTTTGCACGACCCCCCAGAAAAAGTGCTGAAATTACTTGAAAAAGTTAGTGTGACATTTTTAGAGAGCAGTGTTCTGGGAATTAACCCAGAGGCCAAAAACATACAAAAGTTTTAAACATATATACTTAGATAAGATTGATTACTGTAATTTAGGGGTAAGGGCGTTGTAAACTGAAATATCCTGATGAAAAACCCTCGATGTTTTAGATTCAACTAGATGTTTAACTTTTGGTAATAAGTTTTGGTTACAGATTATATAATCAACTGTACTAGTTCCGATATTTCCATGAAAAGTAGGTCTTCCCAGATAGTCACCATTGGTCCGGCTAAAACGTAAATGGGTGGCAAGTGGCCAATTTTGGCATTTTTGCCACGAAATAGATCTTATCCTAAGGGGCCCCCGAAAAACTAAAATACAAACTACCCAAAATATATAACTAAAAATATACGTACCATGGAAAAATTTGTAAAAAAAAACGTTTTGCCATATTGAATATTGCCATATTGAAGGTTTAAATGGGAATTATAGGCGCCATGTATGTTCACGTCAAAAAAGTCTTGTCAATTAACTCCCATTCAAATCCTTATAAGAACATACATTCTCAACAAAAATGTCGTTCTTGCACGCGTGGAAATGTACTTCAACAAATTTCTTTCTGAAGATAAACATTGCTTTAGGTTTCTTCAGAATTAAAATAAGTTGTAAGTGAAGTGCCATATATAGCCTGCATTTAAGTCGTCCGAATTTTTTATCAAGTCTTCTTTTAAATATATATATTAGTCCGAATTTTTAAATATGTTAATAATTATATATAACTATATTTATTTATATTTTAAGTCGGAAGTTAACTGTCCGAATCGGTGCTTTTGCGCTTTAACGGTCTGAATGATCCGAAAGGCATGCACTAATGTCGTTTGCGGCCGAAATATAAGAAGATATGGACGTCGTTTTGATTGTATCGTTGTCAGTTTGCCTAATTCAGACCGTGCGAACTCCACTCGTGGTGAAGAATTTAACGAAAGAAAAATCTTCAACCAGAAGTGCGCTGCAATAACCCAGAGACCTTCTAGATAGAGAACTAACTCGTATATAGAACTGAATACTTGGGTGCAATTTTTTTTTTACTGTTTTTAGTCATCGCGATATGGCACTTGGCGCCACAACACTTTTCCATGTTGAAAAATTGCTGTTCATGGCGCATAACTTGCCCTCCTAGACAGTTTTCAGATTAGATATCCTAAGTGAAAAATATGTTTCGGAGCACAAGTTGGCCGAACGCGCGCTTGTAACTAATGTAAATTCGTCTGACCAACCTCAAGAATAGCCGTGCAAATTTTTTTTCACGGAAACTGATAATTTGGAATTCAGAAAAAATTGTAGCTATGCTTGGGCTTGATCATCCGACTCTGGTGGTCTCAAAATATGCGCATGCTTTTAAAGAGTTACCGTCAGTTTCCAAGTTGGAAACTGAACGTTAATCTCTTTATGCGCGGTCGAAATTTGCTGAACTTAAAGCTCGTTTTCCAAATAGGCGAAATCATTCCCGCAAAGCGAATCGAAAAGCGAATGATTGACTGGCGACAAAATTCATTGCGAAATAGTTGAAATAGAAATTCCACTTCTTCGCCGCGAATTCTGTCGCTAACCAATCAGATTGCGGTTTGATTTTCTGATTCGCTCCGCGCGAAAATTTTCACCTAGCGAAAAGCGATTAATTGCGCCGTAGCTCAAGACAGAAAACGCGCTTGAACTGAATCATACAACATACACAAACCATGCACCTACGCTTTTGATTAGAGCAGACATTCAATATATTATGCGCTGATCATCTTACGCTACATCGTTTGCATGTACACATGAGAGTAACAAAAGGGGAAATTTTCACAAGCAATCGAAACTGTTCACCAATGCAGGCTTCCTGTAACATTGCTAGACTTACGTGCTGCAAAGAATAAGAGTATTTGCTGAACAGAACGAATATTTTGACAGTTTTACAAGATTTAATGTTCTCACTAGCCAAAAGGTTGAAATATCTAGCAAATATGTAAATACACTCGACTGAGACCACCAGGATCTCGGACCCAGAACAATAACCTATAGTAACCATGCATACTTATCTACGAGTTATGGATTCGAGATTGAACTATAGTACTTATAATACCTATAGTATAAACCTGAATGTTTTTAGCCTTCCTCTTCATCGTCGCATCTTTACACCCCGATATGGATTACGTCGTCGCATCGGTCGTAGTCGTTGTCGCATCGGTCGTAGTCGTCGTCGCATCGGTCGTAGTTGTCGTCGCATCGGCCGTAGTCGTCGTTCCATCAGTCGTCGTCGTCGTCGCATCAGTCGTCATCGTCGTCGTTTCATTTGTCGTTATACCTCTCGTCGTGGCATCAGGCGTCGTCGTCGAATCAGTGGTCGTCGTCGCATCAGTCGTCGTCGTCGCATCAGTCGTCGTCGTCGCATCAGTCGTCGTCGTCGCATCAGTCGTCGTCGCACCAGTCGTCGTCGTCGCATCAGTATTCGTCGTCGCATCAGTCGTTGCTTCAGTCGTCGTCTTCGCATCAGTCGTCGTCGTCGCTTCAGTCTTCGTCGCTTCAGTCTTCGTCGCATCAGTCGTCTTCGTCGCATCAGTCGTCGTCGTCGCTTCAGTCGTCGTCGCTTCAGTCGTCGTCGCTTCAGTCGTCGTCGCTTCAGTCGTCGTCGCTTCAGTCGTCGTCGCATCAGACGTCGTCGCATCTGTTGTCGTCTCATAGGTCGTGTTGATCAGCTATCGTCCAACATTCATGTTAATCCAGTAACTGTCAGCTTATTTTCGGAGTTGATCCAGTCTTGTAATGCGAGTTAATCCAGCAAAGTCTTGCTTTTCCTCGAATTCATCCAGTAAAGTATGGATCAGATTAAAAGTTAATCTAGTAAAGTCCAGCTTAATATTGTCTACATTCATGATAGTTCGGTTGAGGACAGTTTCGAAACTTCAATACACAGTCAAGATTTCTTGTGATTCAGTGTGTGGCCATATTGTCCTTCTTACTTCAATGTTCACAGCTATTCACCATAGTATCTTTCATCATGACGTTTTGGTGCGTATATTAATTGGTTGCAATTCCCTTCAGCACGCAAATACAAAATTCCTAGGTTTTTGTGGAAAACTTCGATCGAAAAACATATTTCATTAAAAATATTTGCAACTTACTTCATGAATTGTTGCAAAGGCAAAAAAGATAAATTTTAGACGTGTTGCGATAATATATAGTAGTGTTGAATAACCGAAAAATAGTTTTTCATCTATCATTTACGATTTTTGTTAAATTGCAAGACTTGACTTCATGAATACTTGCATAATTTTTGTTCATTTGAAACGGATGCTGACAAGAACACCTTACTGTAAACTCCTTGCGAATTAGGTCATTTCTCACTCCTATGTTTTAGCGCTCTGAGAGCCATGTCATTTTGCCTAGCTATTGCTTCAAACATAGAGAAAATAAAAATGACGGGCCCAAATCACTTGTATTTACTCATTGTTCGAAACAACCAGTTAAACTAACAGGGTTGGGAGAACTTAGACTGTAATCCGAAAATTGAAAATTCAAGGAAGGTAAACGGTAGAGTGTATAATGTCTAAGCATAAAAAATTCATGAATTTATATTTTGGTTATCAAACGTCAAACAACTACAGAAAAGGTCCCTTTAGCAACATTGACCGTGAGCATATAGCTAGGTCTGGTGCCAAGTGTTGGATTTGACCGTGAGCATAGAGCTTGGTCTGGTACCAAGTGACGAATTTGACCGTTAGCATATAGCTGGCTCCGGTATCAATTGTTGAATTTGACCGTGAGCATATAGCTAGGTCTGGTACCAAGTGTTGAATTTGACCGTGAGCATAGAGCTGGGTCTGGTACCAAGTGTTGAATTTGACCGTGAGCGTATAGCTAGGTCTGGTACCAAGTGTTGGATTTGACCGTGAGCATAGAGCTTGGTCTGGTACCAAGTGACGAATTTGACCGTTAGCATATAGCTGGCTCCGGTATCAAGTGTTGAATTTGACCGTGAGCATTTAGCTAGGTCTGGTACCAAGTGTTGAATTTGACCGAGAGCATATAGCTAGGTCTGGTACCAAGTGTTGAATTTGACCGTGAGGATAGAGCTGGGTCTGGTACCAAGTATAGAATTTGACCGTGAGGATAGAGCTGGGTCTGGTACCAAGTATAGAATTTGAATGTGGGCATAGAGCTAGGTTTGGTACCAAGTGTTGAATTTGACCGTGAGCCTAGAGCTGGGTCTGGTACCAAGTGTTGAATTTGATAGTGAGCGTATAGCTAGGTCTGGTACCAAGTGTTGAATTTGACCGTGAGCATAGAGCTGGGTCTGGTACCAAGTGTAGAATTTGACCGTGAGCATAGAGTTGGGTCTGGTACCAAGTGTATAATTTGACAGTGAGCGTAAAGCAAGGTCCGGGAACGAGTACAAATGTCAAAATAAGAACATCTCGAAAGACTCAAACCAGTAAGACGATGCACCAAGTTTCTGTCAATCATTCTATCGATGTACGCGGCTGACTATCTGCCAATATTCTCAATACTCTTGAGGGTTCAGTTGAGCTCTTGAAGTATGAGCCTTTGTGAACATTCCAGTGACTTCGCCGTACAGTTGTCTGCATTGGAGCATGCGCCGAACGTTCGGCTGTGGTTTCGACCCTTCACGCATGTCAATTGGGTCCGAGGACCTCCCGAAAGAAGTACGTTCGAGGGACGGCGCCATCCACCGCACGCACACAACTGGCACCCGGGAGAATCAACACCACAGTCAAACATGCCGCACATACCCAAGTGCAGGCGACTGAGCAGTGAAATCACCGAGTGTTTACAGAGATTCCTACTCCAAGAGCACTGCTGAAACTTCAACAGCATTCAGAATTTACACAGAAGGTCAACCACGCGCACTGATGAAATAATTTCCATGCCCTTACTCCATTGAAGTCCTACATGTTTTCATCAATATCCTCACCCTTAAAAATGGCATTCGCAATTTTTTTTGTGATAATTTCGCATTCGCGCGCATCTAGGGAATTACGTAAGTCCCGGCACCTTTTGCTGGAGATTTCAAGTTCTTTCTAAAAATTAAGAAATTAAAACTTTGTAAGAAAAGCGAGCGCATCGACGCAAGTATACATTACCGGGTAGATGAATTTAGATTTTTAGAGGAATGCCATATGTACGAAGCATGTTTAGGTTATCAAGAAAGCCAAAAAGCCGAAGCCAGGACGGCGGAATAGGTGGCTAAGCCCCCCCCCAGAAGTAGAAGTGGGGGGGGGCTAAGCCCTCCTCCTACAAAAAAGAACGAACTGGGATATAAATTTAATACGAATTTTGCCTGAAATGAAGAACAAGCAAACACGCACGTTCTTCCCCTGAACGCAGGATATGCCATTTCAGAGACAACAGATTTCACCTATCTTCCGCCGCCACTGGCCGAATCTATAGATGTACATTTAGTACCTAAACCAGCGGAAATTTACAATCGAATTTAATTATTTAGTTTTGTAGATATGTGTAAACATATTTCGAAACAGGCCTCATAAAACTGGTCCACGTAAAAAGACAAATATATACTACATAAAACAGCGCCTGGGCATAAAATTGGTCGAGATAAAACGTTTATCCCCAAACATAACACTTTGGAACATTTTGGTCTTAATTCAAATGAACTATCAATACGAATTTCCCATCAAGTGAAGCTAAGATCTAGAACGAAAATTGTATTTCCAAATGTCTCAATGACAAATTCGAATAGTTTTGTACACTTAATTCTGTTCATTCCCAAATTGAAAAAGTTTCGTTCTAGCATTTGTGCTTAAGCTGTAAAATATCAGGAGCGTTTGTACTATACATACAACATATTGGAGTCCCGAGGGAGGATGTATCTTATATAGATGGATTACAATCTTAAAAGCGATTAAAAACTTTATGAACACTTAGCGAAAACTATATAGTATTCCCAAATGTCCTTCGCTAGAATAGTTTTGTAGTTTTGACAACTGCAAGCAATTAAAGCATTGGCACCACCGAGTCTAGAACACGCATTCATAACGGCAAATTGGACCCATATCTTGGGCAAAGTTTCATTAAATTCGAAGGAGACGGTGTAGAGATCCTTTAGGTTCGCCCATGCACAAACGTTTTCTTGATCTCGACATTAAAGACAATTAACAAATTGACACAAACAAGTTAAATACTAAAATATTCACAGCCGATACGAACCTTACACGTGGCTAGGATTCTTCAAAATTTAGTGCTTTTTCTCGCGCAAATTCGTTCTGAAATCTAAGAAAATACAAATATAAGTTACGTTTAACTACTAAAGGTATTATTGAAGCAAAATTGATAGGATTTAGCAGTAAAATTGCGTCAAAACCGGCCCAAAGGCAACGCAGCGACCGGCCTTCGCTAATGCATTCATTCAATTTCTATACACAGAAAGTCTTGAACTAATTCGCCTAAGTGCATTCAGTTAAAAGCTTTCATTAAATTACCTTCATAAGTGCTTTAAGAACAAACTTCTGACAAATTCTTTAGATTTCTTGTTAGTTATAATTAATTCTTCTTCGTTTTCAGGACAACTTTCTTGTCTCATGACTTGACCCAGACTCGGCATCTTCACGCCAGCTCAAAGCTACATCTGATTCAAATTTTTCCTCGCATGTGACTGTACAAATTTAATTGGTTAGAAAATTATCCGCCTCTGATTTGTCGCAGTGTACATACAAATGACTCTGATTGGTCCAATTTGACAGCTTCAATTGGTTTGATTTCCCATAGGGTTTGGCCTATTGGCTATTGTTCCGAGTGGCCGTGTAATTAAAACAATTTTCATGCCTTTCAAATTTTTCAATAGAAAGAATTTAAGATTGTTTGTTTTTGGTGATAAACAAAATTATGCATGTATGATCTGCTCATTCGCATACACCAGGAGACGCTCATTTGGCGGCGGAGTTTGATAGAGAGGGGGCAATATGGAGAGGCTTGCACGTTCCAATCCAACTAAGAAATCTAATCAGCACAGCACAGATGCGTTTCTTTCTTGTGAAGGGGGGCTTAATAAAGAGAATCGGAGGTTTAACTAATTTCGTCGTTTAAACAGGGGAGCTTATAGAGGGGGCATATTTTGAGAGGGGACCAATTATGAATAATTAATTTTATGAGCCGGGATTAAATTGATACAGGGGGAGGTAGGGGGGACAACTGCCCCCCAGAACAATTGAAAGGTTGACAAGTTGGGCAAATTTTCAGCCCAGTCGGGAAACATATATGGGTGGAAATAAATGGAAAGCAAAAAATTTAACCAAAGCAATTGAACAACTAGGAACGTATATCGGGGGGGGGGAGGGGCGGATGGAGTAATGCTGAATTAAAAGTCGGGCCCGTACGCCTATGGAGCGAACTAATGACACTCACTGGCACAAAAGGAAACGGTACGTTTCGAAGCGGAGTTGAAGCAGATAAAGCCGTTAACAGGCTGAAGAGTTCGATATAAACGATGCAACGAAGAAAAGTGTTAGCTTAGGATAAGGTTTAGTGTCAAACCTAGGATTAGGGTTCAGCTTATATAGGATTACGATTAGGGTTAGTGTTACGATTAGGTTTAGTGTTAATCCTAGGTTTAGGGTTCAGCTTATATAGGATTAGGTTTAGTGCTAAGCCTAGGTTTTAGGGTTCAGCTTATATAGGATTAAGATTAGTGTTAAGCCTAGGTTTAGGGTCAGACGAAGATTTAGATCAATTATTGGTTTTCGTTCTGCAATCCTTTTAAAAAGCCTCAGTCAAACGCATTATGCTACTAGTTTTGTACATCAGTCCAGCTAAAGCTTACAGGTAAAGGGAAATAGCAATAAAAATTATGCTTGTCCTTTTTGGAAAAGACATTCAATCTGTGTACTGTAATACTCTCAACATTATTTCAACTGGGACAATTTTAATTCTCGTTTCCATTTTCTTTCAAGGAACATACTAGACCTATGGCTAGATCTAGCGAGTTGTGTTTCTGTAGTATCTTACTGTGCAATATCGAGTTTGTCTCTTCTTCTATCTACGATATACTCCGTAATAATATAAGCAGTCCAACGAGTATAGCCAGCATAGTCATTGCATAGATATCCCAATCTTTACCCAGATGTTCGTCCATATTGATATGGGCATGTGACCAGAAGTCATAGTTCTGAACAAGCGAAATATTGATAACAAACATAAGAATTTACTGTTTAGATAATAGAAGAATAAATTTGTTGTTCTCCTGAGAGGTCCAGCAATGGGCCATCCCTTGTTGGACCAGTGTTACTACAGGGAGAAACCTAAACTAATCTCTCTACTAACTTCCAGACGAAGGGTCTTCGCTCAAAACGTCGAAGTTGTTATTGTATTTTTCAGGTAGTTTGATAATAAAGACCCGAAACTTATTGTATAGAAGCTACCTACACCACACGTTCGATATATCATCTAATATTTGCACTTAAAGCTTGCCAGTCCTAAGCTGTTCTCCAATACTATACAGGGGGAAACCTAAACTAAACAAATGTATTTATACTGGATAGCTCTATATGTTCCAAATTGTTCTCTCTAGAGCTCCAGATGATTTCTCTCTAGATGACCTCGGTGGCGCAGTCGTCAGAGCAAGCGGCTTTCACCTCTGAGTCTTGAGTTCGATTCTCGCTGTGGACTTTATTCATGACACTTATGTGAAAAGAGTAAGTCGACGCTCTGCCGAAAGGTTTTCTCCGGGCACTCCGGTTTCCTCCCACAGGGAAAGTTGACTGGGTGGGTTAGGATATAAAGATTAGGAAAGTAATATCACAATTGTTGTAAAAATGAATAATTTTGGCTTCGTACGTAATTTAGGTAAGCGAGATACTTGATGTAATCGGTCACTGAAAAGCCCTGACGCGGAGTGAGCTGAATAATGTTTGTACTGAAGTAATTTTCCCCTTCTTGGTCCAGTGCTACTAAAGAGAGCACCGGTGTATCCAGTGCCCAGTCACAGAGGTTAAAGACATGTGTTGTGCATGAACTTACTTCGTTGACCCAATCAAAGCCATACATCACAGCAAGTTTCGTCAAGGCCAGTGCCACCGGTGCGTGCGCATCAGGACTGGCTTCAGCAGCCATGTCGTAGAATCTCTTAGCAAAGTGGACATCCTGAAAACAAAAGAGATGCACTTTTGCTTGTACCACAATGTACTGAATTTTCCTCAACCCAGATTAGTTTTTAGATCAGTACACTTACCTGTTTCATTCCTAGTCCTCTCTCGTGCATATAACCGAGGTTAAACATTGCTTGTGCGCTACGATGCTGCTCCTGAGCGACAGTGTAGTGAAATGCTGCTGTCTCATAGACCATAGTTGACGTTTGTACCTTGACCATATTAATAGTAATCTCCCACTTTGGCACGAGCTCCGACGTTACCTATGTGAAATATGAACAATTTCAAATAAAGCATTTATTGCGAACTAAATATAGGTAAGCAAAAACATTCATAAGCATAATGCGGGTGCTTAAACTATCCCGCCGACTTTACTCGAAAGGGAACGATATCGACAAATACTAAGTGAATTATTACCATTATATTTCTTCCACACACTGTCTATATTCACAAACCTTGTCCAGCAGCTCTAGTCCAGTAAAGCAACGCTCTTGGATACGTGTAGTTGTCTGACATAACAGTATGCAGGTTTAAGCCTTTCTTGGCAGACAGATACAGCAAAAATGTTACATCATAAACCAAATCAGGATATCACATACCTTGGTCTAGTATAAAAGCCACATTGCTCTGCGCTGTTTCATACCCTAACTCCGCTAAATATGCATACTTGAGCAATGCTTGGTTAGCATAGCCAGATTTATATGCTTTATGAGAGTCCATAAGCATTGATGCCAATCTGCCGCGTGCGGCCACGTTCTTAAAAAGCTAGAAAATAATGTTGTATTTCAAAGTTGTATTGAGTACAAGTTAGTCTTTATTATATTAAACGTATATATGTACCTCGGTTGCTGTTTGAGAGGAGCGTGGAATACCAGTGCCAGATGAATACATGGTTCCCAAATAATAGATTGCTTGGATATTGCCTAGAAGAGAATTGTCATTCCATTCAATGTCATTCCAAGAATGCCTTGGAGAGTGGGATGGGGAGGGGTCACAGAAAAATGGAACATAACTTCTGATTATTTATTTTTAGCTTAAAGCCGTTTAAGCCTGGTTTCCCTTTGGTCTTAACTGTCGTGACTAAGTCATGTTCGATGATGTGAAACAGTCATTGAAATCGCAGAGGTATATCGTCATTCTATTACATCGGCCATATTGATGTGTTCACGACAGTTACGACTGAACGGAAACCAGGCTTTAGAGTGAGTAAAGAAACTAGGTAATGTTTTCATACCTGATTGACATGCCAGATTAAAGAATTTAATAGCTTGCTTGCATGTAGTCTCGTTTTAATCCCAAACCATCTGA
This sequence comes from Trachythela sp. YZ-2020, assembly GCA_016169945.1. Lineage (NCBI taxonomy): Eukaryota > Metazoa > Cnidaria > Anthozoa > Malacalcyonacea > Clavulariidae > Trachythela > Trachythela sp. YZ-2020. Next base: position 420,603 of record JADLSH010000032.1, on the reverse strand, counting down.
AACACAATATTGTCAATATATGGATATTCAGATAGATCATTTACACTTTTAAACCTCAAATGAACTGTATTTCAATTACTTACGATAATACATCCTTCCCAGTTGTAGTTGCCCATCAACCCAGTATGATCTGCGGCTAACTTGAAGTACTTAATGGCTTGAGCATAGTCCTTGGAAAAGAAACACATTTTTAAATTGCGTAAGTCAATTTCTATGTTGGCTAACTCGGGGATACAAGGGGTGTGTCTCCCCCTAGAAAAGGTCAGAATTCCCCAAAGAACTTTCGGTGATTAATGGTTGTTTTGAAACAATTAGTAATGTTCGTGTAAGGGTTCACTCCTGAAAAATCTGCGCACCACCCCCCCCCCCCCTCGTTCAGATGAGCCAGGATATGCCCTGACCTACTCACTACAGTGGCAGAAGTAATGCGCTATGGCTATGGAAGTTGTCTTCTTAACTAGCTCAAGCGCTACAGCACTGAGTTTTGCTTAGGCTTGCTGATTTAATCATGTGATCACTACCGTTCTACCCTCTGTACACCTTTTCCAAGTAAATACATTAAACCAACACCACTTTGGCCAACGGGATTACAGTACCCTAGAAAACGTAATGGTAAACACACTGTACAGTGCTGTACGTGAACGGTGAACACATGACCAGATATTGTAATGAAATCAATGAATTAACATGAAGGTCAACCATCATATACGCACCATTTCTGCAGCCTTTTTGAAGTACTTTAAGGCAGTTTCGTTGTTTGCTTCCACAGCACTGTTGCCACTCGAATATAGCTATGGAAACATTAAAATAATGATAACTTAGGGCCTTATGATTGATTCCGTCTAGGCGGGACGGGACGTTTTCATCCGGTCTAGCCGGGAAACTCGCCTAGGCGGTATGGGGTGTTTATATGGACAAAATACATTGCCGGGATGAAGCCAGTTAAGTGCTTGACGTCATATTTTCTTGCAGAAAAGGGATTTACGCGTGCTCAGAAGAAAAGTTCATCCCGGCTAGGCGGGATAGAGTGTTTATATGGAAATTTTTCGTCCCGGAACAGACGCCGGGATAGAAGCGGGATCATATAAACACTCAATAGAGTTGCTATTATAAGCGGGATCTCTGCAATTGTCCCGTCCCGCCTAGCCGAGATCATATAAACAGGCCCTTAAAAAGCTAAAACGTAATGTATTGAATGGCGGTTTTGTCTTGTAACATTGTATGTTTCCATGATATGGTATATGACAGGGTATGGCATGGTATAATATAGAAGTTCAAATTAATAATCACCTTTCCTAAGAAGGCATACGCATTTGGATTCCCAGCGTCCGCAGCTAGTTGAAAATAACGGTGTGCTCTCTAAGAACATAAATAAATTAACCTGTAATAACACTGCATGGATCAAGAACTGAAAGAGCTATATCCAGTGAAACATAAAGTTAGTCAAGTTTAGTCAATATATTGTAAATTAAAACATACAGCAAAATCTGGTCCTACTCCCCTGCCCCTAGTGCAGTTGACCAAGACCAACCTTTGATTTTGAAGTAAAAAAGCAAACAAATATTCATCAAACAGTTTTTATGACATCAAAGTTTGACCACACGGAATGATGGGACTTTGATCAAATAGACTCACCTGTGCTTGAACGTCACCTTTATCGGCCAAAAATTGATAGTATTGAATCAAATCTTCATCTAACATTGCACTGTTACTATTCTAAAGTTGGAATAACAAGAATACACAAGGGTCGTGAATTCAATTCGTCTGGGCTTTGCATTCATTTAGCGAGCGAGAATATGTCTAAGAATAAACAACCATGGCAGAGGTAATGAACTATTTGTCCCTGATCACCTTCATCTGACAAACGGATTCGCTGGACTGCCGGACCAAGAATAACGGAGACGTCAGCTACCACTAAAGGATGACATTGATATTGTATTATGAATAAAACCTACAACTCTCGGCAGAGCGCTGACTGCTGGAATGAGAATCGACCCCACAACTGCCAAAGTGAAGGTCTACATAATTATATAGGCATGCATTCATTAAGAGACAATTTTTTTTCTATGTCACGTATTCGCGATAAAAAGCGTTCAAAACCGAACCGGAGGTACCTGGCGTACCTCCCAAAATTACTTCATTTTAGTTTTATTTTCTAGCTTTTACAGTTAGCTACCTTTTTAAATGCATCTGGCAGTTGAGAATCATAAAATATAGTAAAAATTTGTGAATTAAAATACAACTATTCATTAATGGTGCTATAAAATTGATGCCATATTTATTAACAAACCTACTGAATTTCAAACATCATTTTCTCTTGGGCGTACCATCTAAAATTTCTTTATTTTAGCATTATTTTAAAGATTATGCATTAAACACGCATTCTAAGTTTGTTCGCCGATTGAGAAACGTATTAAAAGTTAAAAAATATCAAATACAGTCATTAACCCAGTGGAACTTTACTCATTAGTTTTGAGCGCGTGTTAGGTAACATGCAAAAAACTCCTCTTAATGCAACCGAGCTTTGCATTCATTTACTTAAAAATATCCCATATTATAAACCTTGTTGCTGTGAACGAACAAACGTCAAGTATATTATATTTATCGTCAAGCAAACTCACAAGAAACTTATATTGAAACGTATACCTTTACTTGACACCCTTCTGTAATATGTGAGTGCAGTCTCGCAGTTTTCCTGAACTGTTGTTCCAGAGAAATACCTGTATCCCTATCAAAAGAGTGTAGGATGCACGTCAATATTTGTTTATTTTCCAACCTTATAAACGTTTGTGTAGGTACAGTACATACTCTGCTGCAAGATGCATATTACATAATTCACGGTTATAATAAACCACATGTGGATGGCATGCAAGCGTCCTCAATCGAACGCACGTTACCCGCCAGATGTACGAATGCCATCCGCAAAATGCACGCGCAACAATCGCAAAGAGCGCGTAAAATATTCACAAAGTAAGGTATGATAAACTGAAATAATCATGTTCTTGCCTGTGCTCGTCCATTTACGTTTCCAACACACTCTAAATTGCTTTCCAACCTAACCGAAAATGTAATTGTAATCTTACCAAAGTCATTTCAGCCATGGTATCGCCTCCCAATGATAGAAATGTGAGATACACTAATGCTTTACTTTGACTAGAGTTGACGTCAATACCAGACGCGTACATAAATCCCAACATCTAACGAGAATAACAATAAGGTTCATCTGGTTGGGTTTCTACTGGGGATCATTTGGTTGATACTTATACTGTAACAAAACAAGAAAATTTAACTAGTAAATCTCTCTTTTATTTGCCACCAAATATATTACTTCTACACATAATGAAAATAATTAACATTATTTTCCTACCCTGATAAGTGCTGGTCGACCACCTGGCACCATATATGCAGCACAATATATAGTGCTTAGTGAAGCCTACCTACGCCTACTCTAATAGGAAAGTGCTGCTTGCTCAAATAAATTATATCAACATGACAAACCTGTTGTCCTTTTGGTGAGCCAAGTTTTGCTGCCATTTCAAATAATTCAAATGCTTTCGTGAAATTCTGAGCAACATTATCACCAAACTATGAAGAGAACAAATACAGTTATTCCAACATTCTTAGATTTAAAACAGCAATTCCTAGAAGAAAAGAACCACCATTTATACATACCATATATGTTGTACCCAAACGCTCTAGGGATTTTTCATGTTGGTGTATCAGCCAAAGTAAGAAATTGGGCAAAACGTGAAATTATTATATTACAATACATATACATATTTGAAAAGAAATGGAGTTAGAATATATAATACCTTGGATCAGTTTTAGTTTTGGAATTGTTGTGCAAAGTCATAGCTTCTTGATATAATTCTTCACCCAAGTCAACTAAAGATCAATAAAGCAGACAAACCACAATTTAAGCAATCAATCAGGGAGCCATTCAATCAATTAGACAATGAATAAATTAATCAGAAAACAATCAATGAGTTACCTGGCCAAATCGTCAATAAATAATTTAACCATTACTGTACCTTTCTTTTCTTGTTCAGGTGGAGTTTCATCTGTACTTGATTCAGACATGGTCCCACTTGAGGACATTTCTTCTTGACTTGAGGTGCGTTATTCTTCGTTTGTGGTGCTTCCATCTTGACTTTATTTTTCTTCTTTACTGTCCTTTGTACCAGGAGTATTGGAGCTTTCCGGTTCATATTTGCCTCCATTAACGAATTCATACTCATCAAAAAGACTCGAATGAACTGTTTTCTGACGCTCAGCACTATCACCCTCTGTTTGTGTTGCATCATCCTCAGTTACATCTTCTTCATCTTCATCATCTTCATCATCATCATCTTCTTGTGTTTCCACACTATCACTTCCTTCTTCTTTCTGAAAGTTTGCCTCTTGTGCTACATCATCTCCAGTTACTTCAGGTTCAAATTCAGTCTCTTTATCACTTTGTGTTTCCACATCCTGCCTTTCCTCTTCTATATCTCGAATGATTTCTTCCTTCTTAAAGTTTTCCTCTCTAAGATCCATTTCTTTGATGATTTCACTTAGATTATCCTGAATGTACGAATCTGGTTTACCAAAGTTTGTATCAGCTTTGCTCTCTTTAGATGAATGCTCTTGTTATTCTGGCATCTCATTGACATTGCCTGGTGTATCAATGTTTAAGTTGGAATGTGTGTCTGTCCTTTCCGTATTTTGATAACTTTCTAAGCCTTCTGCTTGGTGATCTCTGCCTTCAATGTCTTCAGATGAATGGTCTTGTCCTTCAGACATCTGATTGTCTGGCGTATCAGAGTTTTCTAAGTTGGGGTGTGGGTCTATTCCTTCTGTGTTTTGATCTATTTCAATGTCCTCTTCAGAGTAATCTCTGCCTTCAGGAGTTTCTCCAATAGGAATATTTTGGTCATCTACATGATGTTTGGACTTCGTTTTTTCAGTCTCGTCACCATTGACATGGCTATCTTTATCCACACTCATTTGGCCATATGGCTGAGCTTCACTATCTTTGTTGCCATCATTCTCAAACTGACCATGTGATTCCATGACTTCATCATGTATTTCAGACTGTTCAGTTTCTTGCCCAACATTCTCATTGTCTTTGACTTCTTCTGACGGGAAATCGGCAACCCCTTTCTTATTTGATAACCTAATAATACTATCTTCCAAATTTGACGAATCTGTATTTGGTACATTTGGATTTGATATATCTTCTGCTTGTTGTTTTTTGTGCTGAACTGTATCTATATGCACTCCATAGCCACTTCTTTCATCATTTTAATTGGAAGAAGTAGTTTCTGAGTTTTCACTGGGAAGCACAGGTTGTGTGTTAATATCACCAACATCATCATATTCAATTGACTCAATATTTTGTTCAGAATCATCTATTTGCTGATCTTCTTCCAGCTGCTCTGCATCGCTACTTCCAGCTCAAAATGTTCTTGTTTCGCAGATTCACTAATAGCTTGACTGTCTGCCCCAGTCTGGGGTTCTTGTCTGTCATTTTCTAGCTCATAAGTAACTTTTACTTGCTCACTTTGTACAGCATTTTCTTTAGGTTCATTGTTTGAATCTTTATTTAAATTTTGACTATTTACATCTTTGATATTATCACGAGTGTCACTATGTACATTAGGGATCTCATCTTGATAGGAACTATCTACAATGTCATTTTCTGTTTCAGATAATCTGTTTTTATTGGTATGTTTATCACTGCTCACGTGGTCATTGTTAGTTTCTAAAATCAGAAAAATGTTTTTGTTCTAGCATAAATTTTGATTTTAATATTAAGAAAGATATCCTTAGGAAGCTCTGATTAGTACACATCTCAATGTGGCAAAGCCACCCCATGGTATATTTGCAACAATATTATTTGTCGTATGAATGTTAACTATGTTTCTACGAGGCTGTTTAAAAGTGAGATCCGTTTGTGTAGCTATTTTTATAGTAGAAATTACTTTGTGCTTACATCGACAACTAGGCTGGCCTGACTGTTGATATCTCATTTGAACCAGGCAAGATCTTGGCAGCTGGGATGAAAATTTCTGTATATAAACACACACAAACTGGGCTGGCCCGGTTGCAGTCTAAAGAAATGTTGCCCAAGCTTAAATTCCTGTACAGTCTGGTTAACCCACTAACGCCCAACACACTTCCCATCTAGCAAATAGACAGAGTAAAATAACAAAGTAGGGCGCATTAGGGCGCATTGTGGCTTAGGGCATGTTCATATGATCCCGCTTACCGAGACGTCTCGCCTACCTATGATCTCGCCTCCAAGTACTTTTACTATAAAAATTTACATCGCGTTCATATGAGAAAGCGGGCTGGCCCGCTTGGCGAGATATCGCCTCTGTGAGCCGAGACCATAGGTAGGCGGGATGAAAAATATTCCATATGAACACGCCAGCCCGCCTACCGGGATGAAATCGAGAAACCAAATTTCCTATTTTGTCGCTTAAGGTGGATCGATAGAGTTTTCGAAGATTCAGGTGTCCAACAACTTGAAATTTTTAAACTCCGTATTTTTAGGTTTTATTCACCAGGTATCGGGGTTTTTATATATTTTGATCTTTCTACTTTCAAATTTTGTTAGCTTTAGTAACACATAGTTCGTTGCTATGTCAACATACGCGTACGAAATTCACTCCAAAATAGCCTATCGCCTCGAGTAGTTGGAAAAGAAGCATGGTTACCCACAATTTTTTTTCGTGCATTATTTTACCTGCAAGACAGACTAACAATAAGAAAAATATAAAAATATAAAGAAAAATGTCTGAAAAAGACAAAAATGTCGTTTTCTTCAATACAATCTTTTTGGCATTACATTACCAACAAATCATTGCATGACGGACAAAAGGAGCACAGCACTTTTGAAATACCCAGTGATAGTGGTAGCGTTAATAATACTAAAAGCGTGTCATCTCCTATATCCTGCGATAACTCAACGCTTGCAGAGCTGCAAGACTTTATTGACCAATCGTTTCTAAACATGACGGTGCAGAATAACAACAATTTGCCTCCTACTAGATAGTAACTCGGCTACTATAGATGAACGATTTACTACGTTTAAAGAAGAAATTGTATCGAAGGTGGCTGCTTTAACAGCTAATTTTTTAGAACAGAGTGAAATTATTTACCAAAATAAACAAGACTTATGTAAATTAACGAAAGAAAATTTGAATTTGAAGTCACGTCTTGCTATATTAGAAGAGAAAGTTTTCTACGAGAATAAATCAACCTTGTTAATAGGCCCTAAAAGTAATGATGTTACTAATAATACCAGAGAAAAACAAGCCAGACTGCCATACCAAGCGGCTATCCTCAACCTACCAATAAATCTTTCAATGCATCCCACCCATGCACTTCAACTGAAACAAAAGACCGAAATAATGTTGAATTAATTATCGTGGAAAACCTTGCCAAACAGGGGAAATTTAAAGGTCATGAAGTCGCAGCATCTAAACAAACATCATTCTGTGACAAGAATAAACGTAACTCGGCCGGAAACAGCTTTGAACATAGCCGAAAACATTGCGGAACAGTCAATAAATATTGTAAACAATCCATCCCTTGTCCGTTTCTTTCCCGCCGCGGTTGGTGCCTAAAAGGTAATAATTGCGACTTTTATCATCAGCAATCGTTAGACCAAACAAGTAAAACACCTTGCCCCAGTACAAATCCTATTCAAATAGAACAAAGCTGTCATTATAATGTTCCTGGTAGACAATCTTGCTCTAGTTATTTACATGATCGTGGTCAACAATTTCAAAGCATCCCAGTACGTATCACTCACCGCCCACTGCCAGTGAACCCAGAGAAAGTAAATAAATATAGACGTGCGTACCGGAGTCAGGTTTTCGACATCGACATCAGACAGACTGGCTCAGGCATCTGGAGCTGGTCCGCAAAATAACTCGGTCACAAACTGTTTCTATTCTAACCTAATTGTTGTGCCTACGGTCTCTTCTACTTCTAAATGTGAACTTACTAACTTATTTGATTTTTCCCTTCTTAATGCCAGATCGGTTAGAAACAAGACTATGATTATTAAAGTTTTGTTGTGGATAAAAATACTGATATTCTTGCTTTGACGGAAACTTGGCTCCTCAAGTGGGAACGATTTGATTATTGGGGATCTATGCCCAACAGGTTATAGTTTTCTGCATACACCGAGACATGGATCAATTGGTGGGGCGTTGGTCTCTTATTCAAGGAAAGTCTTAATATTAAGCGTAATGCACAGGAGGTATTTAGGTCATTTGAATACCTTGACAGTTCTTTTGAACTTTCTACATATTAGAATTATTGTTGTATATCGGCCGCCTCCTTCATCGGCTAACTCATTGACATCTACTCTATTTTTCGAAGAGTTCTCATCCTTTTGGAAGGAATCATTGTATCACCCGGGCAACTCTTGATAGCCGGAGATTTCAATTTTCATCTGGACAATCCTAATGACCCTCTTACTAAACAGTTCGTGGATCTTCTCGCTTCCTTTGATTTGAAGCAGTACATTTCTGGATCAACACATGCTAGTGGTCACACACTGGATTTAATTATAACGCGATCTGAAGAAAACATTGTTAACCATTACAACATCTTCGATCCTCTGATCTCTGATCATTCAGTTGTGCATTTACAACTATTAATTAGAAACCGAAATTTGTGAAGAAACATTTGCTTCTTCGTAACTTGCGGGCGGTTAATATTCATAAATTCAAAACGGATGTACTAAACTCTTTTCTTCTTAAGAATTTTACGACTATGGATTTGGTATCACTGGTGAATGAGTATGATTGTCTTCATACTATCTTAGATAACCATGCACCGATTAAATCGGAAATTACATTGCGCCTAAGGCACCCTGGTATACTAACGAAATCGATGATAAGAAACGAATTCGGAGACAACTTGAGAAAATGGCATAAAACAAGGACGAATGCTGATTGGAATCGCTATAAAAAACAATGTTATGCTGTAAATATACTTTTTGACTCCTAATAATCGGCTTACTATAGCGACTTTTTTAATATTGGATCATCTGATCAAAATTTTAGGACTGTAAGCAATTTGCTGCATACAAATACGATTATTCGCTATCCATCTTCTTGACCTAATGTCACTTGCCAACTCATTTAGTGATTTCTTTACTCAGAAAATTGTTAAAATACGAGGTGATATCGAAGATGAACTCTTGATTAAAAACATAGAAAATCCTATACCTGATGCTGATTCATGTCAATTTCACACCTTCAGGGAGGTTGGAAAAGATGAGGTGCTCCATTTGATCCAACGTAACTAAATCCTGTTCTCTGGATCCACTCCCGGTGGTCATGCTAAATCACTGTTTTAAAGACATCTTACCCGTTGTAGCTAGAATAATTAACCTCTCCTTGGAAAGTGGTAAAATGCCTGACTCTTTGAAGATTGCTGTTGTTCAACCGTTATTAAAAAAGTACAATCTTTCCTATGAAGAATTCTGCAGTTTTCGTCCAATATCAAATTTGAAATTTGTCTCGAAATCTATTGAGAAAGCAGTTGCTGTACAATTAACTGATTATCTTACTGAAAATCATCTACATGAGAAATTCCAGTCTGCTTATAAACCTTGTCATAGTACTGAAACAGCGCTATTGAGGTTCAAAATGATATCCTTCAAGCCCTAGATAACGGTGATTCTGTTATTCTTGTCCTACTGGATCTGTCGGCGGCTTTTGATACAGTGGATCATTTAATGTTATTAACAAGACTATCGAAACGCTTTGGCATAAGGGGTCGTGTGTTGGATTGGCTTACCTCATACCTTACATCCAGGAAACAGTTTATTCGTGTTGAGGAACTGATTCGTTATTGAGTGATCTTGATTGTGGTGTACCTCAGGGATCTGTGTTGGGTCCTTTCTTGTATTCACTCTATACTGCCCCTCTCGCGGATGTGGCTAGGCGCCACAATCTGCGTTTTCACTTTTTCTGATGATGGACAACTTTACATTGCATTCAAAACGAATGATCGTGATGATTTAATATCATCTAAGATCCGTATGGAGAAATGTATACTTGAATTGGGAAACTGGTTGATGTTGAATAAATTGAAACTAAATAGTGGCAAAACGGAGCTTATATTAGTCCATTCACGCTATCATCTGATGCCTCCCTTAAATTATATCATGGTGGGAAAGGAAAAAATTGTGCCAACTGTTTCAGCAAGAAATCTGGGGGTGATTTTTGATGAGTGGATCAAATTGGGCGAACATATTAATGGTATCTGCAAGTCAGCTCACTACCATATTAGGAATATTTCAAGAATTAAGAAGTATCTACCTTGAAATTGTTTAGAAATAATTATTCATGCATTTATAACCTCAAGATTGGATTATTGTAACTCCCTGTTGTATGGTGTACCCAAATATTTGCTTCAGAAGCTTCAGAGAGTCCAAAATACTGCAGCTCGTTTACTAACTGATACTAAGAAATCGGCACATATCACCCCAGTTCTTATCGAATTGCATTGGTTACCTGTCCAATACCGTATTCAATTCAAGATTATACTTCTTGTCTACAAAGCTGTTAATGATCTTGCTCCATCGTATCTGAAGGAACTTATGCTGTGTCGTACTTCGCAGCGTACTCTTCGATCAAATGGAAATGAATTGCTCCAGATTCCTTATTCTAGACTAAAGACATATGGAGACAGATCGTTCTGTGTTGCTGGACCAAGATTGTGGAATGATTTACCTGTTCATCTTCGGATGTGTGAATCATTAACCATTTTTAAGAAGTATCTTAAAACATATCTTTTTAACTTGTTTTTAAATAGTGAATGATGTATTCTATAGTTTTAACATTCTTAACACTAGTTTTAATATTGGATTTTGTATTACTGTAAAGCGCCTAGAACAGTCTTGGTTTGTGCGCTATATAAATGTTTATTATTATTATTATTATTATTATTATAATGAAAGATTTTCGCGCTGCAATACAGCATGCAAAATTTGAACATAGGTCACAGGACAAAATAATGAGATATAGCGCATTGTTTTTCAAAAATAGAATTTTCTAATGACGTCAGCAATTGACATGAAAACAGTATATAACACGCGTAATGAGGCGAGATGGCGCGAGCAACTGCCCACGTCAGGTCATTTTGGAAGTTCTTCGTTAGTACTCCCGCGCGCACAAATGGTCACGCGGGTTTGTACATATAGTATGAAGTTCAACCTAGGACAACCTGGCAGGATATAAATGAGTTGGCTAATTGCTATGACAACACCCTTATGCTAATATTGGAAAATCATGCTCCGCTTAAATGTAAGACCATGATTATTAGGCCCAAAATACCCTGGTTCAGTGATAACCTTAAGAAGCTCAAGCGGAAGCGAAGAAAATTGGAACGAAAAATGTTAAGAACTCGACGTTCATGTGACAAAGAAGCATATCGTATAGTGCGTGACGAGTATTCATCCCTATTGAATGAAAGTAAAATATCTTATTATGCCGACTTGATTGATGATTGCGCAGGGGATTCGAAAAAACTTTTTCGAGTAATCAATATGATATCGAAAAAGCATCAACCTGATCTATTACCACCTCACGATGATCCCCTTGTCTTGGCTAATCAGTTTGGAGAATACTTCGGTCGGAAGATAGAACTAGTTAAAACAGAAATTGACAGCATCGTTGTTGAGACCCCTGCAGTTGAACACCCACAACATGTTCCTAAACTAGAGGCTTTCTCCCCCCCTTTCAGAGGAAGATGCACACAGAATTGTACTTGGTGTTTTGTAACTTTAGACCTGTGAGTAATTTACCATTTGTCTCCAAAATTGCTGAAAAGGCAGTGCTGCCAGACATGTTAGATCATTGTTCAATTAACTCACTTATGCCATCACATCAGTCGTCCTATCGGAAATTTCACTCCAGACTGCCTTGTTGAAAGTCCACAACGATATTCTCTTGAATATGGACCAACAAGAGATTACATTACTTGTTCTTTTAGATCTAAGTGCTGCGTTTGATACGATTGACCACACTGTTCTGTTGGAAACCTTGGAATCTGACTTTGGAATAGTGGGGAATGCCCAGAATTGGATTGCTTCTTTTTTGCTAGGAAGAGAACAACGTATTGTTATTGATCAATCAGAAGGTCGTGGTTTATCCTCCGGTGTTCCTCAGGGCACTTGCTTAGGACCAGTGCTATTTCTCCTTTACGCTTCAGGAATATTTAAAATAATTTCAAAACATCTCCTTTCCGCCCACGGCTTCGCTGATGACACCCAATTATACCTTTCATTTAAACCAACGTCTTCGTCCTCCCAGCCGGATGCTATTCGACTAATGGAGGAATGCATAGCTGAAGTTCGAGCCTGATTAATTGGACATCAACTGTTAATTAATGATACAAAGACTGAGTTTCTGAACATTGGTTCGAGACAGCAGCTGACTAAGGTGACCGTTAACTCTATTAATGTTGGAGAATCCATGATTATGCCGATATCATCTGTGCGCAACCTTGGTACTTGGTTCGATAATCAAATGTCAATGAGTGTCCACGTTGGAAAAGTTTGCAGCAACGCCATAGTTTGTTATTGTTATTGTTATTGTTATACGCGCCTGCGATGCTAGTCGCGCCTAGTTATGTACTCTGTGTAAGATTATCGTCCTGTCTCTTCCCTCTTTGTTATTTTACATCCTCGCTTGTATTGTAAGTTTGGCCGTAGTAAATTGTCATCTATTCGCTGACTGTGTGAGTTGTCCTTTAATATTGGCGTGGTGGCAGCGTCGCGGATTATAAAGAACCCGTAAAGTACGAAAAAGTGTACAACGAAGTATATATAAAGACGAAAATTCCTTGTTTTGAATTACAAGTCGAGCGTTTTTGACGAACAAAATGGCCGGCGTTCGAGCACCGAAACAGTGGTCGCTCACCTCAAATGAAACCATTACGTCCATAGAAGCTTGGGAGAATCACTTAAAATACATCCTATCCTTAGACCCTAACGTCGCCACCTTCCTCATCGATGGCGCAACTTGGCTTAAGAAAACAAACGCCTCTCTTCTTCGCGGATTTACCGACGACCCTGAAGAAGTTCCCGTCATGCAACGCCGCACTGCAGCTCAAAAGGTGACCCATCTTGAAATGATGCTTCGCCAAATAGCTAACTATACGCCTATCATTTCTCCGAATACCATTGTAGGAAATTCAACCTCCGTCAATGGTGTATGGCAAGCTATTCGACAACATTATGGTTTGCAATCCACTGGTTCTCGTTTCTTAGACCTGGCTAACATCAAGCTTAAGACTGACCAAAGACCTGAAGACCTATACCAATGCCTGATGTCCTTTGTTGAAGATAATCTGTTAACAAGTGCCAGTGGGATAACCCATCACGGTATTTTCTCCCTCCGTTGAAAATTTTGTTGTGTTTACTTGGCTCCAGCTCCTCCACCCAGGTCTCCCACGACTCATCAAACAAAGGTACGGTACAGAACTTCGTAGTCGCACCCTTGCTTCAATTAAGCCTGAGATATCTCAAGCCTTAGACTCTTTGCTAGATGAATTACACATCAGCGAAGAAGCCAAAGTCATGCGCACTGCCTCTGCAGTCTTTGGCAAGCCTCCCCGTGTTGGTAACCGCCCACCTTCATTTTCTCGCCCATACCAACCAAAGCATAAACCCGCCTATAAGCCACGCCCAACCAAATCCTGCCCCCTTTGTTCCAAGCTGGCCGCCCAGACTATCGTTCCCACTTCCTAAGTACCTGTCAACACCTACCTGAGTCTGATCGTCAGTTCATGTCCAAAGTGCGCCAAGTTGCAGATATTGAGGATATCCCAGACTATGAAAATGACCTTCTAGATGGAGATATCCCATCCCCTACCTCGCCTCATTGTGAATGTGACCATTCTGCCAGTCACCACACTCGACGTGTGAATGTCACCCAATCACCATACCTTCATGTCTTCTTCGATCACCACCCCCTTCGCCTTACCATCGACACTGGCGCAGAGACAAATATGATAAAGGCTTCTCGCGCTTCCTACATAGGCGCCAAGATATCCAAGAGTTCACAACTTGCACTTCAAGCTGATGGCCGTACCCCCCTTTCCATCATCGGTGAAACCTGCTTGTCATTTTCTCGTAATGGCAAGACCCTAACTCTCGAAGCCCTTGTTGTGGAAGATCTTGATGTCGATATTCTGGCCGGATCACCATTTATGTCCCTTAATGACATTGCTGTCCGACCTGCCAAGCATGAAATTATAATCGCTGGTTCTGACGTTGTTCTCTACGGTTCTTCCAATAATCCATCCAAATACCATGCAGTCAGATGTTGCCAACTATTGCGTGCCCCTTCTGCCAACACCACCATCTGGCCTGGTAGTTTCCTTGAGATTGATGTCCCCACTGACTTTCCATCTGATGCCCAACTCGCTGTTGAACCTCGAGTGGACTCTGCCTTATGTGGTTCAGTCAAGTCTTCACATGCCTGGCCCCCACCTGGCATTCTCGACTCGGTCGGTGGAAAGCTCAGACTTCTTAACTCCTCGGCTGAGCCTATCTTCATTAAAAAGAACGATCATATTTGCCAGGCTCGCCTAGTTACGGATGACTCATCTCCTAAACTTTTAGCTCCTGATTCACGCTCTTGTGGCCCCACCCTTCCAAGACCCCTGACCAACACATATCATTCTGAGAACGTTTCTGTAGACCCAGATGACTTACTGTCTCCCGATGAGAAGGTTAGCTTTCTTGGCTTATTAAAAGAATTCGACCGTGTCTTTGACCCAGTTGTACCAGGATACAACGGTTCCGCTGGCCCTCTGGAAGGCGTGGTAAACATGGGTCCAGTCCAACCCCCTCAACGCAAAGGACGCATGCCGCAGTATGCCCGAGACCAGTTAGAGCAGTTGTAGACCAAGTTCGATGAACTCGAAGCCATAGGAGTTTTTCAGCGTCCTGAAGACCTTAACGTTGTCGCCTCACCTAACGTTGAGTACCTCAACCCATCTTTCCTTGTCAAGAAAAGGAGTGGGGGATTCCGTCTTGTCACTGCCTTCACCGATGTAGGGAGATACAGTAAACCCCAGCCCTCATTGATGCCTGATGTTGATTCCACCCTTCGTAAGATTGCCTGCTGGCGATACATCATTGTGTCAGACCTGTCCCAGTCATTTTACCAAATACCGTTATCCAACAGCTCCCTCAAATACTGTGGTGTAGCAACCCCCTTTAAAGGCGTCCGCATCTATACCAGATGTGCTATGGGAATGTCTGGCTCAGAGACGGCGTTAGAAGAGCTAATGTGCCGTGTCCTCGCCGATCTCCTTCAAAACGGCTGCATAGCCAAAATCGCTGATGATCTCTACTGTGGTGGCAACACTCCTGCCGAACTTCTTTCCAACTGGAGAAAGCTCCTGACAGCCCTAGACAAATGCGATCTCCGTCTCTCTGCCAAGAAAACCATCATTTCTCCTGTCTCCACCACCATCCTCGGCTGGATATGGTCTCGCGGCTCAATTCGTGCTTCACCCCATCGTATAGCAACCTCTCGTCTTGTGCCCCTCCGAAAACAGTCCGAGATATTCGCGCGTTCATTGGCTCCTACAAAATGCTTGGTCGCGTTATCGAAGGTTCATCCACCCTCATTGCCCCTTTGGAGAACATAACTGCTGGCAACCAATCGAACAACCTTGTCATCTGGTCTGAAGACCTCATCACCTCCTTCCACCAGGCTCAAAAGGCATTATCATCCAACAAATCCATTGTGATCCCAAAACCTGAAGACCAACTTTGGATTGTAACTGATGGCTCCGTGAAAATGAATGGTCTTGGTGCAACACTCTACGCCCTCCGCAAGAACAAATTGCTTCTCGCCGGTTTCTTCAGCGCAAAGACCAGAAAACACCAGGTAACTTGGCTCCCCTGTGAAATAGAAGCACTGTCCATCGCTTCAGCTATTAAGCACTTTGCGCCGTATATCATCCAATCCAAGATCCAGACCTGCGTCCTCACAGACAGCAAGCCTTGCGTCCAATCCTTTGAAAAGCTCTGTCGTGGCCAATTCTCTTCAAGCCCGCGTGTCACTACATTCCTTTCGACCGTCAGCCGTTACCAGACATCACTCCGCCACCTTGCCGGTTCTGCTAACTTACCATCTGACTTCGTCAGCCGCAATGCTCCACCCTGTGACGATCCTCGTTGTCAGATCTGCTCCTTCATTTCGAAAGCCGAAGATTCAGTTGTCCGTCCCATTTCCATCCATGACGTACTTTCTGGCTCTGTCACTCTTCCTTTCACTACCCGGTCGGCGTGGCTACAAACTCAACAAGAATGTCCAGACCTGCGCCGTGTCCACTCTCACCTCAAGCAAGGCACCCGCCCTTCCAAGAAGTCAACCAACATTAAGGACGTCAAGCGCTACCTCAACGTTGCCTCTCTTTCAAGGGACGGTCTAGTTGTCGTCAAAAAAGATGAACCATTTTGTCCTTCTCGTGAATGTATCCTTGTCCCTCGCCCTATAATAGATGGTCTACTGACTGCACTTCATGTCAAACTTAGCCACCCGTCTCGTCACCAGCTAAAACAAGTTGTCCTCCGCTATTTCTACGCCTTAGACCTCGACAAATCTCTGGATCGTTGCACGCAATCATGCCACTTATGTGCTTCCCTCAAGAAGATCCCCACCTGTTTGATCGAACAGTCCACATCAGACCCACCAGCCGCAGTTGGTATATCATTTGCTGCAGACGTGATGCAGAGAAACAAACAACTCGTCCTTGTCGTTCGTGAGACAACCTCTTCTTTCACCACATCCTGCATTATAGAAGACGAGCACCGCGATACCCTCCGTGCTGGTCTTATCCGCCTCTACCTTGAGTTATGCCCGATTTATGGTCCCTGTGCAGTTATTAGAGTTGATCCTGCTCCTGGGTTTGCTGCTCTAGCTAACGACGAAGAACTGCGACGCCATAAAGTATCCCTCGAGATTGGTCGCGTAAAGAATGTTAACAAGAATCCGGTAGCTGAGAAATGTATCGCTGAGCTCGGAGATGAACTACTCCGCATTTCCCCAGAAGGTGGTGCTGCTTCTCCTCTAACACTTGCAATCGCCACTGCTAACCTGAACACCCGTATACGTGACAGAGGTTTGTCTGCCCATGATATGTGGTTCCAACGCGATCAATTTACCAACAGTCAACTTCCCATCTCCGACCTCCACCTGATCAGGCAACAGCATTTACATCGTACTCATAACCACCCTGCCAGCGAGAAGTCCAAAACACCCAGTGGCCAACCTCCTTCACCCCTCGCCGTTAAAATTGGCGACTTAGTGTATATTACTTCTGATGATTCCAAAACTCGCGCCCGTGATCGATACTTGGTTGTTTCTATTGATGGCTTATTGTGCAACGTACGTAAGTTTACTGGTTCCCAACTCCGATCCACATCTTATCGCGTCAAATTAGCAGAGTGCTTTCGTGTCAACGACAAGTCAGCTCCTTCTCCACCAATACCTCGCCTCCATCAACCGTACGACAACGAGTCTACCAAATCCGTTGATCCCAAGCCTCCCCTCCCACCACGAGTCCCAGAAGAGCTGTCCAAACCACCGAACACTGATACTCGTCATCCACTCCCGAGTCATACCCCATGTTCGCCTAACCCATTGATCGACGTGATGCAAGCTGATCCGGAACACATCCCCTTTTCTGCACCTAACGAACACTCAACCGATGTTCCAAACCTACCACCTGTCCGTCTCCCTAGAACCGAAGACCCACATACTGCCCCACGTCGTTCCACCCGCCTGCGTGAACCTCCTGCTCACTTACAGGACTTTGTTATCTAGTTATGTTATTATCTGCTTATCTAGCACGAACAGTCTTATCTAGCTCGAACAGTCTTACCTAGCTCGAACAGTTTCCCCTTTTGGGACAATAAGAACATAAAGACAGAAAGAGTAGTCACGCCATAGTTTGTTATTGTTATTGTTATTGTAATACGCGCCTGCGATGCTAGTCGCGCCTAGTTATGTACTCTGTGTAAGATTATCGTCCTGTCTCTTCCTTCTTTGTTATTTTACATCCTCGCTTGTATTGTAAGTTTGGCCGTAGTAAATTGTCATCTATTCGCTGACTGTGTGAGTTGTCCTTTAATATTGGCGCAAGGCATTTCGTAGTTTGTATAACATTCGTCAAATTCGAAAGTTTTTAATTCCTGACTCGACGAAAACACTAATTCATGCCTTAGTCACATCACATCTTGACTACTGTAACTCTTTGTTATATGGTATACCCCAGTACCAATTTAATAGATTACAGAGAATTTTGAACGCTGCTGGTCGAGTCGTCTGCGTAGTTCCTAAGTTTGAGCATATCTCACCAATCTTAAAGAAGCTACATTGGTTGCCTGTTCGTTATCGCGTGGAGTTTAAAATTGCTCTCATTGTTTTTAAAGTGTTACAAGGGGAGGCACCCGCATACTTTGATAACTTGCTTCGATTAAAGGACGTAGGAACTTATCGTTTAAAGATGGTCTACAGTCCGTTCTGCGCATGCGCGGAGTATGTTTACGTTTTTGTTTTGAACCATATAATTCTATAACATGAAGTATTGGCATTACACAACATTTCGCAAGATCAAATTTCACTGTCAATCCGTCATGGCCGACGACGCAAGCGAGGGGTTCTTGACGCTTGAAGAATTACTAGAAGTAAAGCAGACAGAACAAGCCGCGGCATTGCCTAATGTATATAATGTAACTGTATGCAAATGCCGCGGCCGTTGTTTAAAAGAAACGCTTCGTGCCGAAGCTTGAATACGTTTTGTTCGAGTACGTGTCATGGCGAAGACTGTGGTTCTACTTGTATGAACAACAGAAGGGCCCAAGAGAGCGATAGTGACAATACGGTAAGAACTTTTACATTTTTTCCTCTATCAATGAAAATTTGGCGCATGAATATAAAACAGGCAGGACTTTCTTTGTGCTTTACAATTCATTTACATATGTAAACTCGAGTGCAACACAAACCTTTCATGTCTACTTCCGATCTTGCATTAAGTTTTCTTCGATAGAACGGGCCTTACACGAAGGACTATATTTGCTATGATATTATAATTTCTATAAAGCACATACGTGAATTTGGTACGAGACGACGGAGACGTATTAATGATTTTATAATTTCACTTCATGATAGTTGATAATACTTGATATTCTAGTTAATGAGTTTTGATATAACTTCTGCTTGATCAGCTCATCAGCGGGCAGAAGTGTCAGCAGGTCTTCAACAGTATACTTCTAGCTTGGATATCACAACTGCCTAATAAATTAACTTGTATACCATTGGAAAATTTGGCCCTTTGCTCATATTCTCTCTTGTTGTTTTAGGATTCTGATTTTTCTGTGCAAGACAGAGATCGAGAGGACAGATGATAGTGAAAGAAGCGAGAAAAGGCAGACTAAAGGTTGGGGAAGAGGAAAAAGTGGAGAAAAGAACACAACAGAAAAGGGGGCTAAAGGACAAGGAAGAGGCGAGGTGCAAGGGGAGGACGAGGTGCAAGGGAGGTGGGCAAAATACAAGGGGAGGAGTTGGACGAAGACAATTGCAGGAAGAACCTAATGCTGCTGCAAACCAAGCTAATCTAGTGGTAAGTAAACTAGTTGTTATAAACCTCATTATAATTTGCTTTCAAATATATGCAGCCTATATATACTGTATGTATGCATACATCAAATTGCCTACACACAGCAAGTTTCAAGTGTTTGCATGCATATCTTTTCTAAACTTGAATTTATCAATTTTTGTCCTCTTTTACCTGGCTTAAATCAGGGTTATAATTTGATGACAGTAACAGTAGCTAAAAGTGCTTTAGAATATTGAAAATACACAGTATTACCTGGTCAGAATCGAAAATGTGCAATGCATGCTATCCTAGAATGTTTTACTATATTATAATAACTGATATTCAATAAACAGTCCACATCTTAATTTTCTATTTCATATTAACTGATAACAACAATTGGTTGTCTTCTATGAAGCATAGACTTTTTATTACAAAAATTGGCATGCAAACAAATACCATTATTAACAATCTTCCTATACCATATATCATTTATCTGTTCATATTGATCAACTCCTAAAATGTACAGTGTATTTCAACCATCATTGTGGTATATTCACCCATTAAGGTGCAAGAATCTCCCCTTGATGAGTAAAATTGTCTGGCGTTAGACAGAGTAGGATGACAAACTCGGGTACATATTACCCTATTTGGTTAATAACCCATTAAGCTGCAAGAGGCGAACTGTTTTCGTTTGCTCTAATTAATGCCAGACAACTTTACTCAGGAAGAAATGTCTTGTGAATTAATTAGTTAACTATCTGCTAATGTTCTTAAATTAACCTATTAAGGTACAATTTGCCCTACTTCATTCTTTTACCCTTTCTAATGCCATAGTTCATATTTCACCTATTTGTGATTGATTTACCAATGATACCCATATCGACTTTTCAGAACCTAGTGGAGGATATGAATGTTCTTGTCTTACGTAGGTTGGCCTTGAAATGGACTGTAGACAGACAGCCAACCACCTTTGCTGATATAGTAAATGGAGAACTGGCAGGAGGGAATGGAGCTCCAGAACCAAACCCTGATCCCAAACTCCTCTAAGTGGTGCAACTGTGGTCACTGTACTCACTCAGGAGGAGAATAAATGCTGTGCCAGAACAAGAAGACCATGCATTTCAGGAACACCACTTTTACAACAAATTGTCCTTGATGGAAATATTTTGGATATTGCCATGAGGTACAGAGAAGATGTTCTGGTCCTAAATAACAACAGAAACAATGAAAATTTTCACCATGCAGCCTATAGGCAATATGTATTATGGCAGCATGGACATTTAGCGAAGCGAAACCGAAGAGTTGTCCCAAGTTGGTGCGTAGTTGATATATGTAATCGTTACCCTTCTCCCAATGGATGTACACAGGTTATCGGCCTCCATGGTTGTAAAATTATAATTTTATTCTAAGGGTCATCCACAATTATCAACATTTTCATACGCGTGCAGAGCGTACTCTCCCCTTTTCGACCCCCTACCTCCCTCTCAGAGCGTACTCTTAAATGCTGAACCTCAAGAATGATGGTGACGGCCAAATATTAGCATATGTATATTGTATACAATCTAGATTTTATGCCATAACAAAGTTAACCAGAGACTCTGCTAAACACTAGCAAACAATAATGTCCAGTTTTATTTTTTTAAAGAATAATTTTCTTGCCAAAAATAGCTGTAAATGATCTGGAAATATTGCTGTGCATTCAAAGCCATTATTGACATTTTAAAAAGTGTACATTGGTATAACCCCCTCCTCCCCCCAGCATATGCTCGACTGTACGTTTGTGAAAATATTGATCCATTACATAGTACTTAATTAATATCTGTACTTACTGTACCGCATGATCAAGCAAACTGAGAAAATGGGTTAACTGGCATTCTGCCATTCAAGAAATGTACTCAATTCCAGATACAAGATATATGAAAGGAGAACACCAAATAAATTAGATTCACTGATGATAAACTCATAACTGAAACTGATTTGTCAGGTGGAATCCTCAAACAGATATGTTTTTGTATATCCATTCACAACTAAATACATTTTCAAATAGAGTTTTAGTCTTTTCTGGCAACTGCAAAAATATGCATACCAAGTTTCTACAGCACACAATTTTGCAGCTATTTCACCATGGTTGGCATACACATGTTAGCAATATAACTACCAAACTACTGTGAGTGTGGTTTATAGAGGTTAGTACTATTAATACGTGCAGAAATCATAATTTGTTAAACTTTGTATATTGAATAGATAGACCCAAGTCTCTAATAAAACTGCTTTTTATTCATTCACCATTAATGCATGGATCAATTCTTGCTGTTACCATCCCTCCTGCCGGGCAACACCCCAAGGATTTGTACATTTTTTAAAGCTCACTGCAAATTTACAGCCCCCAGGTATTTGAAAATTAACAATTCTCAACCCCCGGGCAAAGGTGAAAAACTAATGCAAGGACTTTAACATAAAAAACAGATACTTTCAACAGAAAATCAAGGTGTTTCTTTGTTTTGCTTTCTCAGCAGCCCTTCTTCTATTGTCAACAATCTTTTGGATATACTATATATCCAACATTTGATGGGGTTTTGCCTGTCACTGCAAATAACGTGTACACAGGACTAGAGACTAGTTAATCTCATCCCCCGAGTCTGCGATCCTATGTGGCTATTCACCAGACCCCAGATCTTGCACATTCCCGGCCTAAACCCCCAGGACAAAATCATCAAACCAATTCCCGGCCCCTGGAATACGATTTGCCGGGGGGATGGTAACAACAAGAATTGATCCATGCATAAATTACAAAGCAATTGTACCTTTTGTTGGTAGGGGAAAGTGTGTTTGCCATCATTGTCCTGTCTGCATCTTGATCACTTTCACTTCCACTACTAGCAGTCAATGTCCTCTCTTCAAGAGGATATCAAGATCTGAAATGAAGACACTTGTAAGTTAAAATGATGAAGATGGTTGGCATACAGTAATCACACAGCAGACATCATTATCTACACCATTTTAGAAACATTTCATATCTGGTGTGTGAGTGAATGAATAATATATGAAATAGCTATCAGTGTGTAAGCTGGGGAATTGCTTTGATCACAGCTTTAATTTTTAACATTGTGTTGACATATTAAATACAACACTCTTCATCGGTGGCTAAATCTTGTTTGAGGGTGAACTGTATCATAGAAAATTCACAGTTTGATCATGAAAATTTTACGAATCCTATGGGCTAATGTGGTGGGGAATATTTAGCCATTTGTTAGTAATTTTATATACATACCTTGAACTAGAAAATTTAGCTTCATCAGCCTGGGTTTCCACGTCGCTGATAAGATGCAATACCCGCATAAATAACAATTATGTAATAGCTTTTAAATGTCAAAACTCGAAACTTGTTATGTATAAGCAAAATTCTTACCACAAAGCCCGTGTGGATTCCGTAGCGTCGAAGTGATCAAGCAGCGTTTCGGCAACATCTGCGTCTGAATTCAAGGCATGTTTTGCCTTGATTTCCCTCTATCGGGTAAAATTCTCGACCAAATACACGCTAGAAGCATCCCTTTTAGCGTAATATTCTCTCCTGCTCGCTTTTTTCTCAATATTACTGCCCGAAGTGGAAGAATAAAGAATTCAACGAAGAAGATTTTGGCTCGCTCATCTTTTCGGAATTCGGACAATAACGCGAGCATGGAACGGGAATAAGACTGGGGAGAGAAACAGCAGGAGTCCCCGAAAATAAACAAACTCCGCGCATGCGCAGAACGGACTGTAGACCATCTTTAAGATCTAGTGAACAGAAACTACTCGTTGTTCCAAGAACAACTTGTGAAACATTTGGAGACCGTGCTTTTCTAAAAGCTGGTCCTGTTGTGTGGAATAGCTTGCCTCTTAATATAAGAGAAACTTCCAATGTTTCAACTATTAAGAAACTCTTAAAGACCTTTTTGTTCACAAAGGCCTTTGATTTATAGAAAGACTTGTAGTTTTTAGCAATTTTATGATATAACATTTTGGACTGCTGTAAAAGATATATATTTATACATACATTTATTTATATAGTTAGATAACAAAGTTGTAAGTTGTAAACTGCGCTTTAGAATATTTATAGTTTTAGCGCAATATAAATACTTTTTAAATTAAAAATTAAAATTAAAGTTTTGTTTTCGCGATTCTTGAATAAGGTTTTTGTGATTACTATATCGAGCCACCTTAATTTGACGATTTTTACGTAGTTTTATGTTAGTTTTACAATCAAGCATGAAATATGTTGCTTTTTATTGCAAAAAAATAAAAAACATCAACAAAATCGTTAAAATATTTGTGTTGCGTGCATGAAATGTACATGTTTTGCAGCGCTAATTATAGAACAACATAATTGTAATTTCATCTCGGCAAGCGAGATGAAAAACTCCATATGAACACACGAAAATATTCGTCCCGCTAGGCGAGACAGCTCGGCAAGCGGGTCATATGAACAGAATATCAAAATAGCACAGATTTTCGCGTGTCTTGTCGCCGTTGAATGCGAACTTTCAAGTGAAAAAGTATATTTCAAACTCAGAAACAGCTACGAATCTTTTTTCGCAGTTTATGTCCCGTTGTCATTTGTTAGCTGGCTTTTTCCATCTCGTTTAGGTCTACTTTTTCTTGCTTTCTGACAGACTTTGGATTTAAAACTATTATAATTTTGTTCATAATTATTGTATTGACAATTCCGAGGAAAGTTTAACAAGCGAGGACGAAGGAGAAAATCAAACCGGCGGGCGTGCTTTATTGCGTCGTAAAGCAAGCGCAATTAGCCAATCAAATTGCTCGTTAGATACTACTTATAATATAATATCGAAGTTTCGTTATAGAAACCTTCCAATTTCGGTACATAAATGGAAAAACGGACTCAAAATTACGTACGTAAAATGCGGACTCAAAATTTGTAAAACGCGGACTTAAAATTTGTGAAACGCGGACTCAAAATTTGTAAAACGCGGACTCAAAATTTGTAAAACGCGGACTCAAAATTTATATAACGAGGACTCAAAATTTATAGAATGTCTCGTTTAAAATACACAATATAAACTGAGTTGCGGCATTTTATTTCTCTGATAGTTTCTTGTACTGGATTTCTAGGTTATTTAGGCTATAAGTTCATAAGTAGGCCATTTTTAAGCTTCATGAAATTGACAACTTTTGTGAGGATTTTGATCGAAATTTCAGTCATACAGAAACCTCGCACCTCTTTGACCTAATCTCTAAGCTTAAATTTTCTCAATCTGAATAAATGGTCAATAGCTATAGCAAGAATGTTTAAAAGTAAATATGTTCTCTTGGTTTTTGTCGCAGTGGAGTGAAATAGCAGAAGTGCAAACAAGGTTGTCACTTGTCAACAAAAATCTCACTGCTTTTGGTTGCTGAAAATGTAAGCTCAGTTCAGAGGCTTTTGGCTCAAACATAATGCAAACCTATATAAAATTGATTTGCACAATTTTAGTATTGAGCCAACTTTAGAATTATGTCTAATTTATTTGTGAATTAGGTATTATGTCTTCACCTGCCCACACTAATAATCACAAGAAATCGAGAATTACCAACTTTACACACTGTAAAAACCTATAATAGGTACATTCAAAGTAAATTCATTGCCCCACTGGAAAGGTTTTGGAAACTTAGATAGTGTGGGAGCAAGTCAATTTGTTTGAGCTATGACATATATACCATGCAGTCCTTTAATTTCATGCACCTTTCATGTTAGTGTATTTTTTCAAATGTTTTTGTTTTAGGCACATTAAAACTACCAAGAGGCTACTGACTGTATTGTTGTCTTTGTTCGGTTCGTCAAAATAATGGTTCCTGCCTAGTGACGAACACATGGCAAACATTTGGGTTGCATTTATCATGTCAGTTCAACACTCGAAATAAATCTGGTATTTCCGCGCACCCATGTATTATTCTCTATATATTTCCCTGCAAATATGTGTGGATAATATCAATTACAGAATGCACATCTTGCCAGACTCGCTTCATTCCAAGTTAATGTCAAATCCACCCAACAAAAACACGGATACTAAAAGTGATATCATTTGCAAAGTATCAGTAGGTCAATATGCAAAGTCTGTGAAAGTCAATGTGCATGTAACTTGCCAAAGATATAGGTTTCAATTCATTCAAGGGCAACCTCAAACGTTATTCAGTGCCCGTGAAAACAACCACACACAATATGTCAGTAGTACAAAGATATTTTCATTCAGAAAGTATAAAACAAGCCTAGAAAACGTCCATAGTTGAAGATAGTCTAGGACCTGTATATGAGTTTGTATGCATTTCATTTAGGACAGATAATCTCAACTGTTTTGGGGCAAGTTGACCATGACGGTCAACATGGTTACGCTGCCCGAACCCCAATCCTAGGCGAAACGTCCGAAACGGACCACACCCAAAAACGACGCTTTCGCCATGGTGCTATCTACCAAACTATAAAAGCTTTGGCTATTCTGAGGTGCTTATATGGTTCAGAGATAGTGCTTTTAGGGGGGGTCATTGGTAACTGTAAAATGCCTAGCACTGATATTTCACAAGAAAATGACCATACAATACTCATGGTCAAACGTCAATTTGTGACTTACAACTTCAGATAAACAGCAGTGGACCTACATTACCTTTTTTCCTAAAGCTTTTTGATAGAAACATAATTGGTACTTATTTAAGTATATTACCGCTGTTTTGGTGTAAAATAGTAAATATTTTGTGACCGAAATAATAATTTGAAATGTACCTACCTCCTGCAAATGGACGTATCTGGCCAAATTCGCCACTTTACTCCGCTGAAATCCTTCCAAATATGTAAGTCAGTTCAGACATAATGGTATCAAGCACATTTTAAACAAGTTTTAACTAGGTTTAAAGTAGATCCTAGCTGTTTAACCATCGACAAGGTAAAACCTCAACTTTGTCCAAATTCGGCGCCATTGTATCATCCCGTGTCGGTTGTCAACAGTTCGGCCTCGTTATTCTTCCATCCAAGCCATTTCGATTACACTAGTAACAAATTTAACCCTCTATATGGGTATGAAGATAAAAATAGGAATAAAAGATACGAAATGCAGCATTTTACCTCCCTGTAAAATGTTGCTTACGAGTCTTTCAAAACATTCCGTACAAATCTCACGTGGGCAAAGTGACAGGCAGTGACAGGGGGGGGTGAATGTTTTTCACGAAGATAGAAGAAGGCTGCGTGTGACAACAGGGAACCCAAGCTGACTTAATTAACTTTAGTTGAATATAGACTAAAAACTGAACTATTAGTGAAAGCTAACTCTAAAATACATCCTAAACTATACTGTTATTTACTGAATACTACTTTAAAAAAACTAATAACATATTTTTTTCTACACTTCTGTCCTCAGTTTTGTAAAAGTATAAACAGGAAAAAGTTCAACACTACTAACCAATAATATAAATGTTTGATAATATATACCTGTAGTTATTTTCATTAATATAATATTAGTAACATTCTAAAAATAACAAGTCAGAGTTGCAGTTTATACTTGACGTTAAAATATGAACTTTATATAATATATTTGGACAAAAAATGTAGAAAAACTATCTTATTAGTTTAAAAAAGTGGTATTCCGTAAATAACAGTATAGTTTAGGATGTATTTTAGAGTTAGCTTTCACTAATAGTTCAGTTTTTAGTCTATATTCAACTAAAGTTAATTAAGTCGGCTTGGGTTCCCTGTTGTCACACGCAGCCTTCTTCTATCTGCGTGGAAAACATCACCCCCCTGTCACGGCCCTATCACTTTGAATTTGGCCAAATACGTCCATTTGCAGGAAGTAGGTACATTTCAAATTATTATTTCGGTCACAAAATATTTACTATTTTACACCAAAACAGTGGTAATATACTTAAATAAGTACCAATTATGTTTCTATCAAAAATATTTAGGAAAAAAGGTAATGTAGGTCCTCTGCTGTTTATCTGAAGTTGTAAGCCACAAATTGACGTTTGACCATGAGTATTGTATGGTCATTTTCTTGTGAAATATCAGTGCTAGGCATTTCACACTTACCAATGACCCCCTCTAAAAGCACTATCTCTGAACCATATAAGCACCTCAGAGTAGCCAAAGCTTTTATGGTACGTTTGGTAAATAGCACCATGGCGAAAGCGTCGTTTTTGGGTGTGGTCCGTTTCGGACGTTTCGCCCCGGATTGGGGTTCGGGCAGCGTTACCATGTTGACCGTCATGGTCAACTTGCCCTAAAACAGTTGAGATTATCTGTCCTAAATGAAATGCATACAAACTCATATACAGATCCTGGACTAAGAGTATGTGTTAAAAAACCAAGCCAAATAAATTTATAAGATTTTATATCCGACTGACGAGTAATTTTAATACAGACGCGACTACACTCTAAAAAAAGTTGTGTTAAATTAACACACCTTTTCTGTCCAAATACACACCTTAAGGTGTGTTTTGATACACACCATAAGGCGTGTTAAAAACGCCATAAGGTGTGTTAAACACACCATAAGGTATGTTAGTAAGGTATGTTTGTCCAAATTTCAGCACACCTAAAGGTGTGTTTTGAAAGAAGGTGTGTTTTGCTACACACCAAGGTATGTTTTGGTACACACCAAGGTGTGTTTTGGTACACACCAAGGTGTGTTTAATTTTGATACACAACAAGGTGTGTTTTATTACACAGCTAAAGCTGTGCTAGATAATTATATTATTATTATTATTATATTCATTTATATAGCGCAAATTCAACATGCGTTTTCAACATTACATATCTAAAATACTCGAATTATTACAAAATTAAGCTAATTAAAATGCCACAAAAGGCTATTAAAATCCTAATTCTGCATGCACTAATCATGATATGCCTTCTTAAAGAGGTACGTCTTAAGTTTCCGTTTAAAAGCTGTTATACTTTGCTCCTCCCTACGTTCCAGTGGTAATTCGTTCCACAATCGTGGAGCCGCACAAGCGAAAGCGTAGGCAATGTTCTTACTCCCAGAGGTTTAAAGTGCATATGTCACAATTACCATCTTTTTCTCAAAAGTTGGCCGTGACGAGACAATTCGAATGATATACATCATTCCTTAATCGGATAAACACTTGCAGAGATATTTTGGCTCAAACATAGGTTTTTCAAAACATGGCCGGGAGAAAAGAGGCTGAGTACGAGTAGCCGCGATGACGTCAAATCGGGAAATCATGTTTTGTTTACATTATAAAACAATATAAAATATAGTCATGTTGGAAGCGAAAAACTGCAGAAATAATAAATTTTCTGGCATATACGTTTGGAATTCGTCTTCAGGATCGGGCGAAATCTCTCATATTTTGTCAATTTTGAGATCGGTGTCGAAACTCCGCTTTGAAGCCGTCGAGGAAGCCGTACAAAATGTATTATAATTGTATTGTAACAAAAAATAGATGAAAATTACATACCACCATCGTCTACAAAAATCTACTAAGCATAGATATACTTGGTAGAATGATCTATATTAAACATATTTTTTTCATCTTGTATTTTATAGTATCTAATGCTAAGCAAGTCAGAACACAAGATCACAGAGCAATATTACATTTACAATGTATGGTATCATCATCTAGTGACAGCTTTTGTTGAGCCAGGGGTTGTACTTATGGCTCATTCTGAGATATGAAAATGAATAACACCACCAGAGTTCCTATTCAGGTTAGATGTGCCCTACCTTAGTATTTTACTTATTCTATCTATAACACCAGACAGTTTTACTCGTCAGTGGTAGGTTGAAATGTGGCTTCTTTAGTCATGTTTGTCAACTACATATACCTGGATAAAGCTCAAGTATGATTAATTGTATTGTTTAGATGGGCATTTGCCTTGAGATTAAGGAAAAATCTAATGTATTCTAAAATGCTAAATACAACTAGTCAAATGAAAAACATAGAATGGATGGTCATAAACATATTTATTTTTGTTTTTGTGATTAATTTTGTATTAATATGTTTGCCATACTCTTACAACTGAATTATGAAAATCTGTTGAACCATTAATGGAGTTTCCCTTGATCAGTAATAAGGAAATTGGTTAATCATTATGTTACAGTCCCAAGAGGGTGGAATAAGGTTGTGATTGGGGTCAAGATCAAAAAGAAATATATTTGTGCGCATAACATAACAATATAACGAGTATAGGGAGCATTAGGGCAGATTACTGGTTATCCTTATAGAGGGTCCTGAAGGGGTAAAATGGGAGTTGGGATTTGCATGCTTTTGAGCTGGGAAGCCATTTTATGCACTGGGGCTGGGATTCACCAACAACAAAAAACAACAGAAAATGGGATTGGGATTTGAGCAAAACATAGGATGAGACTGTGGAATTTGGTCAAATTTTGGGCTGTAAAACTGGGATTAGTACCCCCCCCCCTCCTTCAGGACCCTATTATATCACTAATATGCCCTCTAAATATAAACAGTGATAATTATAAGTAATAGCATGGCATTCAGGTCGATTAGTGATTAAATGTACCCGAAAGCCGAGGGAGGTTTAGTAAACCTCCCGAGGCTTGAGGGACATTTAATCACTAATCGACCCTAATGCCATGCTATCACTTTGTAATATTATTGAGGGTATCGCGCGTGGTGTGTTGGTCTGTTTTGAATGCTGTTTGATTGTCTTCTGATTGTGGGATGAACACTTTTCATATATACGCACGCGCAGAAACATCTCCGAGTTCATTCTTTTTAGGCATGCGCATAACCGAATTTTCTCCCACAATTGAAATGTTCAAGATTGCGGAATAAAAGTGGCAAAATGATCGTTCGTATCACAGTATAGAGACGACCAGTAGGGCCACTCGGCGATGCAACATGCAGCCGGCTTTTTATCCAAAAATATGCAGTTTACTGGCCAGGAAAGTTAGTCCAGCTTGCTTATTGGCCAGAAAAAGCAATGACTGGCTGCCAATGAGCGGCCCTACTGGTCGTCTCTTTACTGTGGTTCGTATGTGAACGGGACGGTGTCGTCAGACACTGTCCATAGTTGTGCCGATGATTTTCGATGAGGTACAGCTCTCCAATGAGAGGTAATGAGGTACGCTTTTGTCTTCTAAATTTCCCCGGGAAATTTAGTAGACAAAAGCGTATGCATAAACGAGAGGTACGATTAGTAACTAATCATCCCGAGGTACGATTAGTTTCTAATCGTCCCTCATGTTTTAGCAATGAGGTAAATTAATCGTCCCTCGCGAAACAAAGGATTTCGAGGTAACTATGATAGTATACAAATAACAGTGATACAGGTAATTATTAGACAAGTACACTGCAGAAAATCAAATTCTAACCTAGAATTATATTCTTATTTTTCAGAAAATGTTTCTTATTTTAAGAAATTATTTCTTGTCAAGAAATATTTCAAGAAAAAAAATCTTGTTTTGAGAACAGTAATCTTAAAGTAAGAAATTTATCCAAGCAAGAATATTCGAAATAATTTTTTTCTTATTTTAAGAACTATATTGTTCCAACATAGAATAATATTCTTATAATTAGAAAAATAATCTTCGAAAGAACCATCTGAATGTTTAGTTTAACTGCATAAACGTTCATTGAGTTTCCCCTTTAGTTTTCTTGCATATATGGTATCAAAAACTAATATCAGGTCGAATTTCCCTTACCATATATCATAGTTTGTAGAAATAGGTGACACAGGTTGTTCAGACGAATAAATCACGCGTTGTAATAATATGTACCGTATAATAATATATAAAGCCTATTCTTGAGGCAATCTGAAACAACGCGAGTATCTAACCATGTATTTTTGCCGAAACCGTCGCAATTTGTCGCATTATTTTTTGCATTATTTTTATTTTTATATTCAACATGGCGGATCGGGGTATATTATTAATAAAGCAATGTTCTGAATTGTATTAAAATACTGTGCACAGTGTAGATGGGGTAAGGTCAAGGAATGAGGGCAATGGAAGCTCATGCAGTTCATGAATGGATTGATATTTTTTGGGGGGCGACACGTACATGAAATTGACTTCAGTTTACCGAAAATTGGTGCTCTTGGGACAAAAGTGGCATTCACTGCTACAACACACATTTTATGAGGCGCATACTTGGTCCCGTGAACTTTGATCCACTTTGCTTTGTCGATTCTTGTTAGCATCGTGGGATTGGCAAACAATCCTGCTTGAACAATACTCTGAAACAAATCTTCCTTCTCTTCTGCCTCCACTTCTTTTGTTGGCCCCAGTTCTTTTTCACCAGCGAATAATGGGTGGTTACTTGGGTTTTCATTGCTAAAGTCAGCACAGTCATCATATTGGCATCGTTCAGCGAGGCATGAGCAAATGTTTTTGAAGTTCTGCCGAATTGCCAAATCTTTGAAATATTGGTGCCTTGCTTTAAAGCGCATACATGAGTGTCGGATCAGTGGTCCAAGTTGCAGGGTCTGCTTTGGTAGGTGAATCATGTAGTGCATTTTAGGACTTACATCTACCATTGGAAACAGTTCCTTAAATTGTTTGAGATGGGTCTCAATTGTGTCCTCTAATTGTTGAATTGTTGCCTCGCTGACAACTGGTGAGAAGCATATTAATACAATAGATTGTATTTGCATTATCAACTGATAATTTTTTCAGGTATTTCAGGAAAATTCGTGCTTGTTCTGCTGTTTGCTTTAGTTTATACCTCTCCTGACCATTAAAGACTGAATCTTTTAACAATGGAGGTCTATTGGCCTCATCTTGGTACTGGATGCTTAGGGAAGTGAAAGAGCGATTGAGCTGCTGTAGGGTAAAAAATCCATTGTCAATAAAGTACTAAATCACTTGACGGAGTTCGTACTGGACAGCATCTTCCAGAAGAACATGCATGATGTCTTGTGGAAGTTGTTTGGTGATGTCAAAGTCTGGAAGTTTACTCAGGAGGCTTCGATCCACAATGCCATATGTTGTTTCGAGGTCATTTCGAGCTTGAGAGGTAGGGGCAGATTCAATCTGATTGCAATGTTCATTATATTGCTGACGGCTACACTCAGGAAAAAGAGATGACCTAAAATTTACCTGCATCTCCATAAATGTACACAAGCAACATCGACATTTCTGATGGGCCCAACCGACCTGAAATAGAAAGGAATAATTACTCTAAAATAATTATAATTGGATATTTCACGAATGGGTTGAAAGCAACATGGAAAGATAGCAGTGGTTATTCATTAATACCCAATACTTTAAAATTGACAAAATACTGTAGACCATTTGTTGTTACCTGACAGTAACTTGTTGCGACGTCGGTTATGGGCCATTATTGAAAAAAGTGTGAGTTTCATTACATATTGCTATGGGAATGTTCTTGTGTTGCAGGTACCTCAATGGCCATTATTGCCATGTTTACCATTATAAAATACAGGAAACAGCATCTGTTTAGAACATTTTTTCAAATTTGTTTCTCAGTCTTCGACACTTTAGGGACCGGTCATTATTAGTGACTGGGTTGGGGCCGAAGAGAAACTATTTTAACCCCCCAAATTTGTTTTATCCAACCAGGTAATATTAAAAATTTTAAATTACCCAACCATGTTTACATAAATAAGTTTTTTACCCAACCCCAGGGCGGCGGTAACACTGACGAGGGAGGGAACGTAGGGGCAAACATCTCTCCTGCCCTTTCTGACTAGGGGAAAGGTGCCTCTTGAGGGGAGGGTGCCTCCTGTAGGGGTTTCCACAAAATGCTCAGCAACTTTTCAGCAACTTTTCTTTATTTGAGCAACAAATGTTTGAGCTGGCAACTTTTTTAGTTACGAGCAATGTTACGAGCAACGAAGCCAACAATTTCCAAATAATTTGTTATTTTGAGGA
Source organism: Trachythela sp. YZ-2020 (assembly GCA_016169945.1). Lineage (NCBI taxonomy): Eukaryota > Metazoa > Cnidaria > Anthozoa > Malacalcyonacea > Clavulariidae > Trachythela > Trachythela sp. YZ-2020. The sequence goes on along the minus strand of JADLSH010000032.1, from coordinate 387,124 downwards.
ATGTAACTGCGAAAATATATAGATTTGCTTTATATTTCCATTTATTTTACAAAAAATTACGACCCCTTTTAGTACGAATTAGTTTTATTTCGTTATTACATTCAGTTTATCTCCAGTATCCAACGGTATTTATAATTCTTGCACACACCTGAGTTTCTTGACACTTTTCTAATTTCCTTTTTTTCAAAATGGCGGAAAGTTTGAGTGATGAGGAAAGTACATTGGGAAAGTACAAGAGAAGATGGCGAAGAAATTACAGTTCGATGTTGAAAATCGCCCTCAGCAACATCACCTTTGCATGCAAACACCAGCTATACATGAAAATTTGCTAAATTTCGCAAAGCATGTGACCAGCAACATAGAGCAACTTTCTAAAAATCGAGCATCTTTTTGGAAAAGTAGAGCATAATTTGAGCAACATTTCAAGATTTTTCAAGCATCTTTTTGAGAGATTTCGAGCATTTTGTGGAAACCCCTAGCCTCTTGGGGGGAGGGTGCCTCTTGCGGGGTACCTCTTTTAACAAAATAATCATATACCTTAACAACCTTATAATACAAATACAATTACTGTATTTGTAATTGAAATTAGAAAAGCATACTCTGTATATATCATAGAAATTATGTCTTCACACTATTTCAAGTCAATCAAATGACATGCTGCAATTTCTGCAAATGAGATTGCTCTCAAGTCTCAACTATCCTTATTTTCCCCAAAGGGAAATTAAATAACATACCATGAATGACTGATCTGAGAGTACACTATCAGATCAGTGACCATGAATCCATGATTTTAATGCTGAGAAAGAGCCCAGTTCCCGGCATAATTAAGTGTCTGAGCAGCTAAAGGGACGTTCTATAGCCGTTTCTGCCTGTTCACTCTCAAGTTATATCTTTAATCGCATTATAAAATACTGTCTTGCTGACCCAAGGGCCAAGGCCAAGATACAAGGTCAATATTCTGTTCACTGTCACTGCTACTGTTGTATTTTTTAACTTTGTTCTCTGGCAACGAGCATGCTTTTTGCTTTAGTCTTGTTCTGTTTCTTCTATCAAGCAGAGATTACCCGATCATCTGTATTTATCTTCTTGAAATATGAATGCATAAACATAATCAAAGAATAATGAATTGTTAGCATGATGTTCAGTTGTTTAATTTCATAATTTGGCGTGTTAGGGGCCGGTCATTATTTATGGTCGGGGTTGGGCCCGAAGAGAAAATGGTTGGGTAAATGAAATAAATAGCCTGTTTTAGGTTGGGTAAAAAATTATTCTATTGGAAAAAGTTGGGTAAACAAAATTTTTATGCTAGTAAATTGTTTGAAATATTAAAACTTAAATTGTTTGAATATCCATATGTTACATATATAACGTTTATTCCAATGAAAGGTCATCATCGGTGAACATGTCAATTGGCATATCCTCATCACCTCTACTATCAGATTTGCTTTTCCTTCAATATCACTTGGTTTCCTTTTTTAAATTCGACTTCTGCTCAATTGTTCTCCTCGCTTTCCTTTTTCTCTCACTGCTTTCAACTGAACACTTTGTAGTTGACTCATGACATGTTGAACACCCTGTGTTATTTGTTCAGTTTCTTTCAATAGATCTTCAATTTTTGAAGAAAATTTCTCCACAAATAAGATCTCACTACATGCCCGGGCTTTGCTCTTATTCTGAATCATACAACTCTTTCTTCCTGGCAAACAGCTTTTCATTCATTTTTTTCATTTCATTTATTTAAATGTGGCATTCATGCTGGCTTTTCAAAACATCTTCAACTTTCACGTCTGATGGGAACTCTATACATCTTGCACAGTTAATATTCTCTTTGGGAATGGTACCTTGTTTGTATGCAAAACGATTCCTCTCAACTTTGTCAACATTGGACATAATTTCCCAACGAAACCTTCTTTGACCATCTAAATATGCCTGAAACCTTGACTGTTTGGTAACATAGGCAGCATCATAAACCTCTTTAGTCAAAGAGTTAAAGAATTTAAGCCTGTTTGTCTTGACATTTAGTATGAGGAACTTCTTCCAAGTCTCTCCATCTTGAACAGATGCAGTTTTGGCCAACACAAACTTTTCACCGGTGAAAGTCATTGCTATTATAAAAATAGAAAAAAAAAGCTATGTTAGAAGTTATCAAAGTGATATCTATGGGGAGACCCTCGGCCCTTACTGTGTTAAATAGATACTGTATGTCTACATGCATACAGCATACTGTCACTGTGACCACTAGTTTATGTTGATCGCACATGACCACATCTATCTCTGGGCAAAAACCTAACAACATTTTCACTGTGTCTGAAGCTTTCTTAGATTATTTACAGTGTACACAACAAATTTTTATAAAAAAATGTACATAATATGCTGATCTGCAAGAAATATGACTACCGGCACACTAGAAGTAGTATATAACGTGCTGTTTACATAAACACACATATAACTATTATACATAAAATTATTATACGTTTATTCATGAAACTGATTAGCACTTACTCTTTTCTAGGTTGGTTTCCACTGCAGGAAGGTACGTCTTTTTGTTGACCGGTTTGTTTGGGTTTGGAAAGTGCCTTTTTGAATTTTAGGAGGTGACCTGGTTTTAGTGAAAGACTGACCGCAATATACAGCTCTTGTCGTTCTTCTTCAGTCATGGCCTGAACTAGCTCCAGATCATCAAACCCAGTATCTTTAAAACTTTGCAAATAATCGTTTAGGTTTAAAAAATTAAGGAATTCTTCGATATGAAGAGAATTTGCCAGCGCCATGTTGTTCACCACCGAGTTTGCTTTGGAGCCTGGATACTTTGACTGTTGAAGATTTCTTCTTGACAAGTTAAATTGTATAATGGTTTATTTATAGCCACAGTAAGGAAAGCAGTTTATTATTAAAGGAATGTCTGTGACAGTGAAAGTGTTAACATGTGACCTTTATATAACACAATTAATTGTTAGATCATTGGGTGGGGTAAATCTTTTTTCTTGCCTTCCAGTGGTTGGGTTGAATATTTTTTTGTTTTATAAAAGGTTGGGTTAGGATTTTCTTGAGTTCCGAAATATTTTCTCTTCGGGCCATAAATAATGACCGGTCCCTTAGCCGAATTTCGCGCGCGAAATTTACATAATTATTTGTTGTTGTGTACTTTGGATTCCGGGATGTTCCGTTGCCTCCCGATGACGATATGATTTGTTGTGACGAGTATGGAAGTAAACATGGCTGCCGAAAAAGAATTTGAAATTTGTTAAAGAATATTTCAAATGCTTTAAAAACAGTGGTTTAAACGATATTGATCTTGTGAAGTAACTACGGTAGAGTCGAATGACCAGCGCCTGTAGTTGATTATGTGCGTCCGAAGGTTATTAAATACAAGCGAGCAGTGACAGTGAAGCCTGGAGTGAAGAGGAGCAGTGGCCATGGAAGACGTTTTGCATATACTGTATATCAAACGTCAAGTCTGAAAATTTGATTTGTACACCATAATGACCAAATGCCAAAGGAAATCTGTCTTTCTGGCTTCAGTAAACAACCAGGACTCCTGTCGACTCCAGTTGGAATATGAATATTAATGAGAAGTCAAATGTAACATAAACGGTAAACATTGAGGTCTGTGGATACAGTGTTGTCATACAAGGCTAGCCAAATTCCTGCAGAAAATATAGACTGCGCACAGTGTGTGATATTTCCCGATAATTTTAGAATTGAATATATGAATTACCAAAAAGTAAACACTCAGGTATTCCACAAAACAATTAAATAACTATAAGGAGAAATGTAGGCAGTTGTAGGCAGTAGGCTGGCAAATAGAAAGAAAAAACAGGTTGATGACAATCTCAAGCCGAAGTTAACAAGCAATTATTATGACATTTCATTAGCCAATTAACCGTAGATTCTCATATTGAGGAATGGTTATTTACTTTCTCATTAATACAGAATATTATGTTTATAAGAGCTGTAAAAATGGTTTTATGCAGCTTCTAAAAGCAGTAAGAGTGAAAGAACAAAAAACAGCAAAGACAAATAGGAGCATTGTTGTTCAATTAAAAATTAGACCCTTCAGATATTGAGAGTGAGATATACCCATTGCTATATAGGATGAGAAATACTGCCTGAATTTTGTATGAAAGCATGCTGAAATTGTTCGGTGATGAATAGCAGAAATTTATATATAATTCTCTTTACCCAACCCTGAACACCAGTAAATTTCAATTTACCCAAACTTTCAGCTACCCAACCAATTTCTCTTCTGTCCCAACCCCTGGTATAGATAATGACCGGTTCCTTACAGTAGTTCTCAGTAATCTGCAAGAGATGACCACAATTTCATTAATCATTTCCTTCCTTTTTAATGTTCCACGTTTTTCAAATTTAATTTTTAACGTATAGCAAAAATAATGCTGTCTGATAATCAAATTGAATATAACGTAGTATATAATGGACAGTAATATCTCACCTCATGTCGGTATACTAAATGATAGAATCCACCAGTATGCCCCTTCACTTTAGTAAAAGCGTGGCATAAAGTGACCTTAGTTCTACAATCATCAGAGCCTAAAATATAAGGGTGTAAAAGTCAATTAGTTTAGAAGTTATTTTAGATATAGATTAAAGAACAAGTAAGACCAAATATATATTAAGTTGGAGTCTGTGATATTGGTGAAACTTCACAGTATTACTGGTTCCAACCACCTTTATATCATTTGATGGCAAATCAACTGATACCTAGTCTCCCTCGCGGCTACTCTTTGTGGAGGCACTAATACCCACTTATCTAAATTTTAATCCCCCCAAATATTTCACCAAATTGAATTATAAACGAACCATGCGCTTATATCCGAATATAGGCGCATGTGCCTTTAAACAGTCAAAATTTGCGAGTTAGACAAACCATGGGACAGCCATGAACAGAATACCCCTTTTAATGATACAAATACTTTTTATGTTTTAAATTATCAACATTGTCTATTATAAATTGTAGTTATATGTTAATGATAATAGTTATTGTTTCTGGTTTATTCGCCTGAGGTATTCTTTTGAGGTATTCATTCGTCTGAGATATTCTATTCGTTTGAGGTATAATAATAATAATAGCTTTATTCATCCATCTTAAGATAAAAAAGTACAATGGACTTACAATTACTTGTTAAGAAAGTATATGCTGTGAATGTCTTTATATTACAAATTTTGTTAGATAATTTAGAAAACTAACTAAGAAGTTAAAACAATTTACAAAAAAGAAAGTTTATGCCTTTCAGTTCCAGAGAAGAATGATATATTGCGATTCCGGTCAATGTTCCTTAAATTGTACTGATTGTTAATTAATTTTGGCAAAGCACTGTGACAGGGATGGTTTGAATCGTTCATAAATCTATCCACTTCTCGACTAGTTGCCTCCTCCCTTCTTTCGTTCAACGGTGGCAAGTAATCCTTTTCCAGACCAAGGATTCGTAAACTCCTGTATTGGACCCGCTCTATTTCATCTCGCAGGTAATTAGGGAGTCCCGCCCAGACAGGCGATGCATACTCGAGAATTGGTCTTATTTTGGATTTATAGGTAATAATACCGACTTCAACTGGTAACTGCGATTTCCTGCATTCTCTAAGATGGTAAAGACGTTTATTAGCTTTTCGTGTAATCTCTTCGACATGTGCGTTACATTTTAGGTTATTTTGGAACGACACGCCGCCAAGTAATTTAAAGACGTTCACCCTTTCTATGAACTCATTTCCAATACGAAGACGTGGAGGTTCAGGTATAGCGTCTGTGAAAGATATCCACATGTCCTTAGTTTTTTTAGCATTGATAGCCATTTTATTTAGGGCAGCCCAGTTATTTACTTCATTGATAGATTGTTGTAAATTACTACCAGAATCTACGCTTAGTATTTGGTGTTGTGTGCAGTCATCTGCATACTTATCCGTACTGCCTTTTAGTTGTTCTGGTAAGGCGTCCTCCAAATCATCGATCTAGGTATTAAAAAGAATGTGAGATATTACAGAGCCTTGAGGGACTCCGGCCGGGCACATTGCAATGGATGATAAAGTACCATTGAGATTCACTTGTTGAACTCTTCCGGAAAGGAAATTTTTAATCCATAACCAGAAGGGTATATTAATATTCATAACTGCTAATTTGTTCAAAATAATGTTTTGATCAACAAGATCGAAGGCCTTACGAAAGTCAATGAAGGCCGCATGAACCCCCATTTTGCCTGTTTTTGAACAGTCAGCTAGTGGCATTAAACCAGGTTTGGGTAGTTGATATTAACGCAGCTACTGTACTTCGATGCTGTGTAAACGCGTGCTGGTTATTCTTAATTTTCAGATCTTCAATGTTTAACTGGAGCTGAATCTTTTCCAGGATCTTGGAAAGTTGTGGTAAGACAGATATCTGGCGGAAATCATTGTTAATGTCTCTCGGCGGTTGCACTGTAGGAACAGGGGAAATTAGGGCATGTTTGTAGAGTGATGGATAATAACATTGACTTATACGACAGCACACAATGTCATAAACCACAGGAGCTAAGTCCTCGTGGTATTGCTTAAGCATCCATGCAGGAACCTTATCAATGCCAGTTGCCTTTCTTGGATTATGTTTTAAGACCGCTTTAACTTAGCCAATAGAAGGAAGGGGTGGATTGTTATCTTTAAGTGGGTGGATCTCTTCAGGTATTTCAGAGGCGGCATTCGTGTAACGGTCCGACCAAGGTGTAGTGAAGCCTTTCTGAAGTTTTTCGGCTAATTCGGATAAGTCTAGGTTTTCGGGGCTGTGTGGGAATTGGGTATGGGTTGTATTTCCGGCATTTACTAAACAGTAGATACAGTTATACCACTTCGATTGATTCGAGGTACGGAATTCTGAAAGCCTTAGAGCGATAGTAGGTGGCTTTAGCTCTAGATATAAGATTTGCCACTTTCTCGCATAGTTGTTTGTATCTTGGCTTATCACCACGAGAAAAGGCTTTCTGACGAGCTTTGATTTGCATTTTAATATTACCAGTGATCCACGGTTTATCAGAATGATGTACTCTGATAGTTTTTTCAGGTAATGACTCGTCAAGCATTTTAATTATAATAGAGTTATAAGCTGATACTTTCTCATCCACATCCAGTGCTGAAAACACAGTAGTCCAATCTTCAGAAGCCATCTTCAGGGAGAGGTCATTTAAATTTTCTCGTTTCATCAATCTAATTTGTTTTGACGTGGCCGGAGTTTTCTGTCTTTTAATGGGCTTGATTAAGAGACATTGGTGGTCAGAGCGTCCGACTGGGGGGAGATGGCTAACAGTATCAAAGAAAGGGAGCATATTTGTTAGGATTTGATCAAAAGTGTTGTGTCCTCTGGTCGGTTTAGTTACAGATCTTTTTAAACTAAATCTGTTATATAGTTCTCTTAATTTTAGTTGATTGAAGTCCCCAGCTATAACAATTCCAGATGAAGGACGCTCGCGTAAGAGACTATCTATACAAGTGGTTAAGTATTCATTTATATCGGTTGCCCGTTCGGCGGATTGACCAGGGTGGTAGTACACAACAGCAGCAACAACTGTACTGTAAGGTCTGGGGGTTCTGTGGGGTTTTAACAGCAACCAGATCACTTCTTTATTTTATTCTTCGAGGTGAGCCATACGCTCCGCTGGTAAACAATTATTCACATAGGCGATCACTCCACCGCCAGGAGACTTTCTGTCACGACGAAATATGTTGTATTTATTTCCGATCTTAACCGAGGCATCAGCGATATCATCACTAAGCCAAGATTCTGTTATCATTACAACGGATGACTCATAGATCGATACAACAGCAGCTAGTTCGTCGACCTTATTTGTTATATGGCATACATTTGACAAAAAGAAGGACGGAACTGAGGACATTCCAATGAGGGGGTTTGTTTTAGTTTTAATGTTAATTAATTTTTTTTTAATTTACATTTCTCTGAGAGGTATAATTATCACTTGTCCGTGGGACTGCGCCTAAACGAGGGTTCCAAACTGGTCCAAAGTGCGGTTGACCAACTGTAGGTAAGCTTCCCAGGACTCCGTATCTCCGAGTTGTAATTCTGGTTTTTGTTTGAAAATTCTGTTGTTAAGTTGTATTTACCGTTTGTAATACCATTGATATTTTGCACTATTAAAAGGATGGGCCGATTCTCGTACCTGGACCCCGTGCGCGTAGGTCTGGGTACGAAAGTCGGGTGCGCCTATAAGCGACATTTTATAGGCGCATGTGCCTATATAAAACGTCAATTTTTACTCAAGAAAATTCGCTTATAGGCGATGCGCTTATGTGCGGGGTAGTAGGGTAGGTGATTTTGGTACATACGACCCTCCAATCTTACGAACAGTTAGAGCAACAAATTGCTTTGCGTGCTGTTGAGTACGGATGTCCACAATTAGGGCACTTTGCAGTACCACGACTGGTCCACTTCGGCAAAACAGTTTCACTCTGAAACGAAACATCGTATTCAAATTATGCGAATATGTAAATTATTATTGTCATATTTTGCCCAACATATAAAAATTTACCTGCTTCGACGAGGAAGCTATGTCTCCAGGAAAACTTTGTAAGCAGAAACGCGTAAATCCAAAACAATTTGCACCTCGACAAAGCAAACGCAGAAGGTTTTATACGAAAATTGAAAAAAATGTAATGCAATATTGACGAGAAATCAAGAATATTGAGATGACGAGATCTGACTCACTCTATGTGACAACCAATCAGAAGCACCGTTCAAAAGGCTACGTCTTTACCGTTGTCGTGCGGAATGCGTCTCGCTGAATACTTATATCGAGTCTAGCTGTTCAAGCGTGTTTGTCAAATCGAAGTATAATAATTAGGAGATATAGGATCATCTTAAAATATTGCAAGATATAGGGAGAACTAAGGTCTTCGATTTTCTTATAAAAACTTGACCTGTTTACAGTGTAATAATTATCAAGAAATGTGATAGCCGAGCCTTGAACTCTAATAAGTAGAACTCCGCGTTACTGCGCGTTTACTTCTCAATTATATTGAACACATATCTAGTTTCTCTTTAGTTTCCCACAAATACAAACAAATACCCACGTAGGTACGTTCGCTCAAACTATTGTAGAGTATAGATGTTTTAGAACGATGCTCCGTGCGATCTTCAAGTGTTGAAGCGCAATGTTTGTTGTTGGAAATATAATATCCCTCATATTACCAGGGGCGCATATTAAGGGGGTGTGGGGGGGGGGGCGTGTGACAACCCCCATCATTTGTGAATGTTTCAAAAAAGTCGGTCCCAAATTGTAAAATTACACTACTTAATTCGGTCCGAGTTGGTCCGAAACATTCTGTCTAAAAAAGTAATAATAAACGATATAGAAATTGTCAATAAAAGAAATCAATATTGCAAAACCCAGATATATATTTTCTTCTTAAAGCAATATACTCAAATGTAAGATGACAAAGCCATACACGACTGCTCAAATTAAAACCTCCTAACTTTTGCTCTGCCGCATTGTGCGTTTTATTTCCACGGGAGTATTCTCGAGTAAAATTAAATCAACTCTGTTCTAAAAATGCAGTTTCTAATTGGGTCTTTATGATGTTGAAGGTTACCTTTTGGGGGGCGTTTTAAATAACTGCATTTAAAGAAAATTGCAGCGAAATATTTGAATTCGAAACTAGAAGTATTTGAAATCTTATATATATTAATGAAAGGGCCGAACAAAAGAGGTAGGGAGGACTCTGAAAATGCCATTTCCGACGATCTACAGACTCAAGTTTTTCAAAATTTTCCCCGTCGGCGCCAACCATGGTCTCGTGGGATTCGGCCCCCTATGTTTTAACAATCCTTTTACACCCCTGGCACTACACATATTTTTACATTAACTTGTAATACATGTTTTGATGCGGTCAAACAAATATAAAAAGTCGGTTCCTGAACAATGGACACCCCCCCTCCCCAAACTTTTTTGGAATGTGCGCCCCTGCATATTACTTGTCGTCAAGAATGCGTCTCGCTGAATACTTATATCGAGTCTGTTCAAGCGTTTGGGTCAAATCGAAGTATAATAATGTGAAGCTTACGATCATCTTCAAATACTGCAAGACGTAGGGAGAACTAAGCTCTTCGGTTTTCTTGTAAAAACTTGACCCGTTAACAGTGTAATAATTATCAAGAATATGTGACAGCTGACCCTTGTACTCTAATAAATAGAGCTGGTTATTGCGCGTTAATATGTCTGAATTATATTTCTCTTTAGTTTCCCACAAATACAAATAAATACCCACGTATGGTTCGCACTAACTATTGTAGAGTATAGATGTTTTAGAGCGATACGCTTTACGATCGTCAAATCTTGAAGGCGGAATCTTTGTTGTTGGAAATAAAATACCTTCATATAGACTGAATAATGTCGAATATTCGTTCATAAGGACGAAATGATTATTGATTAATAAACGAATTTGTCTCATTCATATTCAATTCAAACACTTTTACATATTTTATAGTTATAAACTAAAAACCTTTACCTTTGCATATCAGTAGTTTTCTACGACAATTCACCGATAACTGCACGAACTAGGCACTTCACGTTCGGAAAGAACTCGTAAAATGCGACTGCGATTTTGAGACACGGTCCGCGGTTCTACTGTTACTAAATATAGTAACTTCTTGCCACATTGAGACACGGTGGAGCGTATCAAGCCAATCATAGCGCAAGATTTTGTGACGTGAGACACGGTGAGACACGGTAGCCATGTCTTCGTTGCGCAATAGTGCCCAAGGAGTTGTATTCGGTAAATTCTCGGTAGAATCTCGGCGGCTAACTTCTACTTCGCATTTGCATTGCAACTCGAAGAAACTGCAGATGTGGTTTTGTTGTATTAAAGATACAGCTATACAACCGCGTACAAATTTAGACAACTATGTTTATATCTAGTGTCTGTGCCTGCGAATTTGTGAGATTTCAACATCAATGAAGCAATGTTTACAAATTTATAAGGTAAGGATTCCTCGTTTTGTTCTAGGAATATTCTTCTATTAGACGAATATACAAACCAACACGTGCATTATGTAAATTAAGTCAGAATATTTAACAACTAAACGAGGCGCGATTTGGCGTCGTTGTATAAATCTCGTATGTGTTTGTGTCAAATGTGACCTTTCTAACCCATCAAATTGCTGATTTATATAGTCTATATAGCGATTCAGTGACAGTATCAGTGTATCACTGCCTGGACAGTTATTGTAAGTCCCTATAACCCTATTTAGTTATATTTAGTTTTAGTCCCTATAACCCTATTTAATTCAGTGAAAACGTGATACGATTTATATGATGTGGGTGCCTACAAATTGATACAATTTTGCTGTGTTACTGTAAATATATATAAGATATTTGATCAGTTGTTGTTTTGGGGGGTTGTTGTTGGGGGAGGGGGGTTGGAGCCAGAGGAGGGGGGCAGAGCATGTGACTGTACCCATATTGCCCTTTGAATGTATTTTGGAGAATTGTTTATCATTATTTCCACAATTCATTAGGATAGTGCATACTGTATAAGTTTTTGATGTTATAAATGCATAATTTGCAGGTTTTCTTGTACGCTATTGGATATGGGTCCATGGCCGACTTCATCTATTTCAGGAAAATTGTTGCTAAGTAGAACCGCCTTATAGTTGCCTAAGCTTAGGGGGGCATGCCCTCGGATCCCCCTAGGGAAAAACAATGACCTTTTGCAAAGGTAACCCTGCCTCTAGCATCACCCTAACACACAATAGACTATAGGGTTACTGGTTACCAGGGTAACCTTGTGGCTAGGATCACCCTATTGTCATGTAAACAGCCCATGGGTCAAACAGTGTGCTTTGTGTTCTTTTTAGCTTACAATCTGTCCAGTTTCCAGTGTGATGAGAGAAGCATAAGTTGTCAACTGAGCTGGAACATGTTGCTGAGTATGTGAAACAGTCATTGTGATGAATTTGCTTGATTTGCCATCCAACGAGAAGAACATTCTCACTCGAACAGTTAAAGCATGTTTTCCAGGTCCAACAAAACGGAAATAAATTATTGAATGTGAACAAATGTGTTGTATTTTGTAAAATTATTCTGTCTACATGCCATAGCAAAAAAATGAAAAGTATATTTCTAGCTAGTATAAATTTGTAGCATAATGCATTATAATTTTTGTAGAAATCATTATTATGGCTCTGGTCTGCATAATAAGTAGACAGTAAATTAGGGTGTTTTATTTTGCTTTAATATATAGTATGAGATTATGAGGTGACTAATACAATAATAAACCTGAGAAAACTTAAAAATGGATATACAGTAATAGCCCAGCAAATGACTTTCAATGTCTTGTTTGAATGTTATTTGCTGAACTTTTTTAGAGCCTGATAAAATATCTTTCAGGGACCCTGGGGAAAGGGTAACATGGCACTGTCGGTCATTGAAATACGGATTTGAAAGACAAGGCGCAGAGTCCTGCCCCCATATAGGAGTAGGCTAGTAGCCCTAAAATGTTTAATGAACTCGTTACAATTTGAGTATGAGAAATTATTGATGATCTATAGGTACATTGCTGTCAAATCACAGTGTGTGTGTACATGGAATAATGCACTGAGCATAAAACAGAAATTTTGTTTTTAGAAAACCAAATTAATTAATGATATTCAGATGGGAGTTGAGATTAAATTAGACAATGAGGACACAGAATTAGCCAGGACACTGGCAGGAAAGTACAATTTTAACTTGTAACAATATTAAGTTAAATTGCAAATTATCAGTATTGCATTGGTGATTGGTTTTAAAAAATATATGAAAGTACACTAAAATGTTTTTTGTTTTCCAGAAAAAACTATTTTATTTCCTGAACATACGACACTGTGTATAAGTCTTTCAGCTTGCGACGACAAGTCAATTGCAAGATTTTCTCATTTGCATTAATTGATATTAAAAATCACTGCCGCCATCTTTAATACATTTTCTGCCAGGCGCTTCATTCCTCGCGACCTCCCCAAGCACCCCCGCGCGTTCGCTCAGCCACTTATCTCTATAAATAAGCTGAATGCGATTTTTTTCTTTTCTTTAAAAGCGCCTGGGTACGAGGCTGTTGGCGAACAATGCAAGAAAATTACGCAAAACATTTCCCTGTTGAGAAGAGCAAAATCGTTTGTTCTACAAAAGACCTGATCACGATGTATAACGCACTCATTCTACCATACTACACTTACTGTTCGCGGTAATTTGGAATGATGGGTGGTAGTTCCCATATTGACAAACTATCCAAATTACAAACGAGAGCTGCGCGTGTGGTAACGGGTGATCCATACGAAATTCGTTCCAGTGAAATATATACAAAACTAAGTTGGTTACCGATGAATAAAGTGCTAAAAAAACCGTGAAACTATAATAACATTCAAAGCGTTAACGGGAAAATTGCCGCAATACAAATTTGATCTTTTTAATATACAGCTAATTGCATTAATGTTGTCCTCCGACAAAGCTAAAAGGTAAAAGCCAAGCGCGAAAAGTTCGATGGGATTTATGTATTAAATATTCATCTCGCATATTCATACGAAAAAAAGCTTGACCTGCAGCAAGCCAAGTTTGAGTACCTTGAGAACGCTAATGAATATATTGTTATTATGAAAATCCCCTCATAATTATTCAATCTGCATGCCAAACGGCAGAACAAGACTATGATTTAAAGTTTCGTCCCAGCGTGGCCGCTATTTAATTTTTAATTTTTTAATTTAACAACTTTATTGGTGCCATAAATTACATTAAAATAAAGTACAATATCAACATTAAAATAAAGTACAATATCAACTGGCCCAAAAGGGAAGTTGCGAACGAGACTATATAGAAGTCCCATGCAAGGCACCTCCCTTCTCTAATAAGTAGTAACATTTATATGAAAATATGAAAAATATAAATATGAAAACAATGAAATAAGCAAAATGATCAAACAGGAGCGAATGATGATTTAGAGATAGAGCTAGTCAACTCTCTAGGAGTGATTTGGTAAAAGTTGACGCACGAAACATCATCCGTTCCTATTTGAACGTTTTACTTCTAAATAATTCGTTAACTCTATGACCTATGACAAGAGCAGTCCCGCACTAGACTCCATGTGCACGTCATGTCTACGTTAAAGGTTCTGTACAGCTCTAAACTAAATATGTCTTTAACAAACGTTTTAAACAATGATAAGCTGGAAAAGCTTCGAGAAGTGGGATTGATCATAATACTGTTCCATAGCTTAATTATACGATTGAAGTACGATCCTTGGAAAGTGGTTGTACTGCAGAACGGAGTCTTTAGAGTTATCGCTTTACTTAACCTAGTGCGACCGTGTGTTACAAAGGAAACATAGTTATTGATATCCAATTTTATATGCCCGTGCATTGCCATATAAAATAAAACCAGGTCCTTTACTTCGCGGTCGTAACATAATGGCAGTAACTTCAGGATCACCAGTCTTTCCTTGTACGACTGTTCACCTTTTCGTTGCTTCAGGATCCACCTCGTTGACCTTCTTTGAACATTTTCAACTTTAATTTTCAGTGAAGTCAGTGCTGGAGACCAGATTTGAGTAGCGTAATCGAGGTGGCACTTGACCAGGGAGAGATACAAAGAACGCCGCACTTTCGTGTTGGTCAGCAAGGGGCATGTCCTACGTAAGAGACCAAGCATCTTGTTGGCTTTGCACACCACAGCGAGGACTTGCTGATCCCAAGTGAGGCCGGTGGTTGGTAATGATACATCCAAGGTATCATAGCATAATTGTCCCTTGAAAACAAGTAAAATACCTCTTACGATTTGCAGACTGTTACGTTTTGTGTTAAAAATGCCTCGTGCGTACAGTCAAGATTTGCGATGGAGAGCTATTTCCCTAATTGAAATAGTGGGAATCGATATTCAGGAGATCTATACGAGAGCAAGTATATATTATACGAGAGCAACATTATACGGTACGGGATATCTTGCTTAGTATAAGTATCGCTTTGATTCTTATTGCCTTGACGAACAACTTTAAGCATAATATTTACAGTATCCTCCTCATCCATTTTTGTACAAAACACTGCTTTAGAGTTTAACACTATCGTGATAGCACAGCTACGCAGAGATTACTTAATTATTCGACATTTCAACAACTGGCGGGCTCCAGCATATTTGAGGTCCCCGGGGAGAAAATTCGTTGCTTTTTGCCTGCGTTCTATTTCACAACTATCTGCAAGTTATTTGTAAACAAAAACTGCCTGATGTTCTTGGAGGTATTACTTAGAATACTTCAAATGCAATCACTGGCAAACTCCATGAACTGCTTTTCGAAAAACAACAACTAACGTTTTTCCACATGCAGTTTAGTCATGTCGGTTAACCCTCGACAACAAAGAAAATGGGTTAAACGGGAAAATAGGTATTTATTCACACGCAGTTAATTAATTCAAACTAGTCGCTCCCATCGTTCTTTTCGCGCTTGGCTTTTGCCTTTTAGCTTTGTCGGAGGACAACCTTAATGCAATTAGCTGTATATGTGAAAACGTAAATCGCAATTTACGAAGTAATTTTTCTAAGTTAAGTTCGCGTTGCCAAAACCTAAAACAAATTTTCTTAAACGAAGCTTTTGTTATAGAGCTTCTATTTCCTGGAACGAATTACCAAATGAAATAACTAATAATTTACAAAACTTAACAGTCTCATCTCTCAAACGATATCTTAGGGATAACGTTTGACTAAGATTTCGTTTGAAGATAACTACAATAGCATAATTATTTTGTAACACGGCCCTTTACACTGAAAGGCTACCGTGTATAAATATATTCTATAATAATAATAATAATAATAATAATAATAAAATTTGTTCATCTTACCTACAACTTAACATGGCAGTACTAGGCCCTTCCCGATTGTGCTAGTAAAACTGGCACATTATGCACATAGCAATGCTTGTTTTTTCCCAAAATTATGCTCAAATTTATGCTCATTTTTCAAAATTATGCTCATTTGGTTGAAAAAAATGCTTGGCTTTATTTAGAAGAAACACATCAATATATGGCACAACATGTGCTTTTCGTTAACTAAAGCTTCATGCAAATATAAAGTTAACTTTAAAATGTTAAATGTAAATTATTTTGTGACGCCATCTTATTTTTTCAATTAGCCAGTGCTTCCACTTTCAGATTTGTATTTCCGTATGACCGTATCGGATTATCAGGTAATAAAATTAGTAAAACGTACTTTATTTTGACTTTATGGGAAATAAAAGATCAAATATAGTTTTCCTAAACTCACTAAAACTGCATGAACACCAAAAATATGAAAAGTTTTGCTTTTTAACACCCAAAATTCAGATGAATTAGCGAAAAATTACTAAATTATGCTAGCAATTCTTTTCTTGAAAAAATGCAAAAAATATGCTCGCTAAGCCAAATTATGCTGAAAATTATGCTAGCACAATCGGGAAGGGCCTAGGCAGTACCCTAGTATATATACATGAACTTGTGGTTAGAGCTCTAGATAACAAAATCTAGATATAATACTGTCAGGACCTTTCTTGTTTTCGTTCATTCACTCAGATGCCAATTCCACAGGGTTTCGCCGGCATGCCACCTCGGGCACGGAACTTCGTCAAGGAAAAGTCAGTTTTACCTATAGTATAGTGTGTCGCCACAATATAGTTCACAGGGCGAACAATCTTTAAAACTTCACCAATACTTTTGAGTATTGAACTGACCAAAAAATTGCCACCGATAAACGTCTTATTATGTGTAAAGCTGTAAAATTTTGCAAAACAATTAGAAACCGTGGGATGTACACAAAAGGCTGCGTGCTAATTTAAGGTGGCTCCCTACAATTTTTTGAAAGGTGGAAACTTACGATTTAGGTCAAACTTTTTAAATAATTTTTACTTGCTACAAAACAAAAATTGTATGAGTTATGTTGAGCAACATTCTAAAAGCTGAAAATTGTTTACAAAAATGACGTCATCGCCGTTGCTATAGTAACAATGAGTTGACGTTTCAATAGGCCGATATTTTGTCTTTTGTCGCACTTTTGTCGCAACGCCTGGTTACCCCCATTTTTTATTTCATGAAACGTTTTCCTGTAGAAAAATAGATTATCTGAACAAGTTGAAAAAAATTCTGTGGAGCCAAAAAATATTTATAACGAAAAATCATGTCTATTATTTTTTTTAAATTTGGCTCTACAGACGATCTATTGTACTAGACGATCTATTGTACTAGACGAAAATGTTTTATAAAATAAAAAATAGGGGTAACCAGGCGTTTTTTCGAGTAAAATGCGTTAAAAGCTAAAATGTCGGCCATATTGACGACATTGTTACCATAGCAACGATAATGACGTCATATTTGTGAACAATTTCCGACTCTTAGAATGTTACTCAATATATGTGGTAAAATTTTTGTTTGCTAACAAGTAACAGTTCTTCAAAAAAACAATCTAAATCATAAATTTACCACATTTCAAAAATTGTGGGGAGCCACCTTAATAACTTTAATCAAGCAGGCCTTATCGACTACAGTGATATTTTTCGTTTGGAGAATATTCCGCAATATATGTTTATAGGTCGAAAAAATACATGCATGTACAATACATAATTTATCATAAAACTTTAAAATTTTACAATTTGTACTTAGCAGGCCAAAGTCCATAATTATAGTAATCTCATTATATATTGATTCACGAGCTAGTATTCAGTGAAACGCTTACGGCTACAAAAGTCTTGTAACGATACTTCTATAATATATCACTATTATCTATGATGTATCTTTGGACACTTAGTTAAGATTTCAACTGAAACTGTTCAATTTATTACTGTACTCATGCTGTTTGAAAATAGTACGCGATCGAGACAAACGGTAATTACTTGAAAACATCTTGATTTCCAGTCCTCGCTCTTCGCAAACTTGATTTCCAGTCCTCGCTCTTCGCAGCTCGCTGCGAGTACTCGCAGACGCTACTCGCTGCGAGAGCTCGCAATAATAAACCAATCATAAAACGGCGTGTACGGCAACGGAATGACATTCGTACGAGTACTCGCAGCGAGCTGCGAGAAGCTTCGTGCGAGGACTAGAAATCCGCCTTAATGCAGTGATTATAAAATATAAATGTCAAAATCTTTACTGCGAGAGATAAAACATTCATAGTTTTTATGTGTTTTTTTGCACTTAACTTGGTTGAACTAGAATACTGGGTTTGGTGGATAATCAAAGTGAGTAGATATATACACAATTTAAGACCTATCCAGGCACGGTTGCGAAAAATGCAACACTAGGTCACAGTATAGAGACGACCAGTAGGGCCACTCGGCGATGCAACATGTAGCCGCGTTTTTATGCAAAAATATGCAGTTTACTGGCCAGGAAAGTTAGTCCAGCTTGCTCATTATTGGCCAGAAAAAGAAATGGCTGCCAATGCTTAATGAGCGGCCACACAAAATTTCAAATGAGTGGCCCGACTGGTCGTCTCTATACTGTGACTAGGTCCTCTGGGAGGAATTGAACCCACGGCCCTGCGATTACCAAAATACAACACTAGGTCCGCATGCAGCACGGACCTAGTGTTGCATTTTTCGCAACCGTTCCTGGTTAGGTCTTAAATTGTGTATATATCTACTCACTTGGATTATCCACCAAACCCAGTATTCTAGTTCAACCAAGTGAAGTGCAAAAAAAATCTTTGAAGTTTACCTTATCACAACCCGCACACCCGACAACCTATATATACAGAACTTACGGTTACAGCTCAGCAACTGGCCTCTGTAGCTCAGTTGGTTAGAGCGCTGCACCGGAATCACAGGGCCGTGGGTTCAATTCCTGCCAGAGGACCTAGTGTTGCATTTTTCGCAACCGTGCCTGGTTAGGTCTTAAATTGTCTATATATCTACTCACTTGGATTATCCACCAAACCCAGTATTATAGTTTTTATGTGTTAAATATTAGACAAAAACACTCGTTCTCTATATTGTCAATACTGCATGGTACTGGGTGACCTTTAATACCGGAGTAACATAGTACAGCATTTTGTAATTTCTTGTATTGATATAAAGCGTTTTTAAAAATGTTACTTAATAATTCGCATGCATGGTCTCACGGATATCACCTGGTTTATAAAACTAATTTGCTAATTTGGGGGTTATGTTTGGGAATGAGTATAGCAAAAGGACTCCTGGGGCGCCCCCGCGTATACATCACAAGGGCACAGAATAGGAAATGACCAGAAAGGCCACTCAGCAGTGCAACGTGACACCCTATTTTTATGCAGTTATCTGGCCAGAATAATGGCGGACCAGCCAGTACAGCGTGTTTATTGGTCATAAAATGCAATTGACTGGCTAGAATAATGAACACCGCGGAAAAACGTCTGCGCGTGCGCGAGATTCGAGCTCCAGAACGCGTGTGTTTCGATCTTGAAAATGGCGGTTGGGGAAGTTTTACTCAGGTTTTGCTCGGTTTGTGCGTATTTTTGGGGAAGTTTAAGAGCAAATATTTGCGAACGGAAGACAAAAAAGGTTTACTTTGTTTCTGAAAAGGTAGGTTTGTAATTTAAACCTTTTAGTATTGAAATTTATAACGATTGTCTACAATATTTGGCTGTACATATTTACATATATTTACATATTTCGTGTTCGACAGATTCATTCATCACAGGTCTCGTTCAGTGGCATGTTTTACCTATGATAAGTTTTAATGTAAAGAAAATTTATTCTGGAATAATTGCTGCTAAAATAACTGGACTTTGTATTGTAGTCTGTTTGGTGTGTATCGCAATACATATACGTTATACAGTGTCGGGAGTTTGTCAAAAGTTTTCATAAATAAAAAGTTAGTCGCTAAGCCTCAATAATTTTCGCGTTCACACTATTTAAACTTTAGAATTTACTCTATAGCTTGAGCGGGTTAAGATTCTTAACTTCTTGAGAGTTTGCTTAACTTTTTTGTTTGAACTTCGATAATTCAATTTTTTTCACACTTTAAACGCTATGAGACATTTAATTAATGTCTAGTCTACCCGTCTACTGAATTATTTTGTTTATTTCACTTACCTTGAATTATTAAATAGCCATGTTTTTGTTTTGAATTTGGCATTTAAACTTCCCGCCATTTTATTTTGTTCTCGCGCATGCGCAGACGTTTTTCCGCGGTGTTAGAATAATGGTAATAAACATGCGTAATGCGACATGCGCAGCGTCAAAAACTTCAAAGGTTCGGCCTCAAGTGGCCCTTCTAGTCATTTCCTATTCTATGACAAGGGGTTTTGTTTCAGGACACGTATGTTGTCAGACCTTTCCCATTTGGACTTCGCAGAGGTCGCATCTCGACACCGTTTGCTGCTCAATTTCACATTTTTATCTGCGTTGGATTTTTTCGAGGTTTGTTATTTATATAAATATTCATTGTTTTCCGCCTAGACTAAAGTCTAATTCTGTTTTGGCATTGATATATTAACGTTGTATGTTTGCCTCGTTTGATTTAGTCGGCCGGCCAAGCTATCGAACGGTGCAAGTTGATGGCAACTTCGTGTTAGAAGCTGGCAACAAACATATTCATACTCAGATAGATGTAGAGAAAAAGGTTTGAGTTGTTGCCAAGCCGAAAAATGAATTTTTAAGTGAAAAATCGAGAGTTTTTAAGGCCGCCTTCCCGCAACTCGCGGCAACTAAACTTCAAACGATTGCCGAAAATTACGTTGCTATGCTACAAGTTTCTTTGCTCTGATTAGTCATCAATAAAGTTCGCTTAATTAGTCGACCAATGAGCGAACGTAAAAGTGTGGGCACTTCCGGTTTTTGTATTCACGACATAAACAAACTGCGAAGATCGAGGGAATAACTTGCAAAATTTTACGATTTCAGCGATATTTAGGTACGTTTTTTCGTGTTAAAGCCATATACACTCCATAAACATATTGTACTTCATTCAGCGACACTGACTTGGCTCTAGTGTGTCAAATTTATTTTATTGTTGTGCCAATACTTTGACTATTTTGTCAAGTATTTTTCAATGTTTAAATACAGCCAGAAATCCAGAATCAAATTATAATATTGAGTGCTGAAAATTTACAAAAATAAATGCTAAATTATAATTTATTGATCGATGTTAGTATGGTCAAACATAAACTAAGATTTGGTAGACATTTGCAGCAATATAATCGGCGTTTCTTTTGCAAAACATTCACATATTTGAATCCAAATTAGTTGGGTTCATGAAGTCAATGCAATTTATTTGTGAGTTTAGTATGGTTGAATTCGTTTGTGACTTTATTCTGTCTAAATTATAAATTTTGTAATATAAAGATTCCGACACTGTCATCCTTAAGAGTAAGGTCAACAAAATATCATATTTTCCAATCTACTGTAGCACAACTTACTAGAATAATAATCACTGACACTGTGCATGCTTGCATCGTAATGCCAATGACCTGCTCCCGTCAATTTATATCGTGTTCTTTTTTTACAGTCTTGTATAGACTTCTATAAAGCCAGCTTTTAGTTCAAATTAGCCTGTAATAGTTGTTTTCCTCAAAATTATAGAGTAACACTGGCCAAGTCTAGTTTACTCCAAGTTGCTTTATGGATTTTATATGGCAAATGAAATATATAGCCTTGAATTATGTGCGTTTCTTAATATATAATCGCACGAAGTTTACGGCAAAATATATCAGTTGTGTATATTTTCTATTAGCTGTAATCCGTGAATTAGATTGTATTTATTAATCTAGACAACTACGAACACTCAAATATCCTATAAAGGCAAGTACTAGACAAGTAGAATCTAACTAAATATTAAGGTCAGAAGAAGTACGAAGAATTTTGGCACAAGAATAAAATAAATTTGACACACAAGGGCCAAATCAGTGTCACTGAACAAAGTACAATATGTTTACGGAATATATATGGCTTTCACACGAAAAATCTTACCTAAATATCGCTGAAATCGTAAGATTTTGCAAGTTTCTTCCTCGGTCTTCTCAGTTTGTTTACATCGTGAATACAAAAACCGGAAATGCACACGCGTTTACGTTCGCTCATTGGTCGACTAATTAGGCGAGCGTTACTGATGACAAATCAGAGTAAAGAAACTTGTAGCATAGCAACGTAATTTTCGGCAATCGTTTGAAGTTTAGTTGCCGCGACGTTGCGGGAAGGCGGCCTAAAAACTCTCGATTTTTCACCTAAAAATTCATTTTCGGCTTGGCAACAACTCAAACCTTTTTCTCTACATCTATCTGAGTATGAATATGTTTGTTGCCAGTTTCTAACACGAAGTTGCCATCAAACGTTCTTAGAGGCACTTTTTGATATCTTGGCCGGCCGACTAATGTCTTTGGCGCAATTTTTCGACGATATTCTTTTCACGTTAATTCGTAAGCACTTAAGTTTTAGACTTAAGTACTAATTGAGTACACTAATCTTGACATAATTCGTGCCAGTCTCCTCCCGAACTATGTATAGCGTGGTTCAATATCGATTATGAAAACTTTTGGATGTCAGATTTTGCCAAACAATGGAATGATGACGTTTTGTAACACCTATGTTTACTATGAAGTTTAAAGTTACATACTCCAGATTGTTTACGGAAGAAATATTATATAATTATCCGAACATAGTCCGAACAGCCATCACGGCGGCGGGGACTGTTATTATTCTTTAGCTTCTTGAAACAAACATGCAAACAAATATGTAATACAAATTATATTCAGTAGACGGTAATTATTGGCATTGACCCAGTGGCTTGCGCGCTGTCAATAGATGCATGCATACCCTAGCATAGTGTGCAGGATGAGACAAGCTAAATATATCACGTAACATGAAAGATATCAAATTTTGTAACATCTATTTCAAAATATCAATATTTTCCATGTATTGTTCTTCCACATGGAATCCCCATAGCCTCCTCCACAGGCAACTCTTGGGCAAAAAACGTGTAATAAACTTGTAATGTAGCGAATATTATCGAATATCGAATATTATCGAATGTGAAGAGCAGTATATTCGATAATATTCGCTACATTACAAGTTTTTTACCCAAGAGTTGCCTGCGGAGCAGGCTAGAATCCCCACATGAAACCCATGTTAACTGCAAAGAGTAATTTGCATATTTTTGTAGTGTATAAAAGCGTTAAAAATATATACATGTGCGCAAAATAATTTTGCATTTGGAAAGCTATAAAACGAAAGCGTTGTTCCATCGTTCTGTTCTTACTTTGCTGGATATGTGAGTCACCTACATGTAAAGCATGACTCATTTCAACTCATTGCCATTCGAATATTTGTCTTAGTGCATCACGAAACATGAAAGACATCAATTTTTGTAACATCTATTTCAAAATATCAATATTTTCCATGTACTGTTCTTCCACATGGAATTCCCACATGAAACCCTCGGTTTACTGCGATGAGTAATTTGACACTGCCACGCAAGGAAATTTGCATATTTTTGTAGTGTATAAAGCGTTAAAAATATATACATGTGCGCAAAATAATTTTGAATTTGGAAAGCTATAAAACGAAAGCGTTGTTCCATAATTCTGCTCTTACTTTGCTGGATATGTGAGTCACCTACATGTAAAGCACAACTCATTTCAACTCATTGCCATTCGAATATTTGTCTTAGTACGTGCAGAACTGAGACCCTGTCTGTTCTGACAATATTAAATATGCATGCTTATATGTCCTTGCGAATACGACCATGCATTATTTCTTTCGCTTAAACTCCTTACGGTTGACCGTCGCTTGCCGTAATTACGATCAGTTGTTTCAAATGTAAATATCTCCAGACGTGTTTATTCTCTGGCAGCAGGACACGCGTCATTCGATAGCTTATGACTTCCTCTTTATAATGATATTTAGTTTGTCCCGGTTCATATTACATATCAAAATTAATTTGCATACATGTTCATAAATTATCTAAAAATTTACAATTATTGTTGAAATAAATCGGAATTGCCAAGCAAGATTTATTATTTTCGAGCAAATGTTAATCCAAAATTGTAGCTCATGTAAAAAGGAATATTATTGGTAAGTTTCATTGCATTTGAAGAAGTAGAAGTATTTTTTTTTATTTTTTGAAAGTCGCATACAAAATGCCGAGATCGTTAAAATTTAATTTCCGCACGCGCAATAAATTACGAAATGCCATATAAGGTCAGTGTTGATTGCTATAAACCACTGAAAACCCGCCATCTAGGCAATGACATCACGAGGAATCGATTGCCGGTACTTTCAATACGCTAGGGTGCAAAGTCGCGGAGATTTTAGGTTCCGAAGTTGTCCGAGCGTGCACCGACAAAACCAGTGTTGCCACGCCTTGGGATTTCTCCCAAGATCTTGGGATTTTAGACTCAAGCTCCCAACCTTGGGAGTTTTTTTCGAAATTTCGTGAAATCTTGGGATATTTTGTATGAATGATTTTTTTAGGTTTTATCTATCATTATTTGTAAATCGTCAGCCAAGTTTGCGAAAAAAAAACGAACAATTGAACTGCAAATAGAATACGCGACACAAAGGCTGTCCATATTTTATAATATTTTAATTTAAATCATCAACATGACGTACTTCATTTTCTAAGTGTGTCCGCTGGCCGCTGCGTAACACAACAAAATGTGTAACCAAGCCTGCGTCGAACGTCGAACGCCGTTCGAAGGCGAAAACAAAATTACGGATTGTACATACCACTTAAATGCGTAATATTGACAAAATAGACATGTAAATACTTTTTCCGGTTTGCAATCAATGTTACTATATAAAACTTAAAATAAGTGGCAACACTGGACAAAACCGGCTTTCACAATAAATACACAATATAAACGAGAATTGCCGTAAAAGGGCTAGATTATGTCCTATGATTATAAAAATGGTATCAAACTAAAGGGTTTGGAAATCCCCGTCGAATGGTGGTATTTACGAGTATGTAGTGTGTAAACCAAAGGTAGGAAAGCGAAATGAATATTTAATTAGTTTGTATTATTGTTAATTTGTAAACAATACAAAGTTCAGAGGTGTTTGAAAGGGGATAAAGCGGCCGCATAGCGTTGTAAACAAACACAATTTACTTGGCTAAAGAGATCGTAAAAAGCCTTTCTATTTCGCGCAAGTCGAAGATCACGCTACAGAATTTGTACGAAATATGCCAGACTGGCAGTGTCATATTACTGGGCAAAATTGGTGTACTGCGGACCAACTGCGCATGGCCACAATTCCATGCGCAGTTTTGAGATAAAAATCCCTTATATACACAAATTAGATCTGCTGCGTCCGCTTGCTCGCTTCAGGCTCGCTCGCTACCCCAGCAACTATATTCAAACTATATTCAAACGAAGCCGTTGTGCTCGTTAAAATCAATACAAACGAAGAATTGTTGTGTCTGCTGGCTGTGAATCAGACCATAGTTAATAGATTAACTATGATCAGACGAAGCCACGAAGGCATAATTGTTGTGTCTGTTGGCTGTGAACAAACAGAAAGTTACAACTGTACAAAATACTGAACGAAGCGCTGTGCTTGTGAAAAATATTGAAACACAGTTAAGACAACCTTGTGGTGACTGTAGAGTACTGTATAAATGGGGGTAACAATTCAGCAATATCGTGCCCGAATAGGAGCACATAATAATGTGGGAATAAAAAAGTATTCAATCCAACTGGAAGGTAACTTTAGTTATATAATGGTGATGTTATTTCAGCTGGTTATAAACATCATTGTATTAATAATATTGGTGCAAGTATTTCACTTGTGTATACTTTATTTGCCAATACAAAAATTGGCAGAACATATTGCAACGTCATGCTACATTTACTCAAATGTCATGCTACATTGTGTATGTTCCATGCCACTGTTGTTGAGAATGGCAAATGATGTTGAGGAAAATCCTGGACCCACAGTATATGATGTGGTTGACCCAAGTGAAACAGTCTCTGCTGACTTTAACCAGGGCGACAAGAAATTTCGACAAAATGCTGGTAAACAAGATGTAGCCATGTCTTTGACTTCAATAGTATATAGTCATATAACAAATGTGAATGCATGGGATTCATCATTATTGAATGACATATTGTGTACTGGAAATAGCTATAGGCAGCATTTCACTTGCGATAGTAACTTCTAGTTAAATACATATCTCTATATATTCAGTATATCACACACCTTTTTATCAAAAACAGGGTTGCCTGAATACTTAAAAGTCGTCAATCGGAGTGATTAATCAAAATTGACATAAATCATAATGCAAATAGTTGATGTTCATCTTAATTAGCGTCAGTGTAGAAGTGCACCCAATCTAA
This sequence comes from Trachythela sp. YZ-2020, assembly GCA_016169945.1. Classification (NCBI taxonomy): domain Eukaryota; kingdom Metazoa; phylum Cnidaria; class Anthozoa; order Malacalcyonacea; family Clavulariidae; genus Trachythela; species Trachythela sp. YZ-2020. The sequence goes on along the minus strand of JADLSH010000032.1, from coordinate 360,845 downwards.
ATTCCCGCGGATGAAATCGTCCGTTCTGCATTGATAATGAAACGCGCAGCTCGATTAGTCGTTTTAGTATCCTTAGGGCCTTGTATATAGGTTTATTTATACGCCTTTTCGGGGTTCGCGACGCCATCTTGCCAAGTGCGGCAACCAATAGCATGATCCTAGGGACAAATATTCCAATTGGGCCAAGGCAATGATTTTACCATTGTATTTGTCCCACTAGGCAAGATGGCGTCGCCAACCGCAAAAAAGCTTATTACTTCATGGCCAAATTGAACTTTCATACTTTATTTAGAAGCGGTTTTGTTACAGCTTCATAGACTTAAGCCTGGTTCACACGAGTGAGATATACAAAGGGGCTTAAAAAGACAAAGCGGAAATAATTTTATTTTGAAATGTCTTTTGTTCCGGCTTAGCTTATGCTTAGAGGCTTGTGCCTATGCTTGTGTTTATATCGACGTTTATGTTGCACACTTCACTGCACCTCTTTGTTTTATCCTTTGTCTTACCTTATGCTTGTGCTTATCTCACTCGCTTTGTCTTACCTTATGCTTGTGCTTATCTCACTATGATTTTTGACCTTGCCTATATACCTTTACTTTTTCTTTTTAATATTCCGAGAGCGATTTTGATATTTTTTGCATACAGTCGGCGTAGCTAATCAACATGATTTTCGAATGTCAGATCTTCATGAAGATTCTTTCAATAGTTAATTGTTTATAACTTCATGAACTTTCATTGAAAAATGTAAATATAATTGCCCAGAAATTCACAAGGTGATACAAAATTAATCCTATTATAAACTAAGCATTCCCCAAACATGTCCATCCCCATGCATGCGGCATTAGATCCCGCGGTAAAGATTATGTGGGTTGCGATATTTTGGGTGCGAAACGACTGGTGGCGAAGCGACTAGGGGCCAAAACGATTATTTTGTATTCCTGCGTAGCCATATTTTCAGAGGCTGCGCAGTCACAGGCGAATTCAAGCGCGATATGTGTAATACCCGTTTAGGTTTTACAATCAGCACTGCGTATACTGCAATCCATTGAGGGTTAGATAACCAAAAGTAAGTATGAGCTATAAATATTTCAGGCCGTGCTCGCAGCAAATTACACAAATGGAAAACTTGGGGTAAGCAATTTTATAATCAACACGAGAAACGAAGGTAATAGGTACTGTTTCAGTATAATAGGTCTAAAGATGGGAAATTATTTGGAGCGCGATTGCATCCTGTTGCTAAGCATGATATCGTAAATATCAGGTGATATCATATCAGTTATTTTAAATATCGACGTTACGACGTTTGGCCAAAAATATACTGTAGTTTTAAAATCTATAAAAATAGACCAGTTCGAAGTGTCGACTGCGCATAAAAATGACGCATTCTGCGTGGGGATAGAATTGCAGTTGAAAAAGGTTTCATTTCCCATTGCGCGAGGCATTTAATTTAGCCTACTTCTTTCATGGCCTTTAGTACTAGGATAATGCAACTAACATTAGGTTATCTCAAATCTAATTCTAGGATGGATAAATATTAAATGAATATCAGAATGTCATTATTAGCTTCCATATTGTTTCGCGCAATGAATGTTGTTATTGTGTTATGCTTAGAATTCTATTAATCTACAGTTAGCCTATTGTGTTGGACTTATGCTTCATATTTTTAAATAAATACATTATGAACATAATATTCTGCACTATGGATATGCCTTCTGCCTGCCTGCCCCTCTCTGCCTGCCCCTCATGTTAATGCCTGGGGGTGAGGATGATGATTGCGAGAGAAGTTATGCATGTAACCGTTTTTATTCTTAAAGTATCATCCAAAGTGGCATAATTCGTAGCGTTATATTTTTCATCATGCACGGGGTTATACTCAGCACATATGTTCAAACCGGGCCCATTGCTTGTCATTGCATGGGAATATGCAGAGTTTTACAGAAGACTAAAAGTCTAAAACTTGAAGGACGCAAATGGCGTTTATCAAAAATTTTAATGACAGTTCCTTACGATTTACCACAATTCCAACTTTAATCTCATACACTTGTTCATGCGCCTTCATTTAATTATTCCTGCTGCCTTGTGGCTGCATATATAAGTTTATATAATACTAAATGCCGAAGTATCCTTTCATGCATTACGATAATAAAATATCTATACTATCAAGAATGATAGTACGCGGAATAACGATGTACCGCGGCCTACAGAAATACAGTCGAACCTCCCGTAAGCGGACACCCTCGGGACCACGACCTGGTCCGCTTACGGGAGGTGTCCGCTTATTAGAGGATGGTTAATATTTAACTGCTTACTTATTGTTGAAACATGATTATTTTAATGATGATGATAATATGACTATATTATTGACAACTATTATTGCAAATTTACTCTAAAACCCCACCGTAAAACCTTTGTGTCCCTAGATTATATACAAACATTACCAATTTAATATCTATATTGCCGTTGTAAATATGAGACTATAGTTCAGCTAAGATGGCTTGAAAAAATCTGTTATGTGCGCTTGCTTTTGCGCTAAGCACAATAACACAATATATCAAACACATATGTTTCTATTCTAATACTGTATTAAGTCAACTAGGCGGCATAATTATTAATTTAACAGAAAATAAATCAAGTGTGTCCGCTTACAAGAGGTTATAATGTTGTTTGGGAAGGTTGTTTTGGTGTCCGCGTCCGCTCACGGGAGGTGTCCGCCTAGGAGAGGTTGTAAATATAGTAATATAATAGCGTATTGGCCGGGACCCAAAAACAGTGTCCGCGTACAAGAGGTGTCCGCTTCCGGGAGGTGTCCGTAAGTAGAGGTTCGACTGTAAATTGACTAGAGTGCGGTCATAATTGTGAATATTGTTTTGCTGAATAAGGCTTCGTGTATACAGTAGATTAGTGCGAAATCTCGGTGTGCAATTTTGATCTGCCCGCATTACAATGAGATTTTTGCTGTTTCTATTGCTATAATGTTTAGAGCGCAGACTCTTCTTGAAAAATTACCAGAATACTGTTACTGTATAGTTATATTTGCGCATCGCAAAGTGAATTTCATAAGATATTGTATTTGCCAATGTAATAGGTACATGAATCGTGCAAGCGAAATGGGAAAGGTGAGCATATGTATCTATTGTAATGTTAAATAATACCTCATATGAATATTATATGATAATAGTAAAATAAAAATTTCACATATAATGCAACATATCGATATATGACTGAAATCGCTGTTGCATCTATTGATTCACTTAAATGCTGTCGCCCAATTAAATGCTATATCACAAACGACTACTTTGGGATTTACGTATCGACAAAGGTTACTGCATATACTGCAGCAATCCAACGTCTTTCAAAAGAAGCAAATTTAGATCCACACCTTGTTCCATAATGAAAAAAAAAAAAACTTTAGGGATGTAAGAAGGTGTTATCCTTATTGTCATCACTATTACAGTGTAATATAAACCTTTCCCCAAATAGTAGGGTCAAAGCCTTACGTCCCGTGACCAACCTTCGGCTAGTAAAGTGTTATGATTTATTTTCATTATTTAGGGTATTTATGACAAAATAAGCTTCCATGCCGGTCTTCAAAATCTGGGCAACAATCTGCAGAGCGAAAAATTAAAAAATGGGGACCGGCGGCCATTTTGAATAAATAATGTTTTTAGTAAATGGTATCGGTCTTGTCAAAAATACTTATTTATGCGCTTTGCAAAATAATTTCGTCATAAAACAAACATTAGGAGCCTATTTAATAAAAACCCCGAAGTAAATAGCCAAATTTCGCCAAGAAAACGTGTTTCATTTTTAACCTAACTATATTTATATTACATGACGTACATACCATATTAATTGAGGAAGCCATATTAATTTTGCATGTTTATGGAAATATGACGGGATAATATGCAAATTTAACATGTAATGTGTTGTTTCCATCTGTTTTCTTTATGTTTTTCTTGAAAACTGTAAAATATGACTTCTAAAACACAGTTTTCTTGTCTTCTTCAATGCCAAAAACCGTGTGATGCATCAAATGCAATAGACAACTTAGGTAAAAAAGCATGGGAAAAACTCAAACTTAAAGCCTTTAACTGGAAAGGTCTTGATATGTTCGGAAATGTGTATGACACTGTGAATTGGCAACAGGGGCCCAGTGGTAAACATGTGCATGGTAATTGTCGTTTTGACATATCTAGTTCAGATAAATTGAATAGAGCAAAGATCAGGCAACAAAAACGTGAAAGAGACTCAGTTTCTCATGAATGCCCAGATGATCACGACTTGGCAGGACCTGCACCAAAATGTCTCCGATCGAGCGTGGGTATCGTACATGACAAAAATCTCTGTGTGTGGTGTATGAAACCTGAAGACACCAAGCATCCTGAGCGCACGGGAAAATGGCTTCTTATTTCGTACATACCGGCCTGGAATGTCTTTAAAAGCCACACCGTAGTTCTTCCGGATGATGCCATGAGAGACAGGATCAACCGCCTTATCGATTCAATAACTGACCCCTTTTCAACTGAGATAAGATACCATCATAAGTGTTGGCTTAAGTACATTGGCGCCTATCAAAAGATTCCAGTTGAACAACAGCATAATCTCGTAAACGATGTGACATTTCGTGAGGCACAGACTATGTTTATAGATCATGCTCGTAGGGTTATTTTTGAGGACCATGAGATAAGGACCCTGCAAGGGCTGCTACATGATTATAAAACCATTGTGGGTACTTATGGCTTCCCAACAACCGGGGTGAAATCGAGCTACATGAAGGAGATATTATTACGGGAATTTGGAGTGGGAATAGGCTTCCATGTACCTGCTCAGAAGAATCAAAGCGAGGTTGTCCACGATACGGCAGGTGGCGCTTCATACATTGAGTCCACTATCTGCTCACTTGGAATAAGCAATGAACAACTAGTAGAGAACGTGGCTAGCAGACTGAGGAAGGAAGTCAAACAAACAACAACAATTCCCTGGCCACCACAAGTTGTTGAGCTCGAGCAGGAGGAAAATCTCCCACCTCTTCTTGTTCAACTTATCTCATCACTCAAAAAACCTGGTCAGGTTGAGCAAGATGCCAAAGTCCGAGCTCTAGCTTCAATGATCACCTACTATGTCACTGGGAGTCCAACAACTACTGCAGTAAACCTGAGTATGAATTTACACGGTCTTACTCGTAGTAAGGAATTAGTTGACACATTCCACAAATGTGGTGTTGGCATTAATTACTCGTCAGTTCTTCTGTTGCGTGACGCATGGGCGGTGCATGACATCCAGCTCTGCAGTGAGTGCCCCAACGAGATTGCGGAAAACACACCTGGAGTCATAGTCGTCGACAATCATGATTTGCTGGTTTCCAAGCATTGATCTCAACCTCCGTAGAAAAGAGCAAACCTTACTACTTCATGACATACCCAGATCCTCCGAAAAAGGCGGTTCTCAACGATGTTCTGGTAAAGGCTAATAAAGCAATTCAAAGAAAGAACATGCCATTTGCTGTAGTCGTTGGAGATCAACCGGTGTACACACTGCTCGTTGAGATCAAGAGTGAACATCCAGAGAAATTCGAGAAAATCATTCCATTCCTTGGTCCCTTCCATATTCAAGGTTCTATGATCTATGCTATATATAAGCGTCATAAAGGAAGTGAGATAGTCGATGTTTTAGTTGCTGCTGGTGTCATTGCTGAAGGTTCTGTTGATCAAGCTTTGAGAGGGAAGCATTATAAGCGAGCTCTGCGTTGCCTAATGCTAATGTACGAGTCATTTATGCATCTCCTTCTAAATCAGTTCCACGAGGAATCGCAGCTTGAGGCTTCCACGATGACTCGACTTGCTATACTCCGAGATCCAAAGGCAAACTCTCAGGACTCCCTCGCTACTGCTCAAAAAGAACTTGAGAATGATCCAACCGTAGATACTCTTATAAACAACATGTTTGATAAGATTGAGAAGACAGACATGGCTTGCTACTGGCTTGACTTTATGACAATGGTCGAGATTTTGATGATGAATGTGTATGCCATTCACACGTGCAACTGGGACGAATTCCTCACCTCTCTGCGAGAGATGATGCCTTGGATGGTGATCTACGATCAGACACACTACGGTCGCTGGCTACCACATTTTTGGGCTATGCTTTCGTCACTATCTCCGGATCAAACGCAGTTCTTCAGTTCAAACTTCGCCCAGTCTATTACAGGTAATCCATATTCATGCATCCCTTGGGACATGTGGATCGAGATGACCATGAACATGGACTCAAAGTTAAAGGCTGGTTGGCTGTCAATCCTCCGTAATGAGAAGCAGCTGATGACTGACATCAGAAATGCCAACAATCTTGGTCGCACCGCTGTTCACAATCAAATCAACAGAAAGCAAATATCACGAAAACATTCTGAGTGTGCTCCCACAAGGATGTGCAAGGACGAACAAGCTGTCCAGGATCTCATTGCATGCATCAAGGAGTTTGATTGCTTCCCTTTTGACGCGTCATCACCAAATCTACGAACCTTGCAATCAGCAACTCCCGCTCCAACTGAGATGATCCGTGATTTCCAGACAGCCAAACAAGATGGTGAAGCAAAGTTGAAAGAATTCATGGACGAGCGTGTTTATTCGAAGGAAAAGTCTCTGTATGATCGTATCAAGCGTCACTCTCGTCTCACTTTCGCTAAAGCACCAACGACCAAAACTGGCGAAGTCCTTAAAGTTAAACAGGGAGAAATGGAAAACAGAGCTTTGGCGTCTGTAGTTAATCTTGTTGATGTCAGCGGCTTGATGATGCTTTCTGATGTAATGAAATACCGCATAACTGAGGAGTGTCTCACGCTATTCAATGTTAATGGTACCTTCAGGAAGACACAGAAGAGCAAGATACTCCAGAAACTGACACAAGAACCAATTGATGTCTCATCTTACACCGCGCTGGTTGACATGGGGATGATCTGGCGACTTGCATCTCCCACTATGGAGGACCGAGAAAAGAACGATGGGTCTACTTATACCTGGGGTGACTACACCGACAAAGTTACCAGCATGCTACTTGCACGCCATGTGGACGCTACTACCATTATCTGCATTAACGACCCATATGATCACGTTGAATCCATCAAAGATGACGAGCGTGAGTCGCGTATCCAGGGGCAAGGTCATATTCCCAATGTGTATATGAAATCAACTGACAAGTTTCCATCAGTCCGAGATTTTAAGACCTTTCTCTGCAGTTCCGGGAATAAGAGACGTCTGCAGGCACTTATTAAGTCTCAACTATCTAAAGTTGTCCAGTCAAACAATCAAGTCCTGCTCTATTCAGTTGGCGTAGAATGTGTAAATCTCTCATCTGGTAGTATTCAACAAGACCTTGCCTTCGATCAGTGCGAGGCTGACACCATCATACTGTCATTTTACACAGCTCTGAGGGCGTCTGGTTACAATGACCCTGTGATCATAGATGCAGCGGACGCAGATGTCTACATACAGGCAGCTGCCATTTCGCATGATGTTCCTGGTATAATCTGCATCAAGAAAAAGAAGGAATTGCTTTTCTGCAGAGGCATGTGTGCTGACGAGGACATCGCTAAATGTCTTATCCAATTCCATGTCATGACTGGCTGTGATGCAAATAGCTGCTTTTATGGTCATGGTAAATCGACCCTCTATGACAAAATGGTAAAGAGTGTTGAGTGCCGCAGACTTCTTTCAAGCTGTGGGAAGAGCCTTCCTTTAAAAGAAGATGTTCTAAATGACCTCGTATCTTATGTCACACGGTTTGTATACGGTGATGTACATAGTTCTTCTCTGGATATTGCCAGAGCAGCTAAGTGGAAAGGGCAAAAGAACAAATCCTTGATGCGTCTTCCACCTGACTCGGACAGTCTGAAGCAGCACATTCTCCGAGCTAATTACTTGGCCTACATCCAACGTCATCCTGAACTAAGAACACATCCCTCACCTGTTGGTCACGGTTGGGAACTCATCAATGGGCGTTGTAAACCAGTGAGACACACGCAACCTCCGCTTCCTCTTACCTTATCCAGCACTTTACCTCCACATGACTCAGATATTGATTCTGAGTTTTCCGACGTGATAGACTCTGATTTGGACACCTCATCAGATGAAGAGGACTGAGTTGACTGATTGTTTGCAAAGCTCATGTATCTTTATGTAAAACGATCTGGCATATAAACATTAAATTTTGTTACCGATTCTTTGTTTTCGTATGTTTGAATTGAGAATAGCTGCAGAAAGTAATTTCTTTCCCACGAATTATGTTATTCTATTATTAGTACAATAAGTATTTTTTATGACATCATACCCTTTGTTAAAAATATCATTTATATAATCACGTTTTCTCGGGTTTTGCATTAAATTGGCTCCTGATGCCTGTTTTATGACAAACTTTGATTTAAAAGTATAGAAATAAGTATTTTTGACAAGACTATGACATTTGCTAAAAAATAATTTATTCAAAATGGCCGCCAGTTCTAATTTTTAATTTTTTTGCTCTGCAGACTTTTGCCCAGATTTTGAAGACCGGCATGGAAGCTTATTTTGTCATAAATACCCTAAATAATGAAAATAAATCATAAAACTTTACTAGCCGAAGGTTGGTCACGGGACGTAAGGCTTTGACCCTACTAAAAAGGAAATTCAATTAACTATCAACTAAATTTACACTTTTGCACTTGGAGTTTGATTAATAGTCACGTGTCGCGGGTTTTAAGTCGCGGGTAAAAGGTCGCGGGTAAAAGGTCGCGGGTAAAATGTCGCGGGTAAAAGGTCGCGGGTCGTAAAAACTTCAAAATGTATTTTCTTAAGTCGCGGGTGGAAAAAAGTGTGAAAAATCATTTTATTAGTTATTTATTAGTATTATTTCGAAGCGAGTATTATTACAACGCGTCTACTGACATCTAGTTTCGTAATACAAATTATACAAAATATTCCATACAATTTATTTCCGCGAAGATGGTTTCAAATACTTACCAGTCTTCCTGGGATTTGTGTGAGTTTGCGACGCATTTTCTTGATGGCAAAACGACTCATTTCGCAAATCGCTTTTTGAACTTAAACGAAAGACCTTGTGCTTCAATTCAGTTTCGTTTAACAAATTGTTATTTACATCGCGATTTGATATTTAATTGAGTATGGAGAGAATTTGAATATATGAGAGTGTAGACGCATAAATTGTTTTTGCAGAATTCATTTCCGCATTCATGAAACCTAGCACCAGAAAATGATGCTAGATTGCATATTTTTGCCACCAAACACAAGGTCAATACATATAGTGAACAATTAACTTACTCTGATGACAGTGTTTTCTTTTAGAGTTGACCTCCATGTGCTGACAGTCCTATCAGGGGCGTGGCGACCGGGGGGGCGGGGTGACGCCCCCCAATAATTCTAAATATTAAAAAGTTGGTCAAAAAATGGTTTGTTGTTGATGAAAAAATCTTGAGAAATTATGCGTTGAGACTATGCGCTGAAATTATAAAACGTGCAACGCAAGTTAGGGATTTCCACAAAATGCTCGAAATTTCTCAAAAAGATGCTTGAAAAATCTTGAAATGTTGCTCAAACTATGCTCTACTTTTTCCAAAAAGATGCTCGATTTTTAGAAAGTTGCGCTATGTTGCTGGTCACATGCTTTGCGAAATTTAGCAAATTTTCATGTATAGCTGGTGTTTGCATGCAAAGGTGATGTTGCTAGGGGCGATTTTCAATAACGAACTGTAATTTCTTCGCGATCTTCTCTTGTACTTTCCCTGATGTACTTTCCTCATCACTCAAACTTTCCGCCATTTTGCCGGCAAAAAAGGAAATTAGAAAAGTGTCAAGAAACTCCGGTGCAGTGATTCTCCTGCAAGAAGTTTGAATACCGTTGGATACTGGAGATAAACTGAATATAATAACGAAATAAAACTAATTCGTACTAAAAGGAGTCGTAATTTTTTGTAAAATAAATGGAAATATAAAGCAAATCTATATATTTTCGCAGTTACATTCCTCAAAATAACAAATTATTTGGAAATTGTTGGCTTTGTTGCTCGTAACATTGCTCGTAACTAAAAAAGTTGCCAGCTCAAACATTTGTTGCTCAAATAAAGAAAAGTTGCTGAAAAGTTGCCGAGCATCTTGTGGAAACCCCTAACGCAAGTACAATAATTCTAAATATTAAAGAGTTTGTCAGAACATTTGTTGTTGGTTAAAATATATAAGAAACAATACGTTCTAATTTTCAAATATTATGCGCTCCTGAATACGTAAGCAGTTGGTCAATAGACTAGTACATAATTACTGGAGTGTAGCATTCATGGATTGCCTCAACATAATTATTTGATCCTTTCTATTTTATAAAAGTTAAAAAATGCTTCCATTTGAAAAACGTACTAAAAACAAGGACAATAAAGGCATTTGAAAGCTGTTTGGGCCATATTCATAGTTAAATTGCAACTGCTGAAGATGCTTGTTAGCAATGTAACATTTATAACCCTATCAGAGTCGAAGTGATATTTGTGTAGTTCAAAAAAAACGTTAGAAACGGCTTAGCACAGGCCCCTTTTTAATAACCCCTCCCCCCTGTAAAGTTTGGTCCGTTTAGATGGGATATATAAAAAATTGTGTCTGAAAATGCAGGTAATCAAGCCACAGGGACTCAAGAATACGAACATTTTCTGGGGGAGGACCCCCAGACCCCACGCCATGTTCCTGAATCTTCGATATACCAGGTTTGTTAGGTCCCTTTTCGTTGATGCCCCCCCCCCCCCCCCTTAACCATTTCTTTAAAAAGGCCCAGGCTTAGAGAGTCCCTTTCAGGTTTCTATAAATTCCTTCGTTTTCCTTTATAATTTTGATACAAAAGTTTATATATAGAAAGACAAAAAAGTTGGTCATTTTACTCGGAAAGGTTGGTCATAATGACATGACACCCCCCCCCCCCCCAATCGTGATTCGTTCGCCACGCTCCTGAGTCCCATAAATTATAGTGAAACCCACCAATTGATCAGTTATTAAGTCGTATCTCGTTTTAACGATGAATTAAATGCAACAAAGCCATCTTAAGTGCGGTATAGTGCGGTATCTTATTAATAGTATTATTCAATATTAACGTATAACCAATGTAGCTATATTTTTTGGATCATATTTTGATTTCTATATACTTACTATATGTATATTTATACTGTATATTAAACGTCGATATTTTAAATCAAACAAGAGTAATACATGGTAGCATATTTTGCGCGGTCCCTTTCGCAATATAGGGTGTCCAGGATAACGAGAGTAGGCTGTGATCATCAGAGCTAAAATGGGTTAGGATAAAACGCGGATACGGACGGACGGATGAGTGGCGGACGGACGGACGGATGGGTGGCGGACGGACGGATGACTTCAATTGTCATGCAACGCTATTTAAAAGTCATATGCGGATATGGTATAGAAAATGCTTCTCGTGCCTTTTAAAGTCATATCCGCGTTTACCCTTTCGGGTAAAACGCGGATATGGTATAGAAAATGCTTCTCCTGCCTTTTAAAGTCATATCCGCGTTTTACCCTTTCGGGTAAAACGGGCATATGGTATAGAAAATGCTTCTCGTGCCTTTTAAAGTCATATCCGCGTTTTACCCTTTCGGGTAAAACGCGGATATGGTATAGAAAATGCTTCTCGTGCCTTTTAAAGTCATATCCGCGTTTTACCCTTTCGGGTATATCCGCGTTTTACCCTTTAAATTTAAATTTAAGAAAAAATGCACTGATTCCTTTTTTGGATCTGTCAGTGCCGCAGGTAGGCCACTGCGTGCCAATTTTAGCGTTGCCACTAAAGAATGAATGCTCGCTTCGAAATAATACTAATAAATAACTAATAAAATGATTTTTTCACACTTTTCCACCCGCGACTCAAGAAAATACATTTTGAAGTTTTATGGGGACCGCACGATGTGTGAAAAAATTAAGGCAAAAGGTGTTGGTTTCCAAGGCATCCGAAAGGCAGGCGTTTGAGGGTTGAAATGTATTAATTTAATTTACTCACTTCATGATTAGAAGCAGATGTAATTTAATCAAAGACTTTGCGCTTAGTTTAAATATTGATAACTCATGTAATAGTTTACTAAATAGTAAATACTGTAGCGTTCCATTTGTCAATGCCATCATTTAAGATTTAGCATGCATGGTAGAGTGCGCGCCAAATTTAATACTGCCGCGAAGTATATTTTCGATCAGCCGATGCCATTGGCGAATAGCAGTGGCTATAGTATATATTCGTCATTTCGATAACTTTCTTTGCCATATTTTTGTTCTGGCATTCAGTCAAGGAGTATAAATAAAGCCGAGCGGATGGAATACAGAACGTAGCAGACCTCTGGAACAATACAATGAAGATAAGTATGGCGACGGTACAGTGATCAAGATTCAGAGAAGCATATCAGATATAAAATCGCGCAAATGCGCACCGTCCAGTATCTCATGCAATAAAACGATATCTGGAAACATACACTCAAATACTCAATCTGAACCAATTATATTTAGTAACATCATTTAGCGTCCCGCGCCACAACGTTCAGCTCCATGTTGTCGTCATATAAATTCGGGCGTACCGCAAGAACATAACAATGCTGTTGTAATGTTAGTGAGAATTCTTTTAGTGGATGCTCTTGTGTCAGAAAGATGTAGTCAGTCACCTTTGCTTAATCAGTTGAATCTAGAAGGCCAATCATAATTATTGCACAGCAACTTAAATCTCAATGCGCAATTATATATATCTTGAAATTTTAAGTTATTTGGACATTTATATTAAATATATGCGGCCTTTATATAAAAGAGTCAGCATGAAATAATGCACATACCCACATGTACAGTAAATGCTGTTGTAGTGTTAGTGAGAATTCTCTTAGTGGATGCTCTTGTGCCAGAAAGATGCAGTCATCTTTTGCTGGCAGATTAAGAAGATGTAGTCATCTTTGCTTAATCAGTTGAAGCTAGGATGCCAATCAAAACTATTGCACAGCAATTTAAATCTCAATGCGCAATGATATAACTCTTGAAATATTATAAGTTATTTAGTTATTTGGAAATTTATATTAAGTATATGCGGCCTTTGTATATAAAATATTCAGCATGAAAGAATGCGCATACCCACAGGTAAATGCTGTTTTAATGTTAGTGAGAATTCTTTTAGTGGATGCTCTTGTGCGGTTGTGCCAGAAAGATGCAGTCATCTTTTGCTGGCAGATTAAGAAGATGTAGTCATATGGTTGAAGCTAGAAGGCCAATTAACAATTAGTCGCCGAAGGCGAGGTGATTACAAGCCTATACTCTATAGTCACTGAGCCGAAGGCGAAGTGACTATAGGCTTGTAATCACCGAGCCTGAGGCGACTAATTGTTTTAGTAGAAATTTCAATGAGAAAAACAAACACAGAAAGTTATGAGGTCAGTTGGAAAGGCTATAGGACAAAATTCAGCTCTTTTCTCAGCGGCCGGTTATTAAAAACATCCGGCAAAAGACGAGTGTCAAAAACATATCGAAGCGAAACAAAAACAAACAATTTCGTGAGAAAAATACTTTGGAAGGGCTCAAATACAAAGTAGAATGGTTTTAAAAATATATCACAGCTGTGTTTTTGCTGAATATATAAACGATATAAATGAGGATAAAACGAATAATTTTCAAAATAAACACTTGAGTGGTTGAGCCGTACGGAAAAAGTTTTATACATGTTCATTTCAACAGCGAGAAAACGCTGCCTTTCATGGAAGAAAAATAGTGTATTTGTTATCGCTTACCTTTAAAAATGTCAAAAATATATCCTCCTTGAATTTACCAGCAATTTTTTTCATTTAAAACTTTGAATCAGGCTCAAAAAATCGATTTTTGTTTTAAATTCGGCAGCTTGCGAAGAAGCCATTTTGAAAAAAAGTGATAGTCACTGGGCAGTGACTATCACTTTTTAGAGGCTCAATTTGGACCAATCAGAATGCAGGAAAAGCAATAGACTGCACCTCACAATTTCTACTAATCATAATTATTGCACAGCAACTCGAATCTCAACGCGCAATGATATAACTCTTGAAACGCTAAGTTACTCGTAAACTATCCAAGTAAATAAAGCGCACATTGTAGTACAGTAGGTAATGCAGAGAAGATTTCTACAATAATGTCAATGAGCTGAGTAATGAAAACGAGCACTACATGGTTCTAGCGCTGCGGTGCCGAAATCCCAGGTGCGTTAACAAAAAAATGGCGTTGACTGAGGAAAACATTTGATGTCCCGTCTTATGTACAATACATATCATTAATATCTTTAATAACCATATCAAATTGAGTTTTATATAGAATGCAGTATAAACGAAATGTCGCCTATAAGTATATAACATGCGTCAAATCTCAACAGTTATGCAAATGCTAGCGCTATATATAGCAACTATTTTTGTTTCTATTATAAAGAATAAGTTTAGCGGAAACTCTAGCTTGTGTCAGAAAGATGCAGTCATCTTTTGCTGGAAGGTTAAGAAGATGTAGTCATCTTTGCTTAATCAGTTGAAGCTAAATTCTAGCCTTTATAATGAAAACATATATATTCTATTATAAATGGGCATCGCATTGCTATATATATTCGCAATTCAGCTAGTATGATTTGCGCGCAATTTCCAACTGCAAGCTCTGAGTTTTTTATAGAATGCAGTGTAAACAAAATGACGCCTATAACAGTATAAGTATATAAGATGCGTCAAATCTCAACAGTGATGCAAATGGTAGCGCTATATAGCAACTATTTTTGTTTCTATCATAAAGAATAAGTTCAGAGGAAACCATTGTGGCGCAAAGATGAAGTCATCTTTTGCTGGCAGGTTTAAGAAGATGTAGTCATCTTTACTTAATCAGTTGAAGCTAAATTCTAGCCTATATAATGAAAACATGTTTTTATATACATCTGTGATGTTGTTGTTAATTAAACATATAATACTCATGTCGTCATGAGCGTGAATGAAATTAAGGTAAACTATCGTATTTCAATTTTTCATTTAATAAAACTTAATGTTCTAAATCTGGCACGTAAAGACCAAAGCAACGTCGGTCTCGTATTGCATTTAGTAAAACTGGTAGCTTATTGCTTAATATTAAACTACATTAACCGGATGTTATGCTCAGCTATGTTCTGCAGAAAAACGTGATTGATGACAGTTTTACCTATTAATTTTAATGTCATTAAGCATAATTGCATCCGGAGAAACGCACAAATTTTGTGCATAAGACACCTTTTTTAAACCGTGCGGGTCCTCATGATACGACCCGCGACTTTTTACCCGCGACCTTTTACCCGCGACCCGCGACTTAAAACCCGCGACACATTATCGAAAATAACACTAAAACTCCTGAATTAGAACAATCAGCCAACATAATTATAGCAATGCTCGAACGGAGGCTCTTTCAAAAAGCTCTTTCAATTGAATGGATAAGATTTATAGATGACATTTTTGCAATTTGTTTAATATAATTCCACACCACATAACTTAGGAACAACCCTTTCAATGTACATCAAATTAATCATACAAACATTACCACACGACACCCTAATTACACATACTACATGAAGTATAATACAGTACATCACTATACGCACAAACCCCTACCCCTTGTTGCTGCGGAGCGAGCGAGCGTAGCAGCAGCCTAATGTGTGCAGAGAGGGAGTTTTTAAGTAAATTTTATTTAGCGCATGGAATTGTGGTCGTGCGCGCTTGCTATGCGCAGAACACAAATTTTAAACTCGCTCAGTTCCATGTGCTTTTCGATTTTGACGGACGGAGTCTTCAATTTTTTATCGAATTTCTAAAGCTTTTTCAAGTCTATTTTGACCATTCAAGGTAAGATATTTTGTCTTTTGTTTATATGTTACGTTTACATTTGTTTACTCCTTTTTGGAAAGATGGCAATCTCAATTTATATATCTATGAAACGCTGAAAGGACACAATCGATCGCAGCTAGATTCAGTGTCTGTTTATATATAAACTATATATTCTGCTAATGTGCTATCGACTTTGCTTGAGCTGTTAGTGCTGTAAAGCATGGAAGTCTTACATAGAGATGTCTTTAAAAGGTTTTTCTATCCATTCGCGTTTGCTTTCTCTTTCTTATTTCCATATTTTGCATCAAGTGATGTTTCGTGTATGCTGCTTGACGATTGTGACCCGTGTGAACTTGACACAAAGTCACAGATATGCAATTGATCGTCTAAATTGCCTGACTGAATCATTCGGATTTGTGCAAGGTTTGACCTATTAAATAGGCTACTGTAGGCATATAAATATGTTTTTATTCCTATTTTACAATGTCAGAAAGGGTCTCAGTTCTGCGCGCGCTAAGACGAATATTCGAATGGGAATGAGTTGAAATGAGTTGTGCTTTACATGTAGGTGACTCGCATATCCAGCAAAGTAAGAACAGAATGATGGAACAACGCTTTCGTTTATAGCTTTCCAAATGCAAAATTATTTTGCGCACATGTATATATTTTTAACGCTTTTATACACTACAAAAATATGCAAATTTCCTTGCGTGGCAGTGTCAAATTACTCATCGCAGTAAACATGGGTTAAAAATATTGATATTTTGAAATAGATGTTACAAAATTTGATGTCTTTCATGTTTCGTGATATATTTAGCTTGTCTCATCCTGCAAACTATGCTAGGGTATGCATCTACTGACAGCGCGCAAGCCACTGGGTCAATGCCAATAATTACGGTCTACTGAATATAATTTGTGTTGCATATTTGTTTGCATGTTTGTTTCAAGAAGTTAAAGAATAATAACAGTCCCGCAGCATTCCCTACCTTGCAGGTACCCTAGTTTACTCTAATTATCCATATTACAACATTACAACCAATCTTCTGCGCATGACCAAACGCACGCAATTTATACAACTGCACAAACCATCCTCGGCCCTTCTACTACAGCTAATCAGAGGACTGAAACAACTACACTTCTACAGCAAATCAACAATTACATCCACACATCTCGCGCACTCAAGATGGCCAAACGTGTTGGTTTAGTAAAAACGACCAAAATGATTTCGGTAAGATTTATTCTCTACATTTCTATATTTTGTTTTATCCAACAATAGTAGCCTTCTCCCTTTCTTCTTTATACACATGACTGTGTCAACCCTGATCCCCGCTGATGAGTCCATATAAGGGACGAAACGCGTACGGGGATTCTGAAATACATACATATATTTCCTTCTTCTCTTTAACTAATTTTTACATGCCTCTATACAAGATTTTCAGTACAGCGTGACCAGTCTCGTATCATCGTATGAGCCTAGCCCGCGTGCAGGCCCACTGATGGAGAGGAATATCCATCAGTGGGCCTGCACGCGGGCTACGTATGAGCCTGGGGCACATTTTTATTCACCACATTTTACACTTGCATTAACATTTACACTTGCATTACACATACACTACAAATTCAACTATTATGTTTTACTTAGAACTCACATACTCTCATTTTTTAGGTTTACATTCATATAAAAATTTTACTTTTATAATTTTTTTACATTTGGTATAACAATAGAAACATTGTCTTGCTACCAACACATGGTCAATAAACGATCATATGTCCCAGCATTCTTCCAAATGACAGACGCGCACTTGTATAGGTGTTATTATAGTTGTTATTGCTTTGAAATGTAACCAGGTCCGTGAATGTAACATGTCAGTCAATTTATCGCATAGTTCATCGCATTACTGATGAGATTAAACATCAATTTTGTAGTGGGCGTAACTCATTTACATCTAGTTTTGCGGCAGACGGTTTTTCTCGCCCGCATTTTCTCCTTTCCCGCGCCTCGTCTCCCTAATTTTTCACTTCTCGCGCCTCAACTGCCCTCGCCTCAACACCCAAACCTTAAAACCGCCATCTACGCAGGGAATAGTATTGATTAGACTTGCTCCAAGTCTGTCTCTTAAAGGGGTTTTTATTGGGGAGTTATAAAGGATTGGGGAGTTATAAAAGGCGCACGAAGTTATAAAGGGCGAGCAAGTCTAAGTATTGATAAGCGCCCAGGGCCATTTCTCCCCTCGCGTGTTGTCCCGCGCGCTCGTGACATAACCGTGTAGCAAGCCAAAGCGCCTGGGTACGAGGCTGCCCAGGCTTGATAAGCGCCAAAACAACCACGCATGACTAATTTATGCTAAAGCGCGACCGGATGTGACGTACACGGGGACAAGCTTTTCGCCGAAGTTGTATAGACCCTACGAGGAACCGAGTATGGTCTATATGACGTAGGCTATCGGAAACTCCGTTTCAAAAGGATTTGGCCTTCCAAGCTGCGAGAATTGAATTTTATGATGCAAAAATTTGCGTGAAAAGTGTATAGATTATTTATGTTGGGCATGAACTACCATGTTTGGTTTATGCAATTCTATATCGCATGGATAATTCTTTGGACGCATACTCAGAATAATTAATAGAGACACGCTCATACCTTTTTGAACGTATACTCACAGATATATTTAGCATACTCAAACATCCCGAGTATATCAGCTCAGATTCCCGATTGCATGAATACAATTCTTGCCAGAGACAAACCTGAAAAATTTTCAAACCTTTGCTTTTGCTCAATCGAGCAGTTGAGCATGAAAAACCCAAGCTTCAACCTATTTACTTTTTCTCTATGTCTATGTCTATATATCAAAGCTTTTCTTTAACAGTCGTTGGCGAAGTGCGGAAATCTTGTCTGAAGATTTTATTGTTCAGACAAATATGGACAAGTTTATCTTACAGCGAATAAAAAACTGCACAGACTCACTAAGGCAGACTGGATGTGTGCTGAAGCGGGTATTTTTATAAACTCTTGAAAGCACGCTTTTCTCTATATCACGCTTTTCTCTATCCCCTTTTTCCCGCGGGCGGGTGATATTTTGCTTCAGGGGAAAGAACCCGCATTTTTTATGCCGCCCGTGCGTCCCTTCCCTAATTTTCCAAGCCCGCTCCAATAAATAAAGCGCCTGTGGAGTAGGTAGGGCTATATGTATAACATGTCAAATCATAGATGTGACATTTTACACATTCTTCTGCCTCATTTGCCTTGCATGAGCTAGGATGGAAACCTTTATTGAATCGTAGAGTCTACCATCGTTGTAGCTATATATATTTTTAAGTGTATCTTCAGAAATAAAACTGTTACCCATGATATTAATTTTCTATATAACAGAGACATTCATAACTAAATTAACATCAGAGTCAACAACAACTGCCTGAGGTTAAGCGTAACTGCATGGGGTAAATATTATTAAGGTTGATTATCACGCAATATCGGACTGGCCGACTTTTTGGATAAGGAGATCACCACTTCAGATTCACTTAGTAAATTCAAATAAAACTTTTTCAAAAATATTATGTATAGATTGTAACTTTTCTTAAGATATTTGTAGTTATATTCAGTTTCGCGATAGAGTTAATTTTTAATATTATTTTTGTACATGTTAATCGTGTCAGAACATTTCTTGTTTTCATTCATTCACTCATGCACATGCCAAATTCCATAAGGTTCACCGGCATGCAACATCGGGCACCCAACCTCCTCATGGAAAAGCCACTATCAGTTTTATCTAGTATATAGAGTGTCGCCACAGTGTAGTTCACACGGCGTACAATCTTCAAAAAGTCACCAATACTTTTTAGCATTTAACTGACTGAAAATTGCTACCGATAAACGTCTTATTATGGGTAAAGCTGTAAAATTCTGCAAAACAATTAGAAACCGTGGGATGTACAAAAAAGGCTGCATGCTAATTTAATAACTTTAATCACTTAGGCCTGGTTCCAACGTCGCGCTACTGCCGTGCCGAACGCAAAACAAACAACAGATAATGCGGCATTTCAGCTGATTATGTATTGTTTTTAATGCGTTCGGCACACGAGAAGCGCGACGTTTGGAACAGGCCTTAGGCCTCTTCATTCATTCACTCAAGTGCCAAATTCCATAGGGTATTCGCCGACATGCAATCTCAGGCACGCAACCTCCTCATGAAAAATCCACTATCATATCAGTTTTACCTATACTCACTATGGTATAGAGTGTCGCCACATTATAGTTCACAATGCAAACAATTTTCAAAAGTCGCCACTTCTTTTTATGAAGCATTTAATTGACTATGAATGCCAAAGACTAAAAAATGTGTAAAATTGTAAAATTTTGCAAAAGGCTACATGCTAATTTAATAACTTCGATCACTTAGGCCGTATCGACTGCAGTGATATTTTGGCTTGGAGAATATTCTGCAATATATGTTTAGAGGTCGAAAAAATACATGTACAATACATAATTTAACATAAAACATTAAAAATTGCACAATTTCTAACTAGGACAAAGTCCACATACCAATGTCATTTTATATTGATTCACGTGTATTCATGCAGTGAAGCGCTTACGGCTACAAATGTCTTGAAACAATACTTGTATTTTAATATATCACTTACTGTATATACGAAGTATCTTTCCACACTTAGTCTTAGATTTCAACTGAAACTGCTCGATCAATTTATAACTGTACTCACTACTCAGTTCAGCCGGTTACAAATATTACGCGATCGAGACGGTAAAAATTAAAAAACACAAGGATTTCACTCGCATAAATGTATTCATAGACGGTTGAATGATTTTCATCACGCTAGAATATATAAACTCATATTGTTTCGCCAAACTCCTTTTGGTTTTATACTCGTCTTTACTGCGAAATACAAAACACTCAACTTGGACTCAAAATTCAACTTGGACTCTTTTTCTAATGTAATGATTATAATATATAAATGAAAAGGTATTTAGGTATCCACGCAGTCTAATGATTTATATATAAGAGTAAAGCCGATCTTTCTTTAAATAACTGACGGAAACTGTATAATTCACGGATGGCTGCTGAATGATTTTTGCACGCAATCTTTTCCATATTCCTGCTTTACATCAAAATCTTCACTTCGAGAGATACAACATTGATAGTTTTTATGTGTGAATTGGCATGAAACAACATTTGTTCTCTATATTGTCAATACTGCATGATACTGGCTGACCATCAACACCGGAGTAACATGGTAGAGCATTTTGTGATATTTGTATTGAATGATATAAAGCGTTTTTAAAAGTGTTACTTAATAATTCACATGCATGGCCTCACGGATATCATCTGGTATATGAAACTAATTTGCTAATTTGGGGGTCTGGGAATGAGTATGGCTGACGGGCTCCTAGGGCGCCCCCGTTTACATAAAAAGGGGTTTTGCTTCAAGACACGTAGGTTGTCAGACCTTTCCCATCTGGACTTCACAGAGGTCGTATCTCGACATCGTTTGCTGCCCAATTTCACATTTTTATATACGTTGGATTTTTGGAGGTTTGTTAGTTATATATAAGTTAATTGTTTTTAGCCTAGACTAAAGTCTATTTTCTCTTTTGACATTGATATATTATTGTCGTATGTTTGCCTCGTTTTCTTTCTTTGGCGCAAATTTTCGACGGTATTCTTTTAACGTTATTCGTGAACATATTTAATATGGGGGTCGCCAAATCACCCCCTCTCCTCAAAATTTAAATTGTTGGCCCTTAGCTAAGCTTTATATTTCAATCACATTAGTTGTTCAAATGGAATAGCCCTTCGGTGATTCGGTAGTGCGCTTAAATATATGTACAATTTACAACTCTTTTTATAATACAGCGTTGAGTCACGCAATCAGAAGTTTCTGTGCTTGGCTGCCAAAGAGTTGATAAGTTTATCTTTCCGTCAATTCATAATTATGTTTTGGCAACAACAACTATATAAATGGTGCATGCAACCATTTACATGCATACTTTTAGTATACATGTTATCATAATTAACTATTTTGCGCTATGATGCAGCATAACTTCCGCGACAGTATTTCACACACCTTTTTCTCAACAACAGGGTTGCCCAAATACTTAAAAGTATGAACTCTTAATCAAAATTGAGATAAATCGTAATGCACATCGTTCACCTCCATTTTAATAAGCGCGTCAGTGTAGAAGGGCACCCAATCCAATTTGTCATTAAACATTCTTGCGGATCGCCGTTCTGCATTCCGAATGATACGCGCAGCTCGTTTAGGCTGTTTAGCCTTTTAAATTGTATCCTTAGAACGGTATATCAAGTTTACTTTATTACTTGATGGCCAAATTGAACTTCCATACATGATTTAGAAGCAGTTTTATTAGGGCTCCATAGACACAGTAATATGCTTTTTGAGCTTGTTTTAAACATGGGTTATGCCATCGTAATAACCCGAAAGCGGTTTTTAATTATTTTGCATAGAGTAGGCACAGGTTATCAATGTCAACTCCTTATCAAGATTCACACCCAATAGTTCATGGTCTATATATAACTTCATCAGTGAACTGTCAATGAAAAATGTAAATTGTCCAGAAATTCACAATGTGTTAAAAAATTAATCCTATATAATGGGTGACAATTAACGCCGAAGTAAAAAAGTACAGTATTTTTAAAAAAAATTTTACTTAATAATTCACATGCATGGTTTCACGGATATCATCTGGTTTATCAAACTAATTTGCTAATTTAGGGGTCCATGAGGAATGGGTATGGCGAACGATCTCCGAGGGCGTCCCCGTATACATAACCAGGGGTTTTGCTTCAAGACTGCACGTATGTTGTCAAACCTTTCCAAATTGGACATCGCAGAGGTCGCATTTGTTAGTTATATATATGTTCATTATTTTCAGCCTAGACTAAAGTCTAATTTCTGTTTTGGCATTGAAATATACAATGTCGTATGTTCGCCTCGTTCGATTTCTTTAGCGCAATTTTTCGACGGTATTCTTTTCACGTTAATTCGCAACCATAATTAACATGCAGGTCACCAAATCACCCCTTCCCCTCAAAATTTAAATTGTTGCCCCTAATCTTTATATTTCAATCACATGGAATCAAATGGAATTGGCCTTCGGTGATTCGGTAGTTCGCTTTAATATATTATTCTCAATGAGAAATAGGCTTCATTTGGACAACACAAGCTATTATTCCTACACTGCTGAGGACACCAAGTTATTCTATAATTCATGGCTGGGTCAGCCTACATCATCCCACAATCTTTACTGTAAAAGCTCGTCGTATATGTGGATTAGATATCCCGCGTTGAGTGTATACATATAATATTTCTGAGTTGCCATCCCAATAGCTCAGTGGTTAGAGCGCTGGTACGTTAAACTGGAGACTTTGGGTTCAATTCCCGGTTGGGACATTCAGAAATTAATTTTTCAGCAAGTGATTTGACCCCATTTGGACAACACAAGTTAGAAATAGGCTTGGTTTTAACAAATGTCATATAGCGATATATATTAAATTCTATCTCGCCAAAACACAAAAGGTCCAATTTCAAACATTACTAATCTTCAGTACAATATCAATCGAAGTCTATATATGTACAATTTACAACTCTTTTTATAATACAGCGTTGAATCACGCAATCGATCAGAAGTTTATGTGCTTGGCTGCCAAAGAGTTGATAAGTTTATCTATACGTCAATTCATAATTATGTTTTGGCACCAACACTAGTATATAAATGGTGCACGCAACCATTTACATACTTTTATTATACATGTTATCATAATTAACTATGCACATCGGCCAAGAAAAATGGCGCGCTTAGGACCACATTACTTAAAGGCAGCATTCACTATCTTTCGGGTAAACTAGTTTTATACAGGGTGTCTCAAAAAAAAGGTAATCCAACTTTAGCATGTCATTGTGCGTTAATTACTCGGTGTATAATCATAAAGATCAAGCCTTTAGCTGTTGGATGACACGTTTTTTCATCCAAAATGGAGGGAAAATGAGCAAATACGAGCACGATAAAAATTGTTTGTCGAAATTGCATATTTTCACTGAAAATTAACTCCCTTTAGGACTTAAGTTGGTGAATTTCACTTCAATAAAATACCTGCGTATGCATAATTATTATAAACATCTTGTAAACCAGCTCTAAACTCATTGTTAAAATGACACATTCGTGATTAATTGCTTTTCCTTTTGTTATGTACTGCTTTAATTAGGCACAGATCGAGCTGAAAATATGCGATTTCGACAAACAATTTATCGGACTCGTATGTGCTTATTTTTTCTCCATATTGGATGAAAAATGTGCCATTCAACAGCTAAAGGCCTGATCTTTCTTAATATAAAATAATTACGCTCGTTTACCAAGTCATTTACGCACAATAGCGTGATGAAGTTTTTTTGCGTGATTTGAGAAATCCTGTATAGCAGTAAAGCCGATCATTCTTTAAATAACTGACGGAAACTGTATAATTAACGTACAGCTGCTGAATGATTTTTGCACGCAATCTTTGCCAATTAAATTATTGCTTTACATCAAAATCTTTACTGCAAGAGATACAACATTCATAGTTTTTATGTGTGAAATGGCGTGAAACAACATTCGTTCTCTATATTGTCAATACTGCATGGTACTGGCTGACCATCAACACCGGAGTAACAAAGTACAGCATTTTGTAATCTTTGTATTTATATAAAGCGTTTTTAAACATTTTACTTAATAATTCACATGCATGGCCTCACGAACATCATCTGGTATATGAAACTAATTTGCCAATTTGGTGGTCTGGGAATGAGTATGGCTGACGGGCTCCTAGGGCGTCCCCGTTTACATAACAAGGGGTTTTGTTTCAGGACACGTATGTTGTCAGACCTTACCCATCTGGAATGCACAGAGGTCGTATCTCGACATCGTTTGCTGCTCAATTTCACATTTTTATATACGTTGGATTTTTCGAGGTTTGTTAGTTATATGTAAGTTAATTGTGTTTGGCATAGACTAAAGTTTGATTTCTCTTGATATATTATTGTCGTATGTTTTCCTCGTTTGCTTTCTTGGCGCAATTTTTCGACGGTACAATGAGGTCGCCAAATCACCCCCTCCCCTCAAAATTTAAATTGTTGGCCCCTAAGCTTTATATTTCAATCACATTAGTTGTTCAAATGGAATTGGCCTTCGGTGATTTGGTAGTTCGCTTTAATATATTATACTCAAAGAGAAATAGGCTTCATTTGGACAACACAAGCTATTATTCCTACACTGCTGAGGACACCAAGTTATTCTATAATTCATGGCTGGGTCAGCCTACATCATCCCACACTCTTTACTGTAAAAGCTCGTCGTATTTGTGGATTAGATATCCCGCGTTGAGTGTATACATATAATATTTCTGAGTGGCCATCCCAATAGCTCAGTGGTTAGAGCGCTGGTACATTAGAGACCTTACGATGTAGGACGGCAACGCGAACGACGACGGCCAAAAGAAACTGCTTCAAATAAATAAATCAAATAAATCAATTAAATAAAACTTGTCGTGTATTGTGATACTGTCTCACCAAAACACAAAAGGTCGATCCAAATTCAAACATTACTAATCTTCAATACAATAGCAATCGAAGTCTATATAATTATGTACAATTTACAACTCTTTTTATAATACAGCGTTGAATCACGCAATCGATCAGAAGTTTATGTGCTTGGCTGCCAAAGAGTTGATAAGTTTATCTATACGTCAATTCATAATTATGTTTTGGCACCAACAACTATATAAATGGTGCACGCAACCATTTACATACTTGTTATCATAATTAACTATTTTTGCGCTATGATGCAGCATAACTTCCGCGACAGTATTTCACACACCTTTTTATCAACAACAGGGTTGCCCAAATACTTAAAAGTTTGAACTCTTAATCAAAATTGAGATAACTCATAATGCAAATCGTTCACCTCCATTTTAATAAGCGCGTCAGTGTACATTAAACATTCTTGCGGATGAAGTCGTCCGTTCTGCATTCCGAATGATACGCGCAGCTCGCTTAGTCTTTTAAAATGTATCCTTAGAACGGTATATCTAAGTTTACTTTATTACTTGATGGCCAAATTGAACTTCCATACATGATTTAGAAGCAGTTTTATTAGGGCCCCATGATAGACTCAGTAATATAGACTCAGTAATAGACTCAGTAATAGTTCGAAAGCGGTTTTTAATTATTTTGCATAGAGTAGGCACAGGTTATCAATGTCAACTCCTTATCAAGATTCACACCCAATAGTTCATGGTCTATAACTTCATCAGTGAACTGTCATTGAAAAATATAAATTGTCCAGAAATTCACAATGTGATAAAAAATTAATCATACATGTACATATATTATGAACTAAACATACCCTAAATATGTCCATCCCCCCGCTTGCCGCATTTGATCTTGCAATAAAGATTTTGTAGATTGCTATATTTTTTGAACGAAAAAACTATATAGGGGACAAAGCGATTTGTATTCCTGCTTAGGCATAATTTCAAGCGCGATTTGTAGCCTATAATCGATCCGTTCACGTTTTAAAATTAGCACTGCGTATACTAGTCTATCGAGGATTATAGATAACCAACAGTATGTATGAGCTATATTTATATATCATTTCAGGGCTTGCTCACAGCAAAGAAAAGGCAAACTTTGGGTAAGCAATTTGACAATCAACTCGAGATACGAATGGTAATATTAAATACGTACTGCATGATTTGGTCGATAATAGGTCTAAAGATGGGAAATTGTTTGAAGCGCGATTGCATATACTGTGACAAAGCGTAATATAGTAATATCATGTTATATCAATATATCATGTTATTTATTTTAAACATCGACGCTACGGAGTTTGGCCAAAATATACTGTAGTTTAAAATCTACAAAAATAAACCATGTGCTGAGAGGATATGGAGCCGCGGGTTTTAAAATATGCATTTCAAAGTATTTCAATCATTCTTTGTGCTATACAAATAGCCAATCCCTTTACTCTTGAAATAAATCATATATAGATTGGAAAAATAATATTTGATGCATTGATACAATATCTTTTGTGGATATTTTTGCATACCAGATTACAAATATTAGGGATTGAGTGAGGCTAGGCTGCGTCATAGATCATATTCGATAATTTCTCGGTCTAAACGCCGTATGCTAGTTTTAAACTCAATGATTCACTTGTCAAAAAATTCAACAGAGGATGGGGGTTTAAAAGCATTTGACTAGCGGAGATAAGTTGCACATTGAAACTTTGACTGTATTGGACTTTCTATATGTTAAAACAGGTATATGTTTTGTTCATATTTCTGATAGGTGAATCTAGATGTGGGTATAGATGTGTAAGCAGTGTCAATGCCGTGCAGGTGGTGGAAATATTTGAGTTTCATTGAAAAAATGTTTCATTCGCATTGCACGAGTCATTTAATTCCTACTTCTTGCATGGCCTTTAGTACCGAAATTATGCAACTAACATTAGCCTATCTCAAATCCAATTCTTTGATAGAAAAATATTAAGTGCCTGTCAGAAAATCATTATTAGCTTCCATATTGTTTCGGATAATGAATGTTGTTTTTGTTTTATGAATATAGAATTTTATTAATCTACAGTTGGTCTATTGTATTGCTATATCATATCATATATTTATTTAAATATATTATGTACCGTGTAGGATATTATGCATTGCACATGGGTATTCTGGGTATTTTCCACCCTCTGCCAACCCGTCTCACCGGCCTTCAATATATCCAATGCCCTATGTCATTTGAAAGTGGGGAGGACGGGAGTTGGTCTAGGAGAGACCGGGAGAGTAAGTAAGGTAACAGACTTTATCCTTAAATTATTATCATCCACATAAAGTGCCATAACTCGTATAACGTTATATTTTTCTCCACGGGAATTATATTTGGCACATATGTTCAAACTGCGCCCCATTGCTTGTCATTGCATGGCAATATGTAGACTTGCTCCAAGTCTGTCTCTTATAGGGGAGTATATTAGGGCGCGCGAAAATGCGGGCGGGCGACGAGAAAATTGGGAGAGGAGAGACATGTCTCTTATAGGGGAGTATTCTAGGGTACCTGCAAGGTAGGGAATGCTGCGGGGACTGTTATTATTCTTTAGCTTCTTGAAACAAACATGCAAACAATTATGCAACACAAATTATATTCAGTAGACGGTAATTATTGGCATTGACCCAGTGGCTCGCTGTCAGTAGATGCA
Organism: Trachythela sp. YZ-2020; assembly: GCA_016169945.1. Lineage (NCBI taxonomy): Eukaryota > Metazoa > Cnidaria > Anthozoa > Malacalcyonacea > Clavulariidae > Trachythela > Trachythela sp. YZ-2020. Next base: position 332,739 of record JADLSH010000032.1, on the reverse strand, counting down.
TACCCTAGCATAGTTTGCAGGATGAGACAAGCTAAATATATCACGAAACATGAAAGACATCAAATTTTGTAACATCTATTTCAAAATATCAATATTTTCCATGTATTGTTCTTCCACATGGAATTCCCACATGAAACCCATGTTTACTGCGACGAGTAATTTGACACTGCCTGCACGCAAGGAAATTTGCATATTTTTGTAGTGTATAAAAGCGTTAAAAATATATACATGTGCCCAAAATAATTTTGCATTTGGGAAGCTATAAACGAAAGCGTTGTTCCATCATTCTGTTCTTACTTTGCTGGATATGCGAGTCACCTACATGTAAAAAACAACTCATTTCAACTCATTGCCATTCGAATATTTATCTCAGTGCGCGCAGAACTGAGACCCTGTCTGTTCTGACAATAATAAGTGAACGCGACTAGACAAAAATATTAAGTCCATTGTAAAATAGGAATAAAAACATATTTATATGCCTACAGTAGCCTATTTAATAGGTCAAACCTTGGACAAATCAGAATGATTCAGTCAGGCGATTTAGACGATCAATTGCATATCTGTGACTTTGTGTCAAGTTCACACGGAGTCACAATCGTCAAGCGGCATACACGAAACATCACTTGATGCAAAATATGGAAATCAGCAAGAGAAAGCAAACGCGAATGGATAGAAAAACCTTTTAAAGACATCTCTATGTAAGACTTCCATGCTTTACAGCTCGCTTTACGGCACTAACAGCTGAAGCAAAGTCGATAGCACATTAGCAGAATATATAGTTGCTGCGGAGCGAGCGAGCCTGAAGCGAGCGAGTGTAGCAGCAGCCTAATATGTGCAGAGAGGAGGTTTTGAAGTAAATTTTATTTAGCGCATGGAATTGTGGTCGTGCGCGCTTGCTATGCGCAGAACACAAATTTTAAACTAAAGCTTTTTCAAGTCTATTTTGACCATTCAAGTTGGATATTTTGTCTTTTGTTTATATGTTACGTTTACATTTGTTTACTCCTTTTTGGAAAGTTGGCAATCTCAATTTATATATCTTAATATCTATGAAACGCTGAAAGCACACAATCGATCGCAGCTAGATTCAGTGTCTGTTTATATATAAACTATATATTCTGCTAATGTGCTATCGACTTTGCTTGAGCTGTTAGTGCTGTAAAGCATGGAAGTCTTACATAGAGATGTCTTTAAAAGGTTTTTCTATCCATTCGCGTTTGCTTTCTCTTGCTGATTTCCATATTTTGCATCAAGTGATGTTTCGTGTATGCCGCTTGACGATTGTGACTTTGTGTGAACTTGACACAAAGTCACAGATATGCAATTGATCGTCTAAATTGCCTGACAGAATCATTCTGATTTGTGCAAGGTTTGACCTATTAAATAGGCTACTGTAGGCATAGAAATATGTTTTTATTCCTATTTTACAATGGACTTAACATTTTTGTCTAGTCGTGCGCGTTCACATATTATTGTCAGAACAGACAGGGTCTCAGTTCTGCGCGCACTAAGACAAATATTCGAATGGCAATGAGTTGAAATGAGTTGTGCTTTACATGTAGGTGACTCACATTTCCAAATGCAAAATTATTTTGCGCACATGTATATATTTTTAACGCTTTTATACACTACAAAAATATGCAAATTTCCTTGCGTGGAGGTGTCCAATTACTCATCGCAGTAAACATGGGTTTCATGTGGGAATTCCATGTGGAAGAACAATACATGGAAAATATTGATATTTTGAAATAGATGTTACAAAATTTGATGTCTTTCATGTTTCGTGATATATTTAGCTTGTCTCATCCTGCAAACTATGCTAGGGTATGCATCTACTGACAGGCGCGCAAGCCACTGGGTCAATGCCAATAATTATCGTCTACTGAATATAATTTGTGTTGCATATTTGTTTGCATGTTTGTTTCAAGAAGCTAAAGAATAATAACAGTCCCGCGGCATTCCCTACCTTGCAGGTACCCTAGTTTATATATAAAAAGACACTGAATCTAGCTGCGATCGATTGTGTACTTTCAGGCTTCAGCGTTTCATAGATAGCCTATATAAATTGAGATTGCCAACTTTCCAAAAGGAGTAAACAAATGTAAACGTAACATATAAACAAAAGACAAAATATCCTACCTTGAAAACAGACTTGAAAAAGCTTTAGAAATTCGATAAAAATTCGAAGACTCCGTCCGTCAAAATCGAAAAGCACATGGAATTGAGCGAGTTTAAAATTTGTGTTCTGCGCATAGCAAGCGCGCACGACCACAATTCCATGCGCTAAATAAAATTTACTTCAAAACTCCCTCTCTGCACATATTAGGCTGCTGCTACGCTCGCTCGCTTCAGGCTCGCTCGCTCCGCAGCAATTAGGGCGCGCGAAAATGCGGGCGGGCGGGCGGCGAGAAAATTGGGAGAGGAGAGACAGACTTGTTTCCCTTGCAGGAATTTGAATCCGATTATAAATTCGGCGGGAAAGTTGATTGACAAGTTTGTGCCTTGCGGTGCTTTAATTTATTCGACACCTAAGTTCACACATTACTCACATTGATCAAGGCAACAAGCGGAACTACCACTAGACATACCGATCTAGCATCTTCTATAGCAGTATCCAAATCGCTTGACAAGGAATCAAATGCGTAAGGGGCAATTTCAAAAGTGAAGCTTTTCCCAGAACCAGTTGGCGCAGACATAAAAACATCTCGTCCAGAAAGATATGCCTCTGCCACTTGCCTTTGCTGGTCTCGTATAGTTTTAAAGCCGCATGTTGTCGCTCCATACCGTATAGCATCCTTTATAGATCGCATTGTCAGTCTCAGTTAATCGCCACAAGCTCCTAGCCTCATACAGATGATGATTGATGACAGCTTTTATTTAATTAATTTCCGAATGAGCAGCAGGCTACTGGCCCCGCCTCCCGTGGAAAAATCAACCGGTAAATTTGGCGCGCTGCAAGGGAAACAAGTCTGTCTCTCCTCTTCCAATTTTATCGCGTCCCGCCCGCCCGCCGTCCGCCTTAATTTCCTCCCGCCCGCATTTTCGCACTCCCCAATAAAAACCCCTATAAGAGACAGACTTGGAGCAAGTCTAGGCAATATGCAGAGTCTTACACAAGACAAATACTGGAAGGACACAAATGGCTTTTATCAAATATCTTAATGACAGTTCCTTATACGATTTGCGCCAATTCCAACCTTAGTCTCATACACTTGTAGTTCATGCGCCTTCATTTATTTATTTCTTACTGCCTTTGCCTGCATATATATATAATTCTATATAATGCTATGCTGAAGTACCCTTTCATGCATTAATTACGATAATAAAATATCTATACTATCTTGCATGATAGTACGCGGAATAACGATCTTAACGCGACTTACAATTGTAAATACCTTAGTAAATTGAGAAGAGTGAGATCATAATTGTGAATTATGTTTTGGTAAAAACATATTACCCCAATTTATATTCTGAACTCAGAAAAATTCGCCCAAACTTTCCTGATCTTTTTCTTTGACGCTATTGCATATTAATGAGGTTTGCGAGGTCTCAAAGGAGAAGGACCAAATGATGATGCTCACCCTCAAGCACACCCTCTGTTCACCCTGAAAAGGGGGGCCCGAACGGCCAATATATTACTACTAAGAACAGATTGAGACTGCCGAGGGCAAAGCATAAATGGGGTAAATATAATTATATAAGGTTGATTATCACGCAATATCGGCGACTGAAATTCTTAAGATGAGGATATCGATCACAGCGTCAGATTCACTTATTAATTTTAAATCAAACTTTTAAAAAATATATAATATGTAGGTGTAGCTTTTCTTAAGATACTTGTAGTTATATTCAATTTCACGATAGAGTTATTTAATTAATTAATATTATTTTTGTAAATGTTAATTAATAGTGTCTGCAGGATCTTTCTTGTCTTCATTCATTCGCTCAGATGCCAAATTCCATAGGGTTTCGCCGGCACTTGCAACCGGCCTAGGGCACGCAAACTCCCAACGAAAAAGCCACTATCAGTTTTACCTATACTCACTATAGTATAGAGTGTCTCCACGGTATATAGTTCACAAGCCAAACAATCTTCAAAAGTAACCAATTCTTTTTAGCATTAAATTGACTATGAAAGACTAAAAAACGTGTAAAATTGTAAAATTTTCAAAACAAGCCGTGGGATGTACACAAAAGGCTACATACTAATTTAATAACATTAATCACTTAAGGAGGCTCCCTACAGTTTCCATTAGATATCAGTGTTTTGAATAGCGTTGTCTCGACGTGACGTCACGATTTCCGACCCCCCGCCAAGACTCAGACAAACATTGGCAACTCTTAATATAAATTGTATTATGATTGAGAGCTTGCTGTGAGTTATTTTGATAATTTGATAGTTTGTTTAAAGTTTATTTGTGCGGAATTATACACACGTTGTACTTTTTGTGCCAGTGTCGATATTTTTGCTTTGGTAGTTGTAGTATAGGCTATTTCATCGCTTTAGTATGGACTATTCTGTCGCTGCTATAAATAGGTCTACTACCCTATATAGTCTATATTAATATATTGTTGCTTTCGTGTTTATACTAAGTTTGGACGCTTAAAAACCATTTTTTGTCGATTTAGTGCCCATTATTTTGCTCTTTTGGTGTTTTATATTCGCTTTTATAGTGCCCATTATTTTAAAAATTTACTATTTTGTCGCTGTATTAGTATCCACTATTTATAGTCTATTTTGTTTACCTTTTAGTTTTAATACTATAAAAGAAGCTAGGTCTAGGATTGTCTACTATTCTATCGACTATATTCTATATTTAAAATACGGATTTATTTCAAATGAAAGATTAATTGTCACTTATACGTAAAATAATTTCAAATATAAACTCTTTTCGCTGAGGAATCTTCCGTTGATAAGTAAAACTATTTTGCTTTGACAATAAAAGAATATGTTGAAAAAATATTTCACAAGCCGGTTAACTTATTGATTTAATAGTCTATTTTTAAATATCAGTTCTGTAAAAGAGAGAACCGCCCTTTGGCACTGTGTCTGGTTTAAAAATGAATTCTACAACTAGTGCTTCTCCGATAAATTTAACAACTCTCACTGAAAACGACGGCGTTCCCGGCTCATATTTTGAGCATGATCCATCAGATTATACTGTCGATCAACTCAAGCGGTGGTTAAAATGTAGAGGCTTGAAGCAAAGTGGTAAACGCCGAAGGCCCTTTACCACTTTGGCCCTTTATCCGTGGGCCCTTTCTCGCCTGGCCAATGAACTGCACAAATATATGTGTTCCTATTTATCATTGATACATCAACGTTTTTCCGCGAACATGCTGAAACCCAGCGACGAGACTTTTCAATTCCTTGCGACGGTTTTGGAAAAGGTATAAATACCTTTTGCCCAGAAGCTCTCATTTCCTGAAGCGAATCACTTGCACACGTTCCCCAGCAACAGTGCTTAGTACTAACCATGTTCTAACTTTGGTGTAAATTTGAATGAGTTTTAGTGCAGATAAAATAAAAAAATATGCCAATGATAGTTCGCTGCTAGTATAATTCTATATTAAATAGTAGTTTGTTTGTCTGAGTCTCGTGGGGGGTCTTAGCTGAGGGAATCTATTTTTAGCTACTTGAGACAACGCTATTGAAAGCTCTTTGAAAGGTTATAAGCTTAGAAAACTCAAATTTTTGCGTAATCCCTTTATTCCTCGTATATTAAGCAATAATTTCAACACAAGTTTTTTACTCTTGACGTTGCCATGGCGACATGACGTCATCATTTATCTTGGTAGTTTTAGCCAAAGAAGGTAGGTCGGTGACCTACTCTTTTTTTTGCAGAAACTACATTATTATGAGATTCTGAGTTTTCTCAGAAATTGTTTTGAAAATCGCCAGTGTAGTTTTTTTTTAAAAGCCAAAATTTAGTTTCACGAAAACTACACTGGCGATTTTTTTTAAATTTAAGGATTTAATAGAACTTAGTACGTTGAATACATAGTCAAATTTTGAGATATGGTCACCGGAGAAACGAACGAGAAAAACGAACCTCAAAATGCCATTTTCTGCTCGCGAAAAGCCTAAAAGAAATACTGACCGATCACGATATAGTGTTTGCGGGCGCGTGTTCGAGTCACTCGCTGGCTGTAAAACAGGCTGTTTTTTTCGAAATGGTGTACAATTTCGAGCAAAATTCTCTTCGTTTTCGTTACCCTTGGTTTCAATCAATCAATCATTTATTTGCCACAACACAACAAGAATATAGATATTTACATTAATTATAATTTGAATATCAATGCTGAGCAGTAGCGAGAAGACCTCAAGAAGCTAAAAGGCTTATATTAAGAGGCCATCTCGTCAACTAAAATAATTTTTATAATAAGTAAATTTAGAGAAGAGGAGGCCCAATGGCAGTAGTCATGAGACCCCCTAGTTCACTGTGATAATTCAAAATAAGTCCATATCTTTGTTCAAGTTCAAAACACATATACATTACTACATAATATACAAGTTAATAACTAAAACATGTCGATTTCGACGTCTATGCGACATTATAATTTCCAAGTAGGAAAATGCGTAATTGATTCTTGAAAGAGGAAATAGTGATTTTAGCCGTAATATGTAGTGGAAAAGAATTCCATGTATTCGGACCAACAGAAAGAATAGTGAATTTCTTTATGTTTGTCCGACACGCGTGAGATCTGTAATTTGTAGCCGATCTGGTGTTATAACTATGTACTTGATTGTTTGTGATAAATAAGTTATCAAAACATTCAGGTAACAAGTGATGGTGGTATTTAAACATAAATGTACCTATGTAAAAGGAATTCAATTTAAATATATCTAATATTTTTAACTGATAGAATAACGGAGAGGAGTGAGCACGGTAGTCAGAGTTCGTCAGAGCTCTTACAACCCGTTTTTGTAGAAGATAAATTCTGTTTAGATTAGTTACATAAGTAGAGGACCATACAATATTACAATAGGTTAGATAAGGATATATAAGAGTATAATATAAGCATAACTTAGTTGTAGGTGATAAAAGATGGCGAGACCTGTAGATAATTCCAACAGATTTCGCCATCTTTTTACAAATATTATTTATGTGAATCTTCACGATAAATTCTCATCAATGTATACACCTAAGAATTTGATACATTGCTTCTGGATTAAGGTTTGATTGTCATACTGGAGACATAAATTTATATTTAATTTTCTTTGTCTTGGCCGAAAGATAACATAATTAGTTTTACTAATGTTTACAGATAATTTGTTTGATTTCATCCAAACATCTAGGTTTGCCAGTTCACGATTTAAGATAATCTCGAGATTTTTAATGTCCAGATGTGAATAATATACACTAGTGTCATCCGCAAAAAGAAACGATTTAGCCAAATCCAATGCATTTGGAAGATCATTTATATATAAAATAAAGAGTAACGGACCTAGTATTGATCCTGAGGTACTCCACATTTTATTTTATTGAAAGACGAGCAAGTGTATCTAAATTGGACAAATTGCTCACGATTTAACAAATAGCTTCTGATCCACTGCAAGGCCACACCTCGGATACCATAGTACTCCAATTTTGAAAGTAAAACTTGGTGGTCTAGCGTATCAAAAGCTTTCGAAAGATCAATAAATACACCAGCAGCTATATGACCTCGGTCGATGTCCGATGCAATATTGTTAACTAATGAAATAAGCGAATGGGAAGTAGAGTGCTTACTACGGAAACCAAACTGAAATTTATATAAGATTTCATGACGTTCAATGAATGAGATTAGTCTTTTTTGCATGACTTTTTCAAAAAACTTTGAGAAGTTAGTTAGGAGTGATATAGGTCTGTAATTTGTGAAAGAATTTTGTTCTCAGTTTTAAAAACTGGGATTATTTTAGCAATCTTCAATGTATTTGGAATTATTCCCGTAGACAAAGAAACATTTATAATATTTGCAAGTGGTTCGGCAAGTAGGTCGAAAGATCGTTTTATAACATACATAGAAATATTATCATAACCAGGGGATTTTCCTGTCTTAAATAAATTGCAGATCTCCTGCAGTTCATTTGCATTTGTAGGGCGAAGGAAAATCGATTTATTGCAACCTGAATTTAAGATGGAGTGAAAGGAAATGTTAGTGTTGGGAATTTTTCTTGCAAGGTCTGGCCCGACATTCGTAAAATATTTACAGAATGAGTTGGCTATATCTGAAGGATCAGATAAGATATTATTACCTGATTTGAATGAAGAGGGGAACGATGGTCTCGCCTTGCGTTTATTAATGACTTCATTTATTAGTCTCCAAGTTGCTTTGTGATTATTCTTCACTTCCTCAAATTTTTCCTCATAATATTGTTTTTTAGCTATCTTAATTAAATGAGTCAACTTATTTTTATATTTTTTATAACGGGATTCGCGCAACAAGTTTTGTGACGTAAGGAATTTTTTGTATAGCTTATTTTTTTTCCTAATAGAGGTTAATAATGCTTTTGTCATCCAAGGTGCTAAAGAATTATTATATTTTTTAGTTTTAATTATTTTAATTGGAAAGTTTTGATCATATATTTTTAAAAACTCAATTGAGAAAGCGTTGTATAATTCATTTGGGTCTGTGTCTACAAGAAGACTAGACCAGTTTAAGTGAGTTAGATGTGTGCGGAAGTTAATTATATTGTTTTCACTAAAGTCTCGGACAACGGTCTTCTCGCAGCATTGGCTTGGTATAGTTTCGTTAAGTATGAAGGCCAAGACGGGTAAGTGATCAGATGCATCATTTATAAGAATGCCACTTAATAAAGTCTGTGTTAAATGATTAGTAAAAATATTGTCAATTAGTGTTGCAGAGTGTGCAGTGATTCGTGTCGGTCGATTTATGAGGGGGTAAAACATATGCGAGAAAAGGCTATCGACAAATTCTTGAGTGGGAGCATGTTCATTTAAGCGGAACATGTCTATGTTGTAATCACCCATTATATAACAGTGCTTATCATATTTTGAAACGTTTATGAGGATTTGGTTGAACTTTTCCAAAAATAACGGTAGATGTTGATTTGGTGGTCGATAGACTGTACCTACTATAATGTTTTTCCCATTAGGGACATTGATTTCAACAAATAACGACTCAATTACATCAGGATCGGAAAAATTAGATTCTGGAAGTACTTTATATTCAAAATCATTCTGCAAATATAAGCCAACACCACCACCGGGTTTGGTAGTTCTATGGTTGGATAAAAAACTGTATCCAGGGAGATTAACTAAGTCTTGTGTAGTTTGTTGGACCCAAGGATAAAAAACTGTATCCAGGGAGATTAACTAAGTCTTGTGTAGTTTGTTGGACCCAAGATTGTTTGTTGGTGGTCTTTTTTCCGGTCTGGTTTGTCGGTTGTTTTCGCATTGAATTAATCCAACGTCTCTTAAATTTGTTTTTATTGTTGAAATCGGTATGAAAACCATTCAAAACATTCAAACAAGTCCAAATTTTCATAAGACAACTCGTAAGTCGTAACTGTCTGTACTGTGGTTGTATGCAGTAGTTTTTAAACTTTTGATTGCTTTAAAGAATTATATTACTTCGACAGTTCTAGAGTACCTTGACGAGAGTGTAAAATATCATTTTAGCATTTTTAGTCTGCAACAAGTCGAAGATTTTGAACATTATAAAAGATAATACTGAACGTAAATACGTAAAAAACATACTAAAAGAAAGCTTAGAAACTTGTTAAGAACATACGTACTGTTTGAATTTCAATGATTTACGATTATAATGAAAACGTTGTGGTTTCTTCGCAGATAAGTCTCGAAAATAACTTCCCGTGGCTTGTTTCAAAATTTTACCGGGCACGAAGATTCTACGCGAGTGTGACGTCTGATCTATATATATCGTGTTTCAAACTGTACTATAACTGTAGGGAGCCTCCTTAAGGCCATATAACACGGGGCAATTTTTGCTGCAACTTGCAATGCAATTTCTGCACAGAGCCATGTTATGTAGAAATGCATGCACAGAAAAACAGTGAACATGGCCCGCGTTTTACTTCACCGATATTATCATTCTCATTCATTTTTTGTCGCCTTCTTGGCATGTTTAGCAAGAAAAATATCGGCAAAGTAAAACGAGATTCATGCTTATAATTTTTCTGCGAATATATTTTTACCTAACATCGCTCTGTGGTGAAATTTCGTTGCAAGTTGCAGCAAAAATTGCCTCGTGTAACATGGCCTTTTGGCCTTGTCGACTGCAGTACGTGATATTTCTCCCATATGTTTAGAGCTCCAAATAATACATGTACAAAACATAATTTATCATGAAACATAAAAAAATGTACAATTTTTAATTAGCAGGACAAAGTCTATACAGTATAGCAATCTCATTATATATTGATTTGCGTGTATTCAGTGAAGCGCTTACGGCTACTCTAGTAACGTCTTGAAACATTGCACAATTTCACTTATCTACGATGGATCTTTGGACAGTTAATTAATCTTAGATTTCAACTGAAACTGTTCAATTTATAATTGTGCTCAGTTTACGAATATTTGACGCGTGGAGAAAAACGGTAAATACTTGAAAACATAAGACACTAGTTTCATTCGTTCTACATAGGACCACAAGCCTTTCTCTCGGACAAATGTATTCATAGACGGTTGAATGACGCCACGCTGGAATATATAAAAACATTATATTGTTTCGCCAAAATCCCTTCTTTTCTGTGAAATTTATATATTCAGACCTATACTTCCCAGGTTTTTCAAAATTTAACTTGGCCAAGGACTCTTTCTTTAATGCATTAATTATAAAATATAAATGAAAAGGTACTCACACAGTCTGCTTAACAATAAAAACAAAAAAAGTTGCAGTGATGCGGGTCTTTGTTTTATAACTGATGGAAACTGGATAATTAACTTTATGGTTGCTGAATGATTTTTCCACGCTATCATTGCCAAATTATATATATGTTTATTTTTTTCAGCCTAGACTAAAGTCTAGTTCCTGTTTTGGCATTGATATATAAATTATAATCCAGCCTTCTTTGCATTATTGCGTGACTCGACCTCAAACTGCGAATGCATCACATAGTCGAACGCATGTTAATTGACCTTCCTAAAAGCATTTCTATTTCAAAATATTTAAAATGCTGGCACATTTGTCATTGAAGGCACAGCCGATAATTATTATCGTTACACCTTGTAGTCTATCTAAACTTTTCATACTTACAGTGAGTATTTAATACTATACCACATATTGCTTTTTGCATTACTAATCATGAACTTTACGCATATCAAAAGTTCTTGGAACCAATGAATATTCCGTTGATTTGGGGGAAATGGAAGCATTAAATTCGTTGCATTCGGTCCAAAATCGCGCGTTTGTGTGATTGTCAGAACCCCTTGCAGTAACCCCTCGCCCCTGACAGACACTACATTCCAAAACATTACTATATATTACTAAGCTTTTTCATCACAAAATCTGCTATGCAAAGATACGTTGTAGTCGAGTCGGATATCAAAACATAATTTTGACTTGGAAAACAGAATTGTATCCCTGGCTCACCCCCCTCTTCACAACACACCCAAAGGCTATCGCCATATGACATGTTTTACTTGACGTAACACTGTGTTTTCCTTGATTTTAAATGTGCCATTAAAATTTTGATCATTACTGTAATAGTTTGGAAACAATAGGAAGGGTTAAGAATTTTCGAAAGAATAAAAAATGTACATTTTGTTTAAAAAAGAGGAAGCACAGTACAAAACAGTTAAACAGGTTACAAAAGCTGCAAATATAATTAAAATATTAGTTGTTTTAGCAATAGAAATCTGAGATATATGATGTAGGTATGTTCTTATTCATTCTATAAGATTCAAATTAATGTTAAATGCAATCTTCCGTTCACTAAAACATTTCCAAAAGTATATAAAACTAAAGTGCAGTTTACCGATAAATTAGTTTTTGCAATGAAATCAGATGAAAACTTACAAATATTCTCGTGAAATAATTTCGTTTTCATTTTAATGGTCTTTAACAGGAATAAAATGAAAATCTATATCTAAATACAACAACATTTCTATGGCTATAATCTCCGAGTCGGCGCGAAGCGTCGTGCGAGGGTACTAATTCCGCTCAGATATTTACACCCGGGTATGTGACAGCATAGCAGAATGCAAAGTTGTCCGCCATTATGCAATGAATGGTTTTCTACGTTATGCGCATGCGCGATTTCAGGGCGAGAGAAAACTGTTTTGTACTCGGAAGTCGGGACCACTGACCTATACTAAATGGACTGAGAGCGCAATCTATTTTATCAGGAGCTCGGTGTCCTCACCAATGCTCACGTCATATAGGTCTTTGCTCTGATGCGTAAATTCGCTGACTTACAAATGCGTTGATAAACGGCTAGGTTCTAACTCGAAAGTAGTAAATATTTACCAAAAACAGCGAAGTTTGCAATAAAAATAATACAGAATTTAAAAAAAATTAAAAACAAACTTCATTTAAAAACCACACATTCGCCCGCGAGCACAGATAACATTAAGAAAATATCCGTATGCGGTAATTTTCATCGAAGCGAGGACCTATATGACGTCAGCAACGGTGAGGACACTTTTTGACCTCGAGCACTCAGTCCATTTAGCATAGGTCAGTGGTCGGGACAAACAAAGTCTCTAAAACGAGATAAATGAAAATTATTTAGAGGACTTTCACATGTTAAAATTACAGGAGGAAAAAAAATAGGCAACAGACCGAAGAAAGACAAGATTTTCGAGTTTTGAAGCGTTTTAAACGCGAAAGTGTCTATTTTGTATGCTTGCTTTTGCCGTATTGGCATTCAGTATATTATAGCTTGCGGATTTTAAAATGCATAGGTCATCCTGTGTGGTCAATACAACATTGATTAATCTTAAAAGGTATTTTAGTATTAATTCAAATACGTAATACAATGCAATAAGAAACAACATATTAAATCTCAAAAATAAGTGCGAAAAGAAGTATAAAAATACTGTTAAGGGCCATAATAACATATCTAGTTTATATAGTTGGGCAATTGATAATTTTGTAGTTAAAATGAACAAATCTTATCAATATTTTACCATTTTTTATAAAATAAAATAAACATATTACAGTGTTGCGTGTTACCATGGTTACAGTGATCGACTCAGTACTTCATGTTCAGGCTCGCACATTGCAAAAAATTTGGGGGGGTTGTGTCCATTGTTCAGGGACCGACTTTTTATATTTGCTTGACCACAACAAAACATGTATTACGAGTTAAGGGGGTCTTATACAAAATTTTAAAAGAAAATCCTATTTTGAAATTAGCCATATTATGCATCATTAATGATCCCTTTTTCGTTTTCTGGTGTTATTTTTTCTATTTGTTTGGCGGAAAATGGGTAAATAGGGGAAAATAGCAGCTTGTTTGAAATGTTGTCCCGTAGTAACCACCATAGCAACGACATCCACCTACCCCCCCCCCCTAGCTATATAGTGATTTTAAACGATTTTATTTCAAATTACACCAAGTACAAGTAGGTTATATTTAGGCGGGAGAGGCGTTATAATGGCGTGAAAGTAAATTGTGTTCACGCTATGTATTTTGTATAATTACGGTTCCACTTCAAGGCTTTGACTGATTGAGGACATCCTGTAAAGTCCGACGAAAGTCGATCTGCCATAACCTTTCAAAGAACCGAAGGGTTAAACATTGGTGTCTTTTTAAAGACGGCAACGGCGGAGATCACAGCTGGGAACCAAACTTAGATGTTGAAATAGTACGTGTTAAACATTTTTGAAAAAATCTAGCTGGGCATTTTCATGATATATATGCCTACCTCTCCTGTTTAGGATGTGTTTGTCTATGTGATTTCGACCCCGAATTAGTCAACGTATAATTTCTAAACATATGAAAATATAGGGGAGCTCCATGCCCAATTTTTCATTTGCATATTAAATATAGGGGAGCTCCATGTCGAATTTTTCATTTGTGCGTATGATGTAAGTAAATAAAAGGTTTTCCAATATAAGGCGCATACACTTGCAAATATGTTGTTTATTTAAACTGGCATAATTATACAAATACAACTTTTACATAATTTCCAAATATCTATATGGGCACATTCATATACCGAATATATAAACTATAATCAACTATCTATCTATCACTAAACATTGTAACACTAATCCACAAATTGTACTAACAGTGAGTGATTTTGTGTCAGCCACTCATGTTCTATAATATTAGAGTAAAAATGAGGAAAAATATTTTTCAATGTATAAGACCACCTTAATGTGACCATCATGTTCATAAACCGAACATTGAACTTTAAATGCATTTTTCTCGAATAAGCAAAAATTAGCGATTACATTATTGCGCGCAGGATATCTGAAGAGGTATTGTAGCTATCTTGATGAAATTTTCAGCATAGACTCATCACATCAAGCTCCAGGTTGTAAACTAAAATAATTGAGTTATGTTGAATAGTTTTCAAGTGGCGACAGTTTCCAATTGAGTCGACAAATGCCTTTCCAGTTTTTGACCTGTAAAACTGGTGATAATGCTTCAATGTTGATTGTTTTAGTTTAACCCCTAGACAATGTTATTTGCTAGTAAATAAAAGTTATTCCAGAATTTTATTATTAATGCTTATTTAGTTATTGTGTTTATAAAATTGCACGAATTTCACCACAGGGGGTGCTTTATCTCGGTAACCATGGCAACAATGTTTTGCAGCAACATATTTTTTTTGTCACAGTGTCGAGCCTAACAACATATTAGCAGTAGAGATTCAATAGTAATAAAAGATGGAAAATTATTTTTTTTGTATTGGACCACCTTAATGTAAAAATATGTGTAGTGCCAGGGGTGCAGAAGGATTGTTAAATAGGGGGCCGACTCCAACGAGGAAAATGAAAACTAGGAAGATTTAAAACATCGAAATAAACTTGTTTTGTAGTTGGTTTTTTGACTTTAAAAATCTTATTTATTTTTGCATGATTTTTACACGCAATCTTCGCGCGAAAACACGACTTCGTACACGGATCACGCACAGTGCGAGATTAGATACAGTTCCCCTATGATGAAAAGAGTATCGAGCCACCTTAAGGCTTAAAAGATAATTAACTGAGTATAGTTTTGGTTAAAAATGACGTAATCCATGGATAAAAATAGCGTAATTGGATATTTTGTGTCCATCGAAAATGCGTGATCTGAAATTTGAGATCCGTGACTAGAGAAAACACAAGAGAGCAATTTTAAAGTCGCCGGGCTATGGCGTACAATTTTCGCCAAAATTCAACACACATCTTGGTGTTTTCGACATTAAACATTCGCATTTTTGACACTAGAGTATTAATATTCAACATTGTTGTTTGTATTTTCAACACTATACTTCGCATTTATAACTTTATAGTTGATATTTTGAACTTTTGCGTTTAATTTTAACATATAACATTATAACTTGCATATTGACGAATACGTGGCGTACAATTTCCGCCAAAATTCAAGTTTACAATTTCAACACACAAGTTTGCAATATCAACATCCACTCAATCGTTTTCAACATTATAATTGGAATTCTTTATCTTCGACGGGCAGGCTCTTGTCACAATTGAAACTCTTCTGGTTGCACTTCTGTGGCGCTCTACCGAAAGTCGTCGGTTTTCTCCGGGTACTCCTCCCACAGGGAATGTTGACAGGGTGGGTTTGGGTAATCCCCAAACTAACCCTCCCATCGTAGCTGCAGTGCTCCCTGATTAGATATGAGTAATACGTGGACCTTTTATACCATATTTCATAACTACATGCAGTAGCCAAGAATTTATACCCTTGTTAGACCAATATTGATCACAAATTAATAATATCCGTACACATAGTTTATGAAATCAGACACTTAGTAACCTGACGATACCGCCACCGAAACCTAGCCGGAATATAGGTTTCAAGATGTATGGAAAAGGAATAAATGTTATAAACTAGTCCGTATAAGCATATTGAAAACTCAAACGGAACCGCTTCAGGCCGAAAAAGCATATAATACATATTTATACTCCATTTCAGACCAAAACTATAGCCATCTATAGACTATACCCCTTTTCAGACCAAAATAGCCCGCAAACACCATAATAACAGGTACAGTGGCACATACTGTACCTGTGAAGTGTGACTATGGTATCGCCGGCTTCCTGTTATATGTATGATAAACTATACGCGCGAATATTTAACAGTTATTCTACGGAGTAGAATAACTGTTTTATTATATACGCAAGTAAAATCTGCCAGCCATTTTTCTACTTTTCTCTACTAGCACGATATGTAAGAAATATTATATGAGCTCGAGTCGGATATTGGCTGATAGCCAACGAGGCGCTTCGCCGAGTTGGCTATCAGCCAATATCCGACGAGAGCGAATATAATATTTCACTATGTGTATTGTGATATAGCCTTGAGCTGGTAAACCATTCTATAAAATTAAACGAAAAATAAAATATGTTTTCATGTTTTGTTTTGTTTTAATGGCCAAATCAGGCAAATGCAAATTAAAAAGCGATTATTTTGCGATACATGTTTACTTTTCGTAATTTCTTTTTAAGTATAAATTTTATACACATTTACATTTGGCTTACCGTCAAAAACCTTCCTTCCAAATTTTGTTGCCTTTTTTGTGTTCTTAGGCGTGCTATTTTGAAGCAAAACTCCAATTTCTTCATCATTCATGCTTACAAATCTGGAAGCCATTTTGTTTTTTTCCCTACTAGTAGGATATTGCTCTACTAGTAGGATATCACAAAATATCCTGCTAGTAGACAACCAATCAGATTGCAGCATTGTGGTTGGCTATATTATAAGAGCTAATATCCTGCTAGTAGAGAACCAATCATAGCGCAGAACACCTCATATCCAGAGCTTGTGTATATAATAGTGTGATTTACCCTGCAAGCAGTAATTTCCGTAGTCTGCGGAGAGAATTAAGGAACCGGTACTAATCGGATACCTCTGCTCGCAAGGTAATCGTGATTAATATTGGTCTGAAACACGGTATGGATTTTGCAGATGTAAAAACGATCTTATATCGAGAATTCCAACCATAACGTTGAAAACGATTGGTTGAATGTTGGAATTGCAAACTTGTGTGTTGAATTGCAAACAAGTTGAATTTTGGCGGAAATTGTACGCCACGTATCCGCCAATATTCAAGTTATAATGTTATATGTTCAAAATTGAAATGAAAATTTTCAAAATATTAACTATAAAGTTATAAATGCGAAGTGTAGTGTTGAAAATACAAACAACAATGTTGAAATCAAAACTCTAATGTCAAAAATGCGAATGTTTAATGTCGAAAATACCAAGTTGTGTGTTGAAATTGTGAACTTGAATTTTGGCGGAAATTGTACGCCATACCAGGCAGCCCTAGTTACTTAAGATACCGTTCAAACGCTTAGTTACCTTTGTGTGATAATCAATCTAGTTATGCTATCTAGATTCCACTTGGATCCTACCAATCTACTTATGTTTGCGCATAAAATGTTTGGTGGGGTGACACAGATGGGGTTATGTTAAGGGAGTGTTCGATTCGGAGGTTTGCAGTACACATAAAGTGGGAATGAAGTGCATATAAGCATTCGCCTGCGCTGATTTTGCGTGGTCATAGATTATTGAAAGGTCTAATTCAAGAGTTTGCCAATCTGGAATGTTTTGATAGAGTTATATCTAAAAATGACATTTTATTGGAAGCAGTTTGGTTGGAGATGAAGTGATGAGATTTTTTATGTTAGGCAATTGCCAATTTGCAGTTACACAAACCCAGATTAGCGCTTTTCCATTTCTTCCAAACTGTCAACATTGTGCGTTAATGGACACTGTAGTCTTCATAGCTTCATCATACACTGTACACGCATAGCCATTTATCATTTTTAAAAACCCGGCCGGCGCATAGTTTTCAACACATCTTCCAATTGAAAAATAAATATATTTCTGTTGAAAAATAAAAATATATTTTCTTCTAAGAGCAAAAGCTTTCACATATATAGCTAGCTTCACGTAATTGTTTTGTTTTGTGGAAGGCACCACAATAATTTACTTCATAAATATTTCCATCTGCAAGCCCATCAGTGCAAATAATGATGAATATCTGGGATCTCGGATGGAAAGGGTTGCGAAATAAATAAACGTGGTTTTCTCCACAAAACAAAACAATTCAATTTTCCGCCATGCATACCTTCAAGAGACAAAATTTATTTTCTTTCGTAGGTAATATAAGAAGAGCGATGATTTTAGAAGTTGTTGGTTTAATTTTGATCATATCATTAACATGGTTCCTGAAGACCTGCTATGATAGACGTGGTATGCCTCCTGGTCCATTTCCGCTTCCTCTGATTGGAAATCTTCATTTGATATTGCATGATGATCTGCCATTCTCAACCGAGAAATTTCGTGAAAAGTATGGCAACATCTTTACGCTTGCTCTGCCTACAGAAAACGTCGTGATGGTAAGCGACACTGCAACTGCACGAGAGGCTCTGCTCACAAATAAAGATATTTTTCATGGACGCAATCCCGATGTTGTATATCCAGTGAATGAGATATTAGAAGGAAAAGATGTTATGACCATAGACTTAAATCCCGAGTACCGTCTTCGGCGTAAAGCATTGATAATGGCGATCCATCTCTTTGGGGAAGGAAAAAAGGTTGTAAATGAAAATATAAACGACCAACTTGATGAGTTCTTCATGGCGATAGAAAAGCTGGACGGTCAGCCCTTTCATCCTACAGATGTTATTCAACGTTCTATAACATCCCACCTCTGGCGTTGGGTAACTGGTAAGAAAGATAACGTTCGTGATGGTACTGCGGAAAAATTGATTGATTTTAACCGAACATTTTTTTCACTTATACATTCCGGTCCTTTATATCGGCTCATTCCAATATTGAAGTATTTTCCTACTAAACACATAAAAACTGTTGAATATGTGAAAACGAAACTACGAGAAATTTTTGTGACAGAAGCGACAAAGCATGAGAAGGCTTTGTTGTTTCGGTCACAAAATGTTCAAAATAATTACCAAGAAGAAGAATACCGAGATATCATGGATTCTTTATTGGCTTTGTGTGTGAAATTTGGACTGAATACTGACCGCGTCAGTTTCATATCAGCAGGTATTTTCCTAGCAGGAAGTGATACAACCGCGACGTTTTTTGTTTGGTTCTTGTTATACATGATGCTTGACCAAGATTTGCAAAAAAAGCTTCAAGCAGAAGTCGATGATGTCCTGCAGGAAGATGAAGTGCTCCAGTGGCAAGATATTGGTAAGCTTCCATATTTACAAGCGACTGTTTGTGAAGTTATGCGACATTCACCTTTCATTCCTATGTCTCTTCCTCACAACGCGATGCAAGACGCACATCTACAAGGTTATCGTATCCCAAAAGGAACGGCCCTTTTCTTCAATTACCATTGCATTCACAGAGATGAGAAAGTTTGGGAGAATCCTTCAGTGTTCAACCCTGATAGATTCCTTGATGAGAATGGTAAATTTATTGGTTGGCGTGCAAAGCCGGGATTCATGCCTTTTGGTATTGGTACCAGGTTATGCCCAGGTGAAAATTTATCCAGAGCACAAATAATGATCTTTACATCAGGGATGCTGAAGAGATACACGTTTGAAGTTAATGAAGATGACCCTCTGCCCACACTGGAGCGTGGTACGGCTGCAGGAAAAGTTCCACCTAAAGCGTACAAAACGATTGCTCGGAAACGTAAATAACTTAATGAAACTTTACGTGTTAATTGACCATATATATCTGCTTTTAAATTAGTGAACAGCCGGATTCTATTGGTATGAAACGATTGATTCCAGTGATAGAACGGAACTGGCCAATAAATAGTTTAGTTTAGATTACATTTTAGACCTTTTTGCTAATGATCGAAATAATAAAAATGATTGATTTCAGTTTGCGTATAACTGTTAGGTGCGACAAAATCGTACGGAACAGGACAATTAACCATTGCTTGATTCAAACGTGCGTGAAAAATACAGCCGAACCTGTATATTAAGCCGCCCTGTATTAATAAGCGGCCACCCTGTACTAAACGGCCAGTTAGTGAAGCCCCGGCCATTTACTCAGTAATATTCTGTAAGCATGAGCTCTATTAAACGGACACCTCTATTAAGCGACCGCGGCCACTTGTGCATAGTCCCATTGAACGGATTAACCTGTATTAAACTACCAGACTGAATTCTAAAATTATCACATATACGACAATCAGTCCAAGCGTTTGAGATTTGACACAAACATTGCTGTGGAACAGACACACTACTGTTAGGCAGTAGCATATTCTATTTACTGCATGTAGTTTAAGCTTTCTCTCCACGTCAGTAGTATCTTGATCAACCGTAGCTTTTTGTTTAGTATCATGGTCATTTTTTGCCGAAGTACTAAGTCTCTACTTCATATATAGTTGGGTACGATTTAACTTATTTTTATCTTTGGACCGGCAAGTATCAGAATAAAAAGAACTATAATTTAATAAATAACTTGTGCCCTAAAATTTTGGTGCTGTGGCACAACCAGCAAACCAACTATACAGGTAGAGTCTCTGGCTGGCCTAATGTTAACCATGAGAGCAATCCATGTTCCAAATTCTCACTTCCGCGTGTTATCCTTTTTTCCACGTTTTATCCCTTTTTCCGCGTTTAATCCTTTTTTCAGCATTTTATCGTGTTTTATCCCTTTTCCGCGTTTATCCCTTTTCACGCGTTTTATCCACTGGAGGACGTGCTGCTAATGTATGCCAGGCAGAAAAGTGAAGCCAAAAACATGGCGGATTTTGACGTCAATTGACGTCATTACCATGACGACTGGTCCCAAATGCCACTGGTAATTACCACTGACCAGGCTAAATTCTGAGCCCGCTACAAAATCACACCCCCCTGGTTTTTGAAAAAATATAAATTTAACCAGCTTTTGCCGTGAAATCTCGATGTTTTGAAGTTTTCGATATATTTTTTCGACCTTTAACAATTTATTTGAAGACGTACAAGTCGTACACGATATTCTCGTCCATGAAAGGCAACAAACAGGGCCGTCCCTACGGGGGGGTTTGGGGGGGTGTCACACCCCCCCAGAAATCATATTTGGAGATTCAGTCGGTAGAAGTGCGATTTTAGTAAGCACAAAAAAATATTTTTAATGACTAACACATAAAACGGAAATTGTGCCTGCAAATCGAGGGATAGAAAAACTAAATTTTTGTTTTTAAGAAGGTAATTTATAGTCAGGGAGAAATAATTTTACTTTACTTTTAAAGTTAGAAGTGCTTAAATAGCATTAGAACATTGTTTATAGTCCGGGAAAAATTATTTTAAACAACCCCGCCCCCCCCGCCCCCCGTCGACAATAAAAAAAAGTACAGTCTGAAACTAAAGTACAGTCAGTAGTCGGTACAAGTTCGTTAGGCAGTCGGTTGAAAGGACCTTACACCCCCCCTGAGGACGGCTCTGGCAACAAACAAAGATTAAAACCTCGAGAAATGTGGGAAAAGACGGTGTTTGAACTTTGAAGCGATGCTGCAGTACTTAGCCAGTATAGCTGACAGGTATATTTTATTAATTTCACGGTTCACATATACCTCGACATAACTTTGGCTACTTCGTGAAAAAATGGCAAGACTAATGATAAAATACACTTTATTTGTTATAATTGTTTATAAGTAAACCGTCCCCTTGTACAGCATGAGTATTAAATGATGTCCTAGATTTTAGCCATGAGTATTTGTAGAACTAGTCCAAGTGTCCAACCACAATACTATAAGCTTTGTTTTTTAATCGATGTTCCCCACAAAGCAAAGGGCTATTTTGTATAAAAATGTTAGAATTTCATATTTTCAATAGTTTGTCAGTTAGTTGTATATTTGGGCTTAGAAATATTTTTATGTCAGCTGTATATATAATGCTTAATTAATGTGCCCTTAGGTTGGGGTGCCCCAATCTTTAAGATTCTTAGGTTGGATATATTCTTCATTTACCACAACTGTGGTGATTGTATTTCCTACATTTTCTGATATGACTTTCTATCATGAACTAGTGAAGAGTATCAGGGATAATTGCCCACAAGTGCATGCACCCACAGTTCTAGTGTATCAACAATCTTTTGTTCTCTTGCCAGGATATAATAACATGCTTTACCCCTTTAACAACTGATTGTACCCTACCATGGAAGAGTAAAATCGTCTCGCATTTGACAGAGTAAAATACTCCCAGACACTGGCAAATTGTTTTGTTAACTCACTAACAGTGTTTTCAGTAATTATTGTCATAGCAGGCTGAATTTCAAAAATAGGTGTCTGTGCTCAAAATTTCCAGATGAAAGACAGATATACATTTTGCAAATAAATAAAGAAATAGGCGGCTTTGAAAGGCCTAATAGCATAGACAGATTTTCATATTTATTACTAGGGGGGTGCCAGACGTTTTAGGGGGGTGAGCTGGTGAGGTAACACAAGGCGTCACCAAACGTTGTGCTCAGCCCCCAGTGAGGTCCAGGGGTGGAGCCGATAATAGGCAGCGGTAAACCGCCGGTAACCACCGCTTATTGAAAACACTGCGCTAACTGCCAGTACCCTGGTACATATACAAAGGAAACATAAAGCCAGATTTCCATTAAATTACAACCACAAAATTTGGACCAGTTGCAATTGCAAACAGTCTGTTTTTACAATTTTGGAACAAGGCAATTGTTACAATTACTATTTGAGCCATTATCTGGCAGTACCTGTTACGATATGAACTTCCTGTTTAGTATTTCCGATATGCAAATAGGTTAGGTCATGCGATCAGACACACTTGGCTGAACGAGGACACGTATTTACATATTGTTGTTGTAATTTATTATAGATAGACTTTGTTGAATTATATATATGAGACATTGAAAATAACAACTTCAAACAGTACCCAACCACTGAAGAGTAAAATTAGCCTTTCTCACACCACCATTTTTGGGGTACTGCCTTTTCCAGATCAGATAATGTAAGCACTGAAAATGTGATTTTCCATACAACAGTGTAGTTGTAAGTATAAGCATTGTGGTGTTAAGTATAAGCACAGTACCCCAAAAATGGCAGATTTGGGCCTTTGTGAGAAAGGCGAATTGTCTGGCATTGGATAGTTAAATACTAAAGTAGGGGTCTTTGCCAAATAATAAGTTAACAAGAGACACTGGTAGATAGTTTTCTTAACCCATTAACTGGTAGTACCTTACCACAGACTAGTAAATATGTTTGTCGTTAGACAAAGGAAAACACTAAAGTAACGCATCTAGGCGCTTTGCCAGCTAATGGGTTAATGGAACCCAGGCTTGACTAACAGAACAAATCAGTAAGTCACAGTAATTTATAAAGATATATTTGTAACAAAAGGAGGATAAATTCATTTTAGCAACAAACAATCACAAACAATTAAATAAGTTACTTCTTCCTTGGATTTTGCAAAAAAAAACCCATGGGGATTTGACATTTTTGATTGAGTGAGTATCAAATTCCCCATCCACAGGTCAAAAATCTCTATCAAGTTGGAAAGAGACCTCAGTGGTGAGTCACTACTCACTTGCATTGCTTCAGCTGATTGGTATGCAATACTATGCATGGTGTCAAATTCCCTTGGTTTGTCCCTCACCTTTGACTTAACATTGACAGGTACATAAAAGGTTAAGACAATCACAGAGCAAAATGTGTAAAGTTACTGTAAAGTTGTCATTACATTGTTATGCCAGTACTTCTAAATATTATTTGATATTTCATTTATATACATTTCTATCTGTACTAGTGTGAAATTGTTCCATAATTATATAGGTTTTAATAGAGACAGACGATTCGGAACAGACTTGTCCAACAATCGGAAAGGCAATGAAAGCATGTGCCACATATCCAGCATACTATTCCTATATATTGAAATTATAAAATGTTATTAGGTGCTAAAACATGTGGGGTCATGCAAAATTGGGAAAAATATATTGTATTGGTGGGTTTCACCACATGTTACAGGGCAGCAGATGATGGTCAACAGCAACTTCAGAAGTGTTGGCACTTACAGGAGCAAGAAAATTAAACTACATCTCTCAATTTTATATATTTGCTTTCAAATACAAGACTACTGTGTATAATGAAAACAATTATCATTATTTTTTCACTTTGATAAATGCAGGTTGACCACCATTTGCTGCATGGTAATGCTCAGTGAAACCAACCTACACTGTGGATTCAAAATTCTCTATAAATTCAAACAGTACAACATTATGACTTGAATAAAGAAGTAATAGTACATATGTGATGTACAGTCTGATGTACAGGCAAACCGGCCCCAAAGGCCACATTTGTCACGACAGCGACCTAATTCAATTTGGGTGGGTGTGTGTATTCATAAATATTTGGGTGGGTGTGTGTATTCATAAAATTTTAGTGGATGCTGTCCATCCATAGCTTACATTTTCAATTTTTCATACTTAAAATATCTAACATATTTCAATTCCTATAAACCCCCTGCTTCTATTTCAGGGTCTTGCAATTTTGGTAAACCTAACCCTTTCTCCTTTTAGGGGTTTCACCTTTCTTGAGCCATTGAACCATATGAACCATTGACCAACAAAATGAACCATTGAAGCATAATGGATACATACAGTATTGGGTTAACCAGCTGGCCTATCTACCTTACATTACCCTACACTCTTGTAAACTCTATCATTAAGCCACATTAATGCAGCCTACTTTATTATTTTACTCAATTTAATGCCAGACAATTTAACTTATCAAGGAGAAAGTGTTGGGCATAAAAGCAAAATTATGCATTTAAAAGACCAAAAGCACGAACCTGAGAGTTCTGAGATATTGTTGACACACCATCTGGCAGCAGAATCATTATTTGCCCAACCTGTTGCATCCTGTCCACACTGAAATGTTCTGAGCAAAGATGACTTCCTTTCGTCGGGAATAAACTCAACTACTGCTTTATAGGTTTTGATGCCATTTCCCACATAAAATGAGTCAGAGTCCTATCCAGTCTATCTACTACTGCAAAATACAAAAAAAAATGGAAATGAAAAAACTATTATATACAGCTAGAAATATTGACTGCTGCTATAAAGAAACCTAAAATTTTGAATGACTATACAAAACATTAGCTAAATTTTATCAAAGAAAAGGGATAGCTAGCTTTATAGGCTTTATACATGGCAATTTTTTGTTTAAAAACAATTTTTTACGCCATTTCTGCTTGTACAACTTACACTACGTGAAAATTAAAATTGAGCCTTTGACCCTTTGTGTATAGGCCTGCAGTAAAAACTACAAAGTATAAAGAGTTTCACGGATTCTTACCGGTGAGAAGAAATATTTTTCTTTGATAAAGAATTGTGGCAGCCAAATGCGCAGCAAAAAGGCATTTTTCTCTCGTCGTTGTTGGATAAACAGCAAGGACGGAAAAAATAAATTAAAATATTAAAATATTTGTACAAATACCAGGGGGGAAAAGCACTTTGTTTAAAGCTTAGGATCGCGGTTTGTCAGTGGTAATTACCATGGGCATTTGGGACAAATGACGTCAGCAAATGCCGAAATCCGCCATGTTTTTGGCTTCACTTTTCACTGCCGTGCACGTCCTCCAGTAATATAGTATAGCTCAGTGGTTTTATCCTTTTTGCCGTGTTTTTATCCCTTTTTCGCCGTTTTATCCCTTTTTCCGCGTTTTTTTCCTTTTCCCCGCGTTTTATCCTTTTCCCCATGCGTTATCCCTTTTTCCGCATTTTATTATTTTTCCGCGTTTTTTCCCTTGTTTTATCCCAACCCGTCAGACAAAGGAAATACCTAAAATATTTCTACGGGAATGGATGATTACTCAAATGATTGCAGAAGGGGTTGTAAACCATACTAGTCTGCGCTTCAAATCAGTCGCATTCAGTCTACTGTCAAGTCAACACCACCGGGTGAATATATCAATAATAATTCATAATACAGAGTTTTTTCTTCTATATCTGTCTAACCAGGTAACATTTATGTTCTATATCTCACACTGCTGATGAGAATTATCAGTGTCATTGTTTTTTACCATCGAAAGTTAAATGTCTCACGTCTTGTGTTGGTGCGCTCTTCAGCTTGTGTCCAATGTTGTTGGGATTGTTCTAGCTGGTACAATGTTCTGCATGTTTGTGGAGATTGTTATTTTTGAATTGTTCCCCATGTTTGTTGGGAATTTTTCTCATATTTGTTGGAGATTGTTATACTTGAACTGTTCTCCATGTTTATTGGGGATTGTTCTAATTTTCTCCATTCTTGTTCGGGGTTGTTCTACTGTTCTCCATGTTTTTGGAGATTGTATAATTTAAGTATACTATAAGTACTTTTCGCCACCCATGGGCTTATAATTTGCGGCGACTCTAAAATCTCTGCCATACTTGCAGTGCCATAAGTTTTCTCGATGCAGCATGCCTCCCAAACGAAGAAAGCAAATCAAAAAACCCGCCGATTAAATCCTTTCCTTGTTCAACAGTCGAGGATTTAAGCGACTGTATAAAACCTTCTCTAAAGAGGAGTCGTAAAACATTATAGTTCACGTTGGAACTAATGACTAATGCTAAAGACATTGCAAAGAACATTGATAAGTTATGCAAATCTATCAAATCGGACCATCCTCACACATCAATCGGTGTTCGGAAATTATCCGGAGAGAAGGCAAATAATCAAGAACTAACGAAAAAAGCAGTGACAGTACATAAAGAACTTGCCAGGTATAGTGAACAGAAAAAGTTTTATCTT
Source organism: Trachythela sp. YZ-2020 (assembly GCA_016169945.1). Lineage (NCBI taxonomy): Eukaryota > Metazoa > Cnidaria > Anthozoa > Malacalcyonacea > Clavulariidae > Trachythela > Trachythela sp. YZ-2020. The sequence goes on along the minus strand of JADLSH010000032.1, from coordinate 305,932 downwards.
ATCAAAAATGAAAACGTTGGCATCAGTATGAGCAAAAAACGTTATTAATCACTTAAATTGTTTGAATTATTTCTGATCTAACTGAGCAGTTGGCAGAAAATAATGCCACATTCCCTGAGGAATTACGTACCGCAGACACTAGTCAAAATATGAATAAATTAGATCTAAAAGGCTTCTCGATAATGCATTTAAATATTGCAAGTTTAGTCAAACATATTGATCAACTTAGAGTTACTTTATTAGACAAGCCTTGCCACATTCTAAGTATTAAGGAAACTAGACTAAGTGAAAATATAGATGATGGCTTTGTTAAAATAGATTGCTATGATATTTTCCGAGCCGATAGAAACCAAGTAGGTGGTGGAGTCGCTTTGTATGTCAAAACAGCTATAAATGCCAATTCACGAGAAGATTTAATTCCTGCATGATGGTCTCGAAGCGATTTTCTTGGAAATTAAAAGGGAAAAAAGTAAACCGTTTTTCGTCATAACTTGGTGCAGACCTCCAAATAGTCCGGCTGAGATTTTTGATAAATTTGAAACAATGATTCGTAAACTTGAAGCAGAAGACAAAGAATATCACATAGTTGGCGACTTAAATTGTAATTTGTTAGATGCTGAAATGAATTCCTAAAGTAGACTACTTGTAGATATCATGGACATTTATCAGCTAAAACAAATTATAACAGAGCCGACACGAACCACAAATGACACGACATCATTGATTGATGTATTTATCACAAACAATCCGCAAAAGGTAAAATCCAGTAGAGTAATTCGTATAGGCATCAGCGACCACCATATGATCTATGCGTGCACAAAAGTTTCAATATGCAAACTGTCTCCTAAAATTGTTGAGACTAGATCCTTTAAAAACTACAACAAATTTGCATTTCAAAGAGATTTATTTGATACATTAAATACTGCTAACATAGAAGAAGAATTTGACCCTAACAAACTGTGGGAAAATTGGAGTAACGTGCATGTTTACTTCTATAGCAGAGAAACTTGCTCCATTGACAACGCGCAAAGTTAGAAGTAAACACACTGCATGCTTGAACAGTGAAATTAAAAAACAGATGAATCATAGAGACTATTTAAAACAAAAATGTACTCGGACAAATTCTCGATATTTGTATGAAGCGTATAAAATTGTAGAAAAAGCTATGTCAAAACATTTCCAACATACTATAACTAGCAATTAACAAAAACCCAAAACAACTGTGGAAAAGTGTCATCCTCATTGGGGGAAAAGGTTCAAAAACAACTAATGTATCTTCTCTAAGAATGGAAGAAGAAACTATTACAGGAGATAAGAATATTGCTGAAGCTTTCAACTCCTTTTTCGCCAATGTGGGTCCGTCACTTTCGAAAAATTTACCAGAGAGTAAAAAAGCTGATTATATGCAACATTCTTCACACAACACCTTTACCTTTGGTGAGGTTAGTGAAAACGACACTCTAAAGTTGCTTTGTGGTTTAAAAGCATCAAAGGCTGCTGGTCGAGATAAAATAAATGCTAGACTTGATTCTGCTGAAGTTATCTGGCCTTCATTAACAAACATTTTCAACAGATCCTTGCAGCGAGGGATTTTCCCGAAGGCCCTTAAAAACGCTTTTGTTTTGCCTATATATAAAACCGGTGACAATTCTGACCGTAGTAATTATAGACCGATATTGGTTTTATCAACTGTTGCGAAAGTTTTAGAAAAAATTGTTTACAATCAATTAATTTAATAATATTACGAGAATATATTTAATCTTGTCAAATAGCCAATTTGGATTTCGAAAGTCTCACTCAACTGCAACACGGTTGTCAAACTTTACAAATAATTGGCTTTTAAATATCGATAATAGTCTTATAAATGGAGTTTTGTTCCTAGATCTACGGAAAGCATTTGACACCGTTGACCATAAAATCTTAATTAACGTTAAAACTGTATGGAATTACAGGTGGTAACCTATACTGGTATATATCTTACTTAGATAAAAGACACCAAACCTGGAGAGTAAATAACGTTAAATCATCCAAAAAATTAATTGAATGTGGTGTTCCTCATGGATCAAACGTAGTACCTCTCCTATTCCTATTCCTATTATACGTCAATGACCTGCCAAATTGTCCCGATCAGTCATGCATGTTGATGATACTTATGTCTCTATATCTGCAGAATCTATAGAAGAATTCAAATCTTAAAAATATCTACCAATGGTTAGTGGCAAACAAACTAACACTTAATGTTTCCAAAACGGAATATATGATTATTGGCTCTCGCCAAAATCTAAATAAGATAAACGTAGATCCTGTAATAAAAATTGGTGGTCAATCTGTAAACAGAGTTCAGACCGCAAAAGTCTTGGCGTGATCAATAGTGACGATAGGTTAAAATGGGAGGTTCATATTGATAGTGTGAGCAAAAAAGTTTCAAGCGGAATTGGAGCGATTAAATTAACAAAACTTTATGTTCCAAAAGGTTGCCTTAATCAGGTTTATAACGCTCTTGTACAGCCATATTTTGATTATTGTTCTCTGGTATGGCAAAATTGCAAACTAGAGTTACAATCGAAACTTCAAAAGCTTCAAAATAGGGTAGCAAGAGTTATTACAGGAGATAATCCTGAGTAAATTGAATTGGCAACCCTTAAGTCAGTTCAGATTGGTTGATACGCTCTTAATTGTGCGGAAAATATTAAAAGACGAAGTTCCGACATCAATATCAGACCAGTTTCAAATTTCAGTAAACGATCAATATAATTTACGCAGCAATTGCACTATGATGAAGCTGGAAAACCAAGAACAAATGCTATGAAACGAAGTTTCAGCTACCACGCGGCTAAACTTTGGAATAATCTGCAAACTGAGCTAAAAGATCTCACGATCACTGATAGAGTGTTGAAAAGCAAATTACAAGACTTTATTAATGAAAATAATTCAATCGAACGGTAGAAGCAGCAACATCGTATATATTTAAAGACCTATATACAATACATCCGTCCAGAAAGAGTTGAACTTAATATAGCAATCCCATCAACGACCTGAACTTGAAACAGCACTGACGGTTACAGTACGAACATCTGGGTATGGAACATCTTTGGTGTTTCAGGTTATTCCCGTTTTGGCAGATGTTATGGCTGGAAAGGTATGGGAACTAGTGTCGTCGTTGTAGTATCACCGTTGACGTAGCTAATGAAAGATAAGGTGAGAATTTCGAATGAATGTTTTGGAAACAGCGCGGCGGCAATATATCAGGACTAAGATGATGAAATTTTGCAAAACATACGGTAGAAAATGGTGTATATGCGCGTAAATTCAGATATTTTTTTTAAATCAAAGCAATATGGAGTTTAATCAAGTCAGAATCGGCCCAACGAATGTGAACAAACCAATTATGGCTGCATCGAAGTGAATGAACCGGTAAGTGATACTACGAAGTATACATGTATAAAGCTAAGCACAAAACCTGAGTTAGCTGCTATATCAGATCCACGAAAAAAGCCTCAAGACCACTAAATCTGCAGTCAGAAGCTGTTAATCTCACACAACAACATGTAAATCGTGAGTCTGTTAAATCCATTCAACTGAATCAATCATCTGACCGCAATTATGAGGGCCCGGTTCATGGGAGAAGCTCAAATCATAAATTTGTAAAACCAAATGCAACGATTCCAAAGTCAATGGTTAATCTTTCCTTAGTCGATTTACCTACAGCGAAGCATAATATTCCAACGAATGAATCGGGAAAGATCAATCAGAATACATTTTTTCGGTCACCAACCAGCCAGAAGGACTGGCTAAAGTACTTTCCTTGGTTCCGATACTAAATTCAACACAAGGAGTCGTAGTGGACCAGCCATCTGGACCTTGTGCACCAAGAAACTGTTTAAATAATAGATGCGGGACAGTTGAAAATTATAACGTCCCAGTTAGAATTACTTGTGGGAATACTTGCTATAACTATAATAAAAGTAACCACCATAATTTGATTAGAATTCAAAGAGCAAATAATAAGTCCAAGCATTCTGGTACTAATTTATCTGACTTGTTCTATGTTCCGAAATTGACGAAATCGCATTGACATTGACATCGCCTTAGCTTATTTACCGAAACATGGTTAAAGAACAATATCCCAAATGAAGCAATAAGTTTAACTAGCTATAACCTACTAAAGCGAGATCGCATTGATCGTGCCCATGGGGGTTTTGCATGTATATAAAAAAATCCATCGCTTATCGTCAGTTACTTAAACTACAATCAGAAGAATATGAGGTTCTGTGGTCACCGGTACGCCCTCGACGCCTCCCCAGGGGTTTCTCTTCAATAATTATTGGCGTGGTATAACATCCCCCCGATGCTGACTCCCAGGCTATGCGTGACTATATTTGTACATGTTTATTCCTCGTTCTTTTAGTATTAGTAAAATGGTGTCGAACGACAATAAATTGCCAATATTGATCCATGGCACTGATTGGGAATGTTTGTTACAATTATAGTCCCGTGGAAAATTCTATTCACTTGATTATAAACATCCTGTCCAGCGTTATGCGTGACTGAATATTTAACTTTGGGGGCCGATGCGTCTCAAACATGAAAAGGATATAGGCATTATAGATCCCTTGCCTTGTTTACAAATTGCTGGCAGGAAATTCCGATTATTGATGCAACAGTGCATACTGTATATAAACAATAACGAAGCTCTCTTGGGAGCTTTAAAAAACTTTTCCCTGGCAGAAAAATGTTAACAAGGCAAGGGGGCTTTAGGCAAAATTACAAGCCTGACACTTTTGAAATGCTTTCGTTTGAATTGCCGAATTTCGCGTTTGCATTGCCGTATATTAAATTCCAACAATATCCGGGAATAGCATGAAACATGAGCCATCAACTATTTCGAAGGGGTTTCCCTTTAGTTATTTTGCAATATTCGTTCTGTTTCACTTTCAAGTTTCGCAATCTCAGGCCAACATGGGGTGAGTAAAATTCATGAAATCGACATATCAAAGTAACAAATCTGAGTTAATGCAAAAATTATTGCTTTATATGCTAAGAAAGGGATGCTTTAGTCAAATAGAAACACTATTGTCCAACAGAAATTGAATGTCCAAGGGGAACACATTTTAATACATGTATTGCTATCACTTGCACTTTGTATACACGGAAGTGAAGGAAGCACGCCATCTAAGTACGCTTACAAGGAAAGTTGTCTTGTTCACAAATTCAAAAACGAAACTTAAACGAAAACTTGCCGTACCGCATGGTTTGAATTTAATATTCCTCGTTCTTTTAGTATTAGTAAAATGGATATCCCAATACACATGCAGCGTCAGCTTCGCGCTGCTTAGGACAGATTATAGTTCATTATGTAATTATTATTTTCGGTATCGTATTTCCCCCGAAATGTCATACCAAGAAGAAACTGCAATCCCATATGAAGCTTCATTTCCTTGTGAAAATTCATATTTGTGGTTGTCGTTGCCGATGAAAATTCAGGACAATTTGTTAAAACGAAACAGCAGCATATTTGTCTTTACGTGGCGAGCAAAGGTACTTCAAGAGTTCAAGGTAAAGAATTAAGATATATACGTTGTCTTAGCCATTTTTAGCTAATGAAACAGTTTGGCAATTGGAATTGCATTATTAATGTTTGTCAGCAGCGAAGCGCAACATTTCCGATAAATTTTATTATGAAAACCACACGAGTAACTTATATATTTGACCAGAGCAAAGGGCTCGGCATAACCTGGATTAAATAATAGTTTCATCATGAAAGAGTTGGTCATTAATTCTATCATATAATAGTTATGAGGAAAAGACATCGGGATAGGGTAGTTTTCTACGCAAAAAGAAACTTTAAAAAATGACGATGTGCAGAGGGAGACCGCTTACGGTATATAACTCAATCCTTGCCATTATCCTAACGGCTTAATGCTAAGTGGGGAAAGTCAAATAGAATGAAAATCAGCCGAAAGTACAGATTATCTTAATAAAATAAGATTTCAGCGAATCGTTAATTTGTTTAGTAATGACGTCAATATATTTAATTTAATATTTCCAAAGATTAGTTTGGCTTATGCATAATCGCGTGACAATGCGATTGTTTATTAATTCCTTTTCAAAAATATTCCAGGAAAACTAAAAACAAGAATTAAAATCATAATTATAATCTGAGGATACTTTGACGCAATGAAGCACGATCGATGTCGATATTGACAAAAATGCACGCCAAAGCGCCAATTAAAAGTGTGACAAATTTTCTGCAAGTCCTTCCGGTGTCACAGCAGATTTGGACCCCCCGCCGATTTGGACCCCCGGTCCATGATATGTACTCACTTCCGCGGAAGTGGACCTCCTATAAAATCTGATATATTTTGTGGGTCCTGAATAGGAAGTCTGATGAAAAAAAGTAAGAAAAATGTATAGTATTATCTTTTCTAATTAAGAAATTTGTAACAACTTTTGCGACTTCAAGTAATGACTCATTTCGATGGCCATCATAGAATAATATATATAGCAGCCCTTTTCTTTCACTGAAATAAAAATTTACATAACTGTAGCGTTGACGTAGTTGACGTGTTTATGTTTAAGCTTTGGCTTTCTCATTCTGTCTACTATAGTTTATATATACTTGCTAGTTTTGTTTCTCTCAAATGTAAATAGAACTTATTCTATGTGTGACTTGAGAGTGCATTGCATTTATATATATACTTCAGTAATATCGCCATACACAGACGACCACAGAGAAGTGAACATTGTCAATAATATTTGATGTGTATCACCACGTTACGCAATTTTCCAGATTTAAAATTCGTTTTTCTTGATTTTTCTTCAACAATTTGGTTAGGTTAGGTTAGGTTAGGTTAGGTTGGGGTTAGGGTTAGGTTTTGGGTTAGAGGTTAGGATAGGTTTTAGGGTTAGGGTCAGTTACAAAGTTCTTAACTTTACTTCAAAGTTGAAAAAATGACGTAACGTCAGTTTGGTAGATGGAAACAAGTGGCGACCTGATATGTTGCATGTGACCAGACTAATTAGTGAGGGAGCTTGGAGATTATTTAGTAGATGACATTACTAGGCAGGTGGAGGCAGAACAGATTTACCATTACAAAACACTAGAGACTCTAGAGTGTGTAATTTCTGGTAGTGTTGAGACCTGGATTCATGCTCGTGCCTTTCTTATTAACCCATAAAGCCGCAATGTGCTCTAAAGCACCCACCTTCTCATTTTACTCTCTCTAACGCCAGCCAATTTTACTCGTCTAGAGGAAAGTGTTGGGCGTTAATGGGTTATCCAGACTATCTGCCCGTGCAAGTGGCATAGCTAGCGGTCCTGCCCAGCAGGACTAAACATTTCCACAAATAAGGAAATGATTTTTCAAAATAAAACTAAAACATTTCTTTGTTTATCTGAAGCTCTAAAAATTCATCATTGTCATTTTTCTGGACTTTTTTATTATTATGTTTCTACTTTCTATTACATTTACGCAATTTTACAGCCTCCCGTGTCTGTTACCTAGCAACTGCAACTCTACAAGCGCTCATTTCCGGACAATATATTGATTCACACGCGACTCGTGTTTCTCTCCTGCTATTTTCAGAAGGCAGGAGTTGCTATAATATTTAATACATGAAATCCTGGTTTCTGATTGGATAATTAGCCCTGCGTATGCTCAAAACGGCTGTTTACAAAGTGAACTCCTGCTATCTCAAGAAGGCAGGAGTTGTGTTGTCTTTTCTAGCGAGCTTTAATTCTGCGTGACTATAGACACACTTATGTAAGGTGAGTAATTATCATATTTGATATTGTCTTTGAGTGTTTATACAATGGCTGCAGGATGTGTGGTGAATCCAGCTTCTATTGAAGCCGATATCATAAGCGATTTGTTGAAAAAATCATTTTCTGTTTGAGCAACTGCCGAACAAAATGTTATTGTTAAGCAGCGACTAACTGCGAATTTAACAGTAACAACGAAGGGGAGAGCCTTTCAGAAGACTTTGTAAATCGTATGCGAAGAAGGATTGGCTTTCTGGCAGCTCTGTGTGGAAAAGCGTAGTTCTATAGCATAACCGCTCATTTCAAGCTAGCTACGCCACTGTTCCCATGTCTCTTATTAACCCATTAAGCTGCATTGAGCCCTAAAGCACCCACTTTGTAATTTTACTCAGTCTTCTAAGTAACCCCAGTTGATTTTACTCGTCAAGGGGGAATGGGGATTAATGGGTTAAGCTTTCAACAGATTGCACTAATTCTATGCTTTCTTTCATTCTTTCTTTAGATTCAACATGATCACATTACCACACAAACTGGCAAAAACAGTCTTTATCCATACTTGTCCCACAAGGTTTGGGTAGTCCCAGATCTTTAAGCCAAAATGCGCCCAACTTTGATATTATACTCTGTCTATGCGTTCAAGGAACAACTATATGCCAATGCGCCTTGTTCTCCCATTAAGCCGCAGTCTGCATCGCTTGGTTATTTTACTCTGTGTAAACGCCAGATATTTTTACTTCTCAATTGGGGATTAGGGTCTTGCACCCTAATGGCTTAACAAAACTACATGACATACATGTCTTGTTAACCGGTTAAGCCGCAATGCACCACACTTTGTTATTATACTCTGTCTTAAAGTATTCCAGAGGATTAAAAACTTGTGAAGGGAGGAATTTTTAGCAATAAGTATGATACTGTACATCCAATATTTCTGCAATTTTACTCTGTCTTGGGTGCACTAATTATAGAGTGAGCCAATTCAACAATCTTAGCAAAAAACACTGCATTTGACAACAACCTTGAATATTATATTTTCCAAAATACTTTAAATTTTACAGCATATTGCATTAGTAAATATTAGTATTTGTATGTACATCGCATTCCAATTTTTAAGTACATTAGTTTTTCTGAGAAATAAAATCATTTATAAAACCCAGTTGTTTGTATTGCCTACTCAAAATGGCTTACTGTGTAAAGTGGATATAATATAATCTCAATTTTACACAATAAACCATTTACATATTGCCTGGAAGTGGCTTACTGCCTGATTTGCACTATTCAGGGAAACTTAATGGGCTTTGAAGCAACTGGAACAGATTGGGAGCTGTTTATATGGAGACCAGCAAGATGCCATATCTGGGCTAGCTCACATTGCCGAAACAAATTTCTCCTATGTTTACATGACAAATACAGTACCAACCCAGTTTAAGCATGATACTGGGTGAGTCAAGAAAAGAACTCGCTTAGCCAGGGCCAGACCCGGTACTCGGCTTGCCCCATATAAACAGCCTCTTAGATAAGTTTGATGCAGCGATCAGCTCATTTTGCCAACCCGGCCAATAGGTTTAACAAAACAAGCTGATAAAGGTCAGTTATTGCAAAATCAATGGTGGCATAAATATAGGTAAATTGTGTTTACAAATTTCATTAAAATGTGTCTGCATCTACATGTTATTAAGTTTGAAAATTCCTAGGACCTAAATCATGATTTTTAATATATATGCACTGAAAATCTGACATAAGTCAACAAAGTTTACTATCTATAAAATACTACACATAGTTATGTATCAATCCTACAGTATAGGTAAAAAATAAAGATAGAATAGAATGATCGAGGTCAATAGTTAAATGTACCAAGGCATAATCGTGATAATCCTTCATATCTGACAGATACGGCGATTCTGGTACTGACTATAAGACTCCTCTTAAAATATGTGACTACTTCTTCGCCTATATAGTTGCCGTTAACCTTGCTTTCTGTTTAAAGATTAGTGAAGAATTGAGAGTAGACAGTATCCCAGTGAGTTGGTATAATAGTGCCCGTATAGTGGCAACGACACATTCAGACCAGCTGATCCAAAAAAAGTGTTCCAGCTCTCATTTTTTTCGCCAAACCTGCTAACAAATTATTACTCTTCTTTCTCTCCTCATTTTCGCTACAATTTTGTCGATCTTGATTCAAAACTGACTGAAAAGCCATGTCGGGATTCGAACCAACGAAGTATGAATTCGTAGGCGTAGGCCGTTACCACGGAGCTACTACCGATCTCGCTGAACACCTTCGCAAAAAATAAGTTTTAAGAGCGACATAAATCATCAGCTTTTTATTTAGCTGACGGACGGACATATAGTAACTTGGTAGAAAAATCGTCGATTTTAAGCTGCCTTTAGCATTTCAGATTGACAACTCTTCGTTCTTGGGAAAACGTTTAGATATTCATCAACATGCGATAAACATTAATATAATGAAATAATAGTTAATATATGCAATTTTTATTCAGTTCGGCACATTTGATATTATTGATATATTCAACACCATAGCAACGTAACGAGCGACTATCGCCACCGTTCCACGCGAGTAGCTAGCGGGACGCGCGAGACAGCTAAATTTATCAGCCAATCAGAAAAATAGTTAATATCTGTTTACAAGGGGATGTGCATGCCCTTTGTTTGTCCGCCATTTTGAATGAATACGACTGAGTACTTTATATAACTAACAGGTTTTGGATAATTTCGAATATTTCATGGATAATTGGCTTGAAATATTTCAGTCCGGTTAACTTACTATAAATACACAGCAATGCCAATGCTGGACATTTAGATTCGTGTAACATATGGCAATTGATGCTATTTTTCAGAGTAACAATTCTGCCAATACCACTACAACACAATTGGTTTAATTTAAGTGCAAAAGCATCTTTGGCATGAGCCATTCGCAAAGTATCAACAAAGGAGTTACATTAGTAGCGAAGGCGTGCAATAACTTATCATTCTTTAATTTATTTTGCATCCTATTCAATCTTGCAGCATTTACAGTTTCTACCACCAAATTAATAAGAATATATTTGAAATCTGGAGTCTCTGAACTGCCATTTCGTGTGTTTTGGGGAGAAAAAGGCAACCCGTTTCCCCAACCCATGGCGTAACCGTAACCCCTGCCCTTCTCCTTTGTGCCTATGTGGCCAAAACCATTGTTCAACATTAATTTTATTGCCTGTGTTTTGTTGCTATAGCACTAGTAATACAAAATGGAAACTAAAAATTTCAAAGTGTGCAATCCTGCACATTAGAATAGACGCTAAACCTATCAAAATATTTATTGCATATTATGTCTACAGTCTATTTTCTAGCGAAAGACTGGGGAGAAAAATGCAAAACTCAGAACCTGCGAAAACAATTGATATTCGTGAAATAGCTTCTCTTCAAAATAGGATTATCAGAGAGCTTAGGACTATACATGGATCGGAAAAAATTCCAAATGGTTAGTAAAATATATTTTTATACTTTTAACAGTTAATTACCTTTGAAATATCATTATTATTAATATATGAAATCAATAGTACGTTACAATGAGTTATCACAGGCATCATAATAGATACAAAACTGTAAAGTGCAGTGCAGGATACTAATTAACATGCATGCATGAAGTTCTACTGCATGTAATACGGTCTCATAACATTTTAAGAACAAGGGGTGGTTTGAAAGATTCTCCCTTTTATGGCACGTCGATTTTGAATGTTCCATGCCCATTCCACAGCAAGTGTAAAGATGGAATAGAGTATGGTTCACAGAGAAAAATGAATATACGAATAGGCGTAGAATTAATTATCTTGACTCCATGTAGACCAACCGTTACATGGGGCAACCTATAGTAGACGTACACTGAGAAAGTCGAGAAATATACATTTATCTGTATAGTGCTGAATTTTATAGATGTTGATGTCGACGATAACGGAGACAAATTCGCGATTATTGAAAAATTATCGTCACTTCTTGACCAATTGAAGAAAATTAGTGCAGGTTTAGCCAGGTATGCAGAGATAAATAATATAATTTGTTAATATAACCACTGTAAAGTAACAGAAAAAAATATTCAAAATATCTCAGAAAATATTATTATGCTAATTGAGTTCATTTACACAGCACCACGAAAAAACGAATAAAAATAATAAAAAAGATATCGACGAAAGTGTGGATCAAACTACATATTCATCTAAATATTCTAAAAAGTTTTTCAAAATTTCTGTTTCTATGCAGTTACGAGCGCCAGAACTCCTTGGAAAATGCTTTTTCAAGATTTTCGATTAAAAGCGGCACAACAAAAACCAACGAAGAAGAAGATGTTTTAAGTGGACCAATACCACTTTGTATTCCGAATAACTATCAATGGGATGGCAAGAAAGGAAAACTTCAACTCGTCGACAGTGTTAATCGTACTGGATTAGTAGCATGCAATCAAGGTCTTGAATTTTTACGCTCCATAACTGGCCCAGTCTGTGTTGTTTGTGTCGTTGGACCTGCTCGTACGGGAAAGTCTTACTTGCTGGGGCAACTACAAGGAAGCACCTTTCGTCTTGGTCACACAATGAAGGCAGAAACAATGGGTATTGTGTTATCTGTTTTTAATCTATAGCAAGATAAGATAGACAACATTTTTAGTACTGTACATAAACACTGACATCATGTACAGACAGAATCATTGTTACATATAAAAATAACAAATTCGTAGTTGCGAAATCTGTAATGGTATGGAAAGTATATATATATATATAGCATGATAATTCTTACCAACGACTAATTCCAGACAGAATATAGGCATCCGCCATGACTGCAAGGACTCACAGTTACCTTTCAAAACATTCACCGTCATTAGTGAAGATGAGTTCCTTATGGAAATAATTCATGCCAAAACATAAGTCGAATATGAAAATTTCGTAGGCAATTAACTTCGTATCTCTGCATACTCAATAACAACTCATGAGGAAATTAGGCAACCATATTGCTGCATGCTTTATTTTGCTCACATGATGATACGCATGGTGAAGTAAATTGATTTTGTCTTAGGACTGGATGAAAAATTATTCAGTCTGAGGAGTACACCTGGATTAATATTTAATTCACTGTACAGTACACTGTTATTATAGTGAATCGCATTTTGGATCCTCGCAGTTTGGACCTATGGTATCCGAGGACTGGAATAAACTGCTCACACTTGAAATCCAGTCCAATTCTCATTTTCGGATAAGAAAGATTACGACAATTACAGCAGTTTTTCCGCTTTCTCATTCGTACATGGTTTGAAGAAAGAGTTGCATGTTGATGAGCAATTAGTAAAGTTTAAATCGGTAAGATCAATTCACATGAATTAGAATAAGTAGTTCAGTGGAAAATGCTTCAGTAAAATCATGGCTAGGATATATGTATTGCTGTGCCTGTATTGTAAAATTGTGTTCGCTAACATGCACTTATAATTTATTTTCATAGGTATTTGGATTGGCAAAAAGGCAATCAAACACAGATTGCCCACTGGAGAAGAAACTACACTTGTATTTCTGGACTCTGAGGGCATAGGTTCTATCGACAGCAAGGATTCAACTGATGCTACAGATAACCAGATTTTTACACTCAGTGTGTTGCTGAGTTCGTTACTCATCTATAATAGCAAGAATGTTCCCAAAAACTCTGATTTGGAAAAACTGCAGTGAGTATTTTTATCAATTTTTAAACTTATTTAATGTTGAAGACCAAGGGAAAATTGGTCTATTTTTCTGTTAAAATTACTTCACAGAGCGAAAGGTATCGTCGAGCAAATTACGATATAATCGCTGTAACTATATCTAATTATTACTTACGTGTATCCTAATTTCACTTGCATGTTTTTTATGCAAAAATCTTTACTTCTCTTTACTACTTTAGGGAATTGGTATAACATTTTTCTAAACACCGTTACTTTATACAGAATGTTCTACAGTGGCAAAACAACAGTGTTGCCACAATCTTGTTTCGTTGTTTTCCGGTTTAAACAACGTTTACAATAACGGATTTTCTAATCCAACAGCGTATTATATACAGACATGAACCTATCTTAGTGTTTCTTTTCCTTTCCTCATTTAGTTTTGTCTCGAAGCTCTCCGATAGCATTCGTGTTCGCAGCAACGCCGAGAATACCCGAGGGGACGTCGCAAAATTTAAGGAGTATTCGCCGGAATTCTTTTGGCTGATCCGAGATGTTACCCTTGAAATTACTGACGAAAATAACAAAACAGTGGACATAAAATCCTATCTTGAAAAAGAGGTAATTTTCCTTTTTCTCTTAGTTAACATTTGAAGTACATATAATTAAAAGATATGGCAAATATTTGAGGTTAACATTAATAACTTAATTTGTTCAATATGTACAGCTTAATAAAGCTATGCCGTTAAAATTATATTTTCATTAACTTATTACATTCCTTTCATAATTTTCATTGCCATTCAGTTTCTCCTTTGAAAAAACAAAGCTAACAAATTGGAAATCATGAGATATACAATATATATTCAGCAATCGTTCAATCAAAAGGTGCTATAGTCGACTCTAGAGTTTGAAATCTAGAGTTTCAGAAATGTCATTTTCTGCATTCTGGAGATAGCTTTGACATGCAGAAACTAATGGTCATTTGTTCATTTTACATTAACGCAGCGAAGAACCTGACACCACTCTGATTCCTTAAATTCTCATATTAAGTTGTCAGCATAACTCTGCAGCCTCATTTTCGAATACCAGCTACACCTAAAACTGATGTTCATCATACTTAGTTAGATATTTCTACTGATATGTTTTAAATTAATAATCAACTTAATAAGTGATCACATCTTACAAAATCCTCCATTACTTGGAACACACTTGTTTTTACCATTTTGCATCGGTTATAACACCACAGATACACTTGCCATATCCTGGTCCACACTAACGATCATAATTGGATTTTCTCTTCTTTTTCACAGGCTTTTAGGCTTAGAACTCAAGCTAAGCTTTCCTGCTTGATAAGTAATCATATCAGCATTTCATTTTCTGGGAGATCGAGTTTTCTGTCTTTTGCTGTTGGTACCTGGCGGCTTGGCGCTCACTTTCTTTGCAGCAGTTCTAATTCTTGACTGATCTTGCAGCATCAGTGCTTTCATTGTATTACAATCAGTTGTCGGATACCAAATAAATGTCAGCACATGTATTAAAAGCTGCTAGTACATACAGTACAGCTACTATTACTTTTCTTACACGGCACTTTGACCACAACATTCTACTTGCGGCCTCATTTTGATTTTGCGTAATTCCTTTTAAGCATCTCGAGAGGAGATTATCGTCGGACAGCCTGGTTAAAATTGAATTCAACTTTTTCAATCATCGACATCCTTTATACTTTTTTTCACTTACTGTTAATTACCGTTGCTCGACATATTGGCTTCTCCATAATTTTTCTGCATTTTGTCCATGATTCCATTCCTGTATCTTCCTTGACAACCAACACTTTTACCATCCGGAATCTTGCTCCCCTTCATATCTGCTTTGTACTTCCTCAGAGCAGTTGCACTATTTTAAAGGAAGTATTTTGGCTGACAATCATCAGCAAATAAGGCACTATTTAATTTTTTGTAATAAAAGACAAAGCTTTACTTCCAGGGTGATGCACTTTAGATATAATGTAATGATGTGTTTATTTGAACATCACTTACCAGATCCTAAAGAACGAAAAGGGTATATCACCAGCAGTCAAGCGAAGAAACGAAATTCGCGAGAGTATTAAATCATTCTTTAAATCAATTAATGCTTTTACTCTGCCTGTCCCGTCTCATGAGAAGGAAGTCTTGAGAAATATGGGAAAGCCAAATAACAACAAGCACCTTAATGGAGAGTTTCTGGTTAAAGTTGATATCCTAAAGACTATTATTACTGAAAAGTACCATTCCAAAAAGAGCGTCAATGACTCACTTCTTACAGGAACCCGTAAGTAGATGTAGTGCCTACTTTGTATAGTAGGTAGCTTGTTTTGCAAACGAGAAAACAATGACAAATTCATATTGATTACTATGCATTATCGATGATGTTCTTCTGTAGTTAGGACCAGTTTTGTCATCCCTGTTGTTGAAATTGCGGTTTTGTGCGTTAAACTGTGGCTGATAAAACCAGTATGCTTTTCGAAACCAAAAACCCGTATATGCAAGCCTAACAATATGCATGGTAACTATTATATAACACTATAACTTTACCTTCACTGCACTTCAGTCCTCAGTTTCAGTAAAAGTGCTGAGCACGCACGACCATACATTCAACCGGATGATACTATACCTAAAATCCAGATGCTCTCTGAGAACATAAATTAAGATATCCCATTAGGAAGCAATCATTGTTTGTATGTGTAGGGCTGACAGAGCTTGTACAAATATGAGATGGTTCACCACTTTCACGATCGTAACAACATTTGTTTCTAGAATTGGCAGATATGCTTGAAAGCTATGTTCATGCATTGAACACCAAGGGCTATATTCCAGATTGGCAATCAGCTTGGGAATTAACAGTCAAGATAGCGTATAAAAGGGCCGGTAAGTACCGCCAAATGCATTTTATCAACTGTGCCGAGTATTGAGCTAAAGGGGTTTAACATAATTGTGAATCAAGAGATTATTTAAAATTTGTACAGTTATTCCATATTTTAAAACTAAATTAACGCTTTTGAAGACGTTATAATCTTATACAGCATAATCTTGAATTTGTAATATTGGAATTATTTGCAAAATTTAAATAGAAGAAATAAGATTTCAAATGTCATTCCAACGACAAATTCTAACCCCCTCCACCGAAATGGCGAAGCCAAACACGAGGGTGTATATAGTAATTTCTGACAGGATATTGGAACCCATGTACGCTAATAAAGTCAGCATATTATTGTATGCAGACAATCATGAACTTTTAGTCATATTTCAGGTGTAGGTGCTGCGACGCAAAACAACCTGTATAATTTCACGGTGATAAAACCATATTTTAATGCCTCAAATCCAACAAAAGAACCTCATCAGAGAATAGATGTGAGATGAATTCGATAGCGTTAGTTAACGTGCACTCTTAACGTGAATTTTCACTGCAGTCAATTAAAATTGACAACGAGAGTTTAATTAGTTTAACTGGTCACGAGAGTTTAATTAGTTGAATTTTTTTCTCCTTTATATTTGTAGGAGAAAAAGCATTCGAGGTTTACAAAAGATCCTTAACTCCACTAAGTCCAACCTTTCCATGTGAGGAAACGAAGATAATGGAAAAGCATGAAATTGGCATACAGGAAGCCATTCAGATATTTCGAAAGGAGACCCTAATGGACTCAAACGTTGAACACTTCGGAGAAAATCTGAAGGAGTTCACGGTATATAGCTTTCATAATGATCGTTACTTTATGTTCATTATATTTCATACAGGGATATTGATGGAATGCAGCAATGCATATGATTAATGTATATCTAAATTGCTAAGTCCATCCTCATAGTTATGACTCATGCTCATGTTTATATCCATACTTACTTCCCTGCCCGTGCCCATGTCCTGCTTTCCAAAGTATATAGCAACATAAAAACCAATAGAATCGAGATCCCCTATTATCAGGCATATAGGCGCATCCCCAATTAAAGGCTATGAGCATGCGCATTTCTTAAATTACTGAATATTTTGGGCTTTTTTGTTGAATTTAGCAAACTTTACTTTCCACCATGGAAAAAAATGAAGTGATGGCAATAACTAGCACACTATGGCAAACCATACATTTTTGGAAAGCTTATAGAATAAGGTTTATGGAAAAAAATAGTTTTAAAATATTTTTGGTTGTTGGTTGTATCCAGGAGGGGATGAATTATGACTTTCCATTAATTATGATAAATCTTGTAATTTCAAGATTTAAGAGATAAGTCAAGAAAAATTTTGTTTATTTCACAAGTAGTACCTCTGGACCTTGTAAAAACATTTGGGACTTTTCGATTCGATCCACTTTTTCATTTTGCAGAAATTTCACATTTACAAAAATAGATATTTGTACAAAAATCCATGGCGACCATCTTGGATTTCTGAAATGCAGGCATTTTTACAACTTTGTATTTACTATATGGTATATAGTAGTAATATACAGGCCGTTCGAGCCCCTTTTTTAGGGGGCCGCAGGGGGCCACACTAATTAGTATGCAAGGGGGCCGCAAACAACACTAATTAGTATGCAAGGGGGCCGCAAACACTATCATATAGGGGGCCGCAAACACTATCATATAGGGGGGCGCAAACACAACTCATCATTAACATAAACATTCATTAATTATGTATTGACTCCTTCAATCTCGTATATAGTGAAGTATTTCTTTCTGAGTCGACCAATACTAATAAGTTTTTAAGCGTTTATTTAGTAAAGCCTATACAAGTGAGATTTACAAACATTAAAGCGTTAGAAACATGAATATTTTGATGCTAAGTTAAACTAAAGACACAATAGCTTAACTCATTAAAAGATTAAGTCAAAAGACTTGTTTGGGCGAAACAATCATTAAACTGAACCATCACAATAGCTAGACCTTTCCTATATATTTTGCCAAGCGTTGTGTTCCAAACACAGTCCGTTTCGACAAAGAGTAAATATATTCTCGTATCTAATATCACCTTAAACAAGACGGCTTAGACAACTAATATAGCGACGCTTAACCTAGTAAAATATTATGAGGAATAATAACAAGTAGAAATATAGCGTTCTAAAACGAGAAAAGTCTTATAGTCTAAGAGAGGTCTAAGGTCTTATAGAGCAATACAAATATATGTTTACCAAGCGATTGTATAAACATAATTCTTACAGGGGTTTAAACCTTACAAAGTTTCAAGCGTTTTAGATGTGGCAGAGTGGGAAAAGCAGAGATTTTTAAGCGAGATTTACAAGCATATACAAACATTGTATATAAACATTTAGCGTTTGTTAGGTAATTAAGGGCAATTAAGATTTTCTAGCTTAAATATTTGAATAAATTTAGAATATATTATTTATAGGACGGGGAAATATTGTACAATGTACATACAACACACACATAATTAATTTTAAAAACACATTTATTGATAATAATTTCTTTTACAGCGTTAGTAAGGTCTGCTCCTAAGAGCATATCGTTTAGGTGTCTTTTGTATCTTTAAAGAGATATTTTTTGTCTGTCTTCGGGGGATAATCTTGCAATTGCTAAATCTTAATGTCTCCAATCTGAAATCTACCCATTATTAAATATATTTTTAACAAAGTAAATAAGGTCTGCTCTGGGTCTGCTTCTAAAACTTCTATTATTCTTAAACTCCAAATCCTAAGAGTGAATCATTGAATCCTAAAATTGAATAATTGAATATCGAGCGATGTTAGCTTCATATCGAGCGAGCCAACCTCCATATAGAGCGAGCTTAGCTTCGAGCCGACCTCTAAGACGTAAGGATAGGTCCGAGCGGAGCTCTAACATATAAGGATAGGCCCGAGCCAAGCTTAGTGTATATCTCCGATGATATCCTAAGATATTGTATAATATCCTAAGATACTGTATGATATCCTAAGATACTGTATGATATCTTAAGATACTGTATGATATCCTAAGATACTGTATGATATCCTAAGATACTGTATGATACAAACAGGCTTTACTTTTGTAAGATACTGTATGATATCCTAAGATACTGTATGATATCCTGAAATGATATCCTAAGATACTGTATGATATCTTAAGATACTGTATGATATCCTAAGATACTGTATGATATCCTAACTTACAAAGTTTCAAGCGTTTTAGATGTAGCAGAGCGGGAAAAGCAGTAATTTTTAAGCGAGATTTACAAGCATATACAAACATTGTATATAAACATTTAGCGTTTGTTAGGTAATTACGGGCAATTAAGATTTTCTAGCTTAAACATTTGAATAAATTTAGAATATATTATTATAGCACGGGAAAATATTGTACAATGTACATACAACACACACAGAATTCGTTTAAAAACATATTCATTGCTTACAATTTCTTTTACAGCGTTAGTAAGGTCTGCTCCTAAGAGCATATTGTTTAGGTGTCTTTTGTATCTTTATTTTTTTTTGTCTATTTTGGGGGATAATCTTGCAATTGCTAAATCTTAAGGTCTCCAATCTGAAAAGTCTACCCAATTAAATATATTTTTAACTAAGGTCTGCTCTAGGTCTGCTTCTAAGAACCTATTATTCTTAAACTCCATCACTCGCTTGGGAGTATACATTGTCCGAGTCAACCTCATAGCTTTTTCACCTTTTAACCATAACTTTACATTTATTTAACCCATACCGAGCAAGCATATCTCTGATATACTTGTTAACTAATCCAATTTCTATGACTTATGACTTATGACTTATGACTTATGACTTATGACTTATGACTTATGACTTATGACTTATGACTTATGACTTATGACTTATGACTACGACTATGACTAAGATTGAATTATTGAATCCTAAGAGATATTGTATGATCCCTTTCTCTAACCTTAACCCCAACCCTAACTCTGATACTTAAACCATTTTCATTGACCTCACAAAGTATAATTATACTGAAATCGAGAAATTAGCATATATCTTTTGATAATTTGGTGGCTCTGAAAAGAGCCGGTTTGGTTGCGCTATGATATCTTAAGATACCATGTATGATATCCTAAAATGATATCTTAAGATACTGTATGATCCCTTTCTCTAACCTTAACCCCAACCCTAACTCTGATACTTAAACCATTTTCATTGACCTCACAAAGTATAATTATACTGAAATCGAGAAATTCGCATATATCTTTTGATAATTTGGTGCCTCTGAAAAGAGCCGGTTTGGTTGCGCTATGCCTTTACAGACTTAGCCATATACAACCACAATAACCACATTGAAAATAAACAGACAAGGCGGTGTCTCCGACCCCATGTTGGACACTTTCAATACACGAAATGTGTACTCTTGAGTGACAACAAGAGGTGGTTTTGCTGTCTTGACTGTTTATTTTTTTCATGCAGAACATACAGTGGTGATCAAGCTGTAATGACTGCCTGCAAAGAGCACAGCGCGTAAGGAGCTCTCCAGTTCTCGAGAAGGCCTCTATTTTCCATCTAGCCAGACACCAGCTGTGGCAAAGATGTCCACAACAAGGCGTCGTTACGATCATCGTCGTTCCACAACGGATCTCTTCGAGGCAGAAATGACATTCCTCATCATTTTCTGCCTTACCAATGATACCAAAAGTATCGACCAATCTTCGCTTTTCTAATTCTTGCTCTGGCGATGGTAACTGACCAACCTCTTCCATGGTCGAAATCTCGCTTGGACTTTTTAGGGAAACCACTTCTTGCTTTTATGTGTTCATCTTCAATTGTGTCCTTTTCGGAACGATAATTAGACCATTTAACGCTCTATTATGTTTCTTTGTGAACTTGTCGGAACGAAAATTATCATCATTTGCTGATTATCCTCAAACGCCGCCCTGATAGATCCATTATTTTCACCGACACAGATTATCCTCAAACGCCGCCCTGATAGATCCATTATTTTCACCGACACAAGGACGTCCGCGGTTTAGAGAGTGTATGTTTTCAAATACTGCCTCTACAATTCCTAAAATGTGAATTCCAAAAAACTCTGTAGAAATCTTTACCTTGACAATGAGTCAACGTTTCTGTGTCGTCTATGGTTTGATTTTTTCCCATTCTGTTAAACACGCTATAACCTTACTATACACTATATGTCTTCATCTTTGCTATAATTTACCCACCCAAAAAAATCGATTAGTCAATGATGATGTAGAATAAGGTTTGTCATTAGTAGAAATCAAAACTACGCATTTGCCAAGAGAGGGGTTCGAACCCTCGCGTGCTGAATGCACATTGGAACTTAAGTCCGATGAATGTATCAGCGTTAACAGGGACTCTCGGGTCTATAAAAGTCCCGCCGGGACATAATTCAAAATGTCCCTGCGGGACTTTTTGTGTCCTGGGAGTCCCGATACGCAAGATTTCTGGGGTACTCTCCACCCAACGATAATACACGCATGTGGTTTTGAAAATTTCTATTTTTTACACACACTTAAATATCTAAAGGAGTAGTGGAAACACCGTCCTCCAAAACTTTGTGTTTTGGATAAAAATAACTAAAAGCTGGGCGTGTAAGGTATGCCCGACCAAGCATCGGGCCATCGGGCCTGATAGTGCATAATCGGGCCTGATAGTGCCTAATCGGGTAAAATCGGGCCTGTTCGTTCGGGCCATTATGAATTATGTATAAGCATAATTATAAAATGTTATGTTGTTCTTAAAATGAAACATTCACTGGTTAGCTTCGATGAAGGTAGGAGCTATAGCTATCGCTTAATCGTTGGTTTAACATAAGAAGACGCGAAAGGAATACTATATACTCTGCGAGATCACAACTCAGCAGCAGAATCTGACTCAGATCACAGTGTAGAGATGGGTAGAAAAAGAAAGTACGTAGAGTCTGATGATGATACGTCAGAAAGCGATTTTAATAATTCAGATAATACAGACAATGAAGTGGAAACTGATGCTACGCCAGAGAGTGATCTGGATAGTTTAGATAATACTGACAGCGAAGTAGATGGTGAATATGAAAGCGATCCATGGGCACCTTTAAAAGAGGAAGCATCAAAACGAAATTTAGCAGAGTTCGAAGAGCTAACGCAGAACTTCACTGCAGATGGTCTTGCTGAAGAAGAAGCTAATAGTAAGGCGTACTTACTTATCCTACCAAAGCTTCGTGAAGATTTGCAAAATATTTATCTGGAACGTCTACTATGGATAAGAGAACTTAAGAGAGATGCAATACACAAAAAGATTATGGAAACGAGGGATGCATTTGTGAACGATGATAACTTTGACCCTGAAGAAGCATTTGAGGCTGCTATTGATAAAAGAAAATTTCTTTTGAAAAGAATTTTCAAAGACCAACATTATCCTGATGCACACGAAAAGAGTGACAATGACTCTTAATAAGTCTTGTACACGCTTAAATAAACTACCTATAAACTGTATACTCTTAGAAGTATATTACCTTTACTTGTAAGTTCTAAATCGAAATAAATCTGTTTTCCAAAATATAATTCTCTGTTTTTTACTTTCTTCTCATAACCTCAGAAATCTTGCGTATCGGGACTCCCAGGACACAAAAAGTCCCGCAGGGACATGGCCCGAACGAACAGGCCCGATTTTACCCGATTAGGCACTATCATGCCCGATTATGCACTATCAGGCCCGATGGCCCGATGCTTGGTCGGGCATACCTTACACGCCCAGCTTTTAGTTATTTTTATCCAAAACACAAAGTTTTGGAGGACGGTGTTTCCACTACTCCTTTAGATATTTAAGTGTGTGTAAAAAATAGAAATTTTCAAAACCACATGCGTGTATTATCGTTGGGTGGAGAGTACCCCAGAAATCTTGCGTATCGGGACTCCCAGGACACAAAAAGTCCCGCAGGGACATTTTGAATTATGTCCCGGCGGGACTTTTATAGACCCGAGAGTCCCTGTTAACGCTGATACATTCATCGGACTTAAGTTCCAATGTGCATTCAGCACGCGAGGGTTCGAACCCCTCTCTTGGCAAATGCGTAGTTTTGATTTCTACTAATGACAAACCTTATTCTACATCATCATTGACTAATCGATTTTTTTTGGGTGGGTAAATTATAGCAAAGATGAAGACATATAGTGTATAGTAAGGTTATAGCGTGTTTAACAGAATGGGAAAAAATCAAACCATAGACCACACAGAAACGTTGACTCATTGTCAAGGTAAAGATTTCTACAGAGTTTTTTGGAATTCACATTTTAGGAATTGTAGAGGCAGTATTTGAAAACATACACTCTCTAAACCGCGGACGTCCTTGTGTCGGTGAAAATAATGGATCTATCAGGGCGGCGTTTGAGGATAATCTGTGTCGGTGAAAATAATGGATCTATCAGGGCGGCGTTTGAGGATAATCAGCAAATGATGATAATTTTCGTTCCGACAAGTTCACAAAGAAACATAATAGAGCGTTAAATGGTCTAATTATCGTTCCGAAAAGGACACAATTGAAGATGAACACATAAAAGCGAGAAGTGGTTTCCCTAAAAAGTCCAAGCGAGATTTCGACCATGGAAGAGGTTGGTCAGTTACCATCGCCAGAGCAAGAATTAGAAAAGCGAAGATTGGTCGATACTTTTGGTATCATTGGTAAGGCAGAAAATGATGAGGAATGTCATTTCTGCCTCGAAGAGATCCGTTGTGGAACGACGATGATCGTAACGACGCCTTGTTGTGGACATCTTTGCCACAGCTGGTGTCTGGCTAGATGGAAAATAGAGGCCTTCTCGAGAACTGGAGAGCTCCTTACGCGCTGTGCTCTTTGCAGGCAGTCATTACAGCTCGATCACCACTGTATGTTCTGCGTGAAAAAAATAAACAGTCAAGACAGCAAAACCACCTCTTGTTGTCACTCAAGAATACACATTTCGTGTATTGAAAGTGTCCAACATGGGGTCGGAGACACCGCCTTGTCTGTTTATTTTCAATGTGGTTATTGTGGTTGTATATGGCTAAGTCTGTAAAGGCATAGCGCAACCAAACCGGCTCTTTTCAGAGCCACCAAATTATCAAAAGATATATGCGAATTTCTCGATTTCAGTATAATTATACTTTGTGAGGTCAATGAAAATGGTTTAAGTATCAGAGTTAGGGTTGGGGTTAAGGTTAGAGAAAGGGATCATACAGTATCTTAAGATATCATTTTAGGATATCATACATGGTATCTTAAGATATCATAGCGCAACCAAACCGGCTCTTTTCAGAGCCAGCAAATTATCAAAAGATATATGCTAATTTCTCGATTTCAGTATAATTATACTTTGTGAGGTCAATGAAAATGGTTTAAGTATCAGAGTTAGGGTTGGGGTTAAGGTTAGAGAAAGGGATCATACAATATCTCTTAGGATTCAATAATTCAATCTTAGTCATAGTCGTAGTCATAAGTCATAAGTCATAAGTCATAAGTCATAAGTCATAAGTCATAAGTCATAAGTCATAGAAATTGGATTAGTTAACAAGTATATCAGAGATATGCTTGCTCGGTATGGGTTAAATAAATGTAAAGTTATGGTTAAAAGGTGAAAAAGCTATGAGGTTGATTCGGACAATGTATACTCCCAAGCGAGTGATGGAGTTTAAGAATAATAGGTTCTTAGAAGCAGACCTAGAGCAGACCTTAGTTAAAAATATATTTAATTGGGTAGACTTTTCAGATTGGAGACCTTAAGATTTAGCAATTGCAAGATTATCCCCCAAAATAGACAAAAAAAAATAAAGATACAAAAGACACCTAAACAATATGCTCTTAGGAGCAGACCTTACTAACGCTGTAAAAGAAATTGTAAGCAATGAATATGTTTTTAAACGAATTCTGTGTGTGTTGTATGTACATTGTACAATATTTTCCCGTGCTATAATAATATATTCTAAATTTATTCAAATGTTTAAGCTAGAAAATCTTAATTGCCCGTAATTACCTAACAAACGCTAAATGTTTATATACAATGTTTGTATATGCTTGTAAATCTCGCTTAAAAAATTACTGCTTTTCCCGCTCTGCTACATCTAAAACGCTTGAAACTTTGTTAATATGTTAATACTAAAGTGATTATCAACGAGTTTTTTCCCGAAAGAATAATAAAAAAGCATACCAACGATAAACCCTTTATGACGCAAAAAATTAAATCTCTGATGGATAAAAGAAATAAAGCTTTTAAAAACAATAAAACCGAGCTCTTCAAATATTTACGTAGACAAGTTTCAGCTGAGATAAAGAAAGCCAAGCTGCAGTTTTATGATAAAAAGGTAAGACCAAACCATAGTTCATGCCCAAAAGCATGGTGGAAGCAAGTTAAAAGATTAATTGGATCAAGGAAAAACGCTGTGACTCTAGTAGACTCCGAGACAAATCTCCAAATGAACGATAAACAATCGGCAGATTCAATTAATAACTTCTTTGCTAATTTAACGATAAATTATCCACATATATCAAACGAGTGGCTAGAAATGCAATGCCCGGATGATCTACCGTTAATCAGTGTTGAAGAAGTTGCTAGAGAATTGAATGCAATTAATGTTAACAAGGCACCTGGGCCAAATGATCCACCTTTGAAGATTCTGAAAATGTTTTCGAAATTGTTTGCCGTTCCCCTTGCTGAAATTTTTAATGAGTCATTTCAGACAAAGAAATTTCCTGAAACTTGGAAAAAATACAAAGTAACTGGGATTCCTAAGATCACACCATGTACAATCGCTGAAAACCTTAGACCGATTGCATTAACCAGTGTTTTATCAAAAGTTCAGGAATCCTTTACCAACAAGTGGATAAATGAAGATATAAATGGGAAAATTTCCAATTCCCAATATGGAGGGCTCCCAGGATCTTCGACTTTGTATGCCCTTCTAAATCTACTCCACAACTGGTATAGAGCAATGGACGAGCCACAAAGAGTAATACGAATAATTTTTCTTGACTTTAGAAAAGCGTTCGATCTAATTAATCATAATATACTGCTAAGAAATATGAAAGAGATGGGAGTTAGATTGGCCTTAATCCAATGGTTTGGAACATACCTCAATAAAAGATCCCATTTTACTAAATTTGGGAATGATACGTCTGATTATGCATATATCAATGGCGGAGTGCCACAAGGAAGTAAACTCGGACCAATTGCCTTTGTAATAAAGATTGATAAACTTCCCTCTGTAATAAAGAAGAAATCCAACTCATGATATCAACCAACATGGAAACTAATGTTATACTTGAACATGATACATTAATGTTTATGGATGACACTACATTATACGAGGTACTAGATGTCAGCCACCATATTTCTGGGAAGCAACTGGGTGGTGCTGAAAGTAAAGTTAAGAGCGTTTTAAGGTTTACTGAAGAAGATATGATGGAGTTAAATCAAACGAAATGCAAAGAAATGATAATTGACTTTCGAAAAAATGTAACTGTTATTCCACCGCTAGAAATCAATAGACATGTATTTGAAAGGGTTAAATGTTACAAATTACTTGGTTTATGGATTGATGACAATTTGAAGTGGTCAACTAACACATGCTATATTGTTAAAAAGCGGTAAAAGACTGTATTTTCTGAAGATGTTAAAGGTTATGGTGCACCAAAGCAGGATTTAAAAGCCTTTTATATGGCTGTCATAAGATCGACACTTGAATATTGTGCTAAAATTTGGCACGGAAACTTAACCAAGGAACAGTCTACTGACATAGAACGAGTTCAAAAGCGTGCGCTTAGGATAATTTGTCCTGGTCTGACTTATGAAGAAGCATTACTGGACTGTAACCTTAAAACATTAAAGGCTCGCAGAGAAGAGATGTGCGGAAACCTTATAAAAACAATGACAGACCCTAGACATAGATTACACAGTTTATTGCCAGAAACAGTTAATCAGATAAGACAGAGACAAACTAGATCAAATGGAGAAAAACTGTATAATTTTAGATATCGAACTGAACGATTTAAAAATAGCCCAATTGTGTATGGGATTGAATGTTTTAACCGAACGCTGGAGTCGAAGTAAATTTATCGAATTCTATCAAAAAAATTTCAAATTTTATTTAAGATTACTTGTAAATATTAACTCTTAACATTAGTCTTAGTATATTTTTTTATACAGTTTAAATGTAATTCACATTGTAAATTAGTATTTAGTATTTACTATTTAATGTGAAATTCTAGAAAGATTAAAAGATTAAAAGAGATTAAAAGATTAAAAAGGATATCATACAGTATCTTAGGATATCATACAGTATCTTAAGATATCATACAGTATCTTAGGATATCATTTCAGGATATCATACAGTATCTTAGGATATCATACAGTATCTTACAAAAGTAAAGCCTGTTTGTATCATACAGTATCTTAGGATATCATACAGTATCTTAGGATATCATACAGTATCTTAAGATATCATACAGTATCTTAGGATATCATACAGTATCTTAGGATATTATACAATATCTTAGGATATCATCGGAGATATACACTAAGCTTGGCTCGGGCCTATCCTTATATGTTAGAGCTCCGCTCGGACCTATCCTTACGTCTTAGAGGTCGGCTCGAAGCTAAGCTCGCTCTATATGGAGGTTGGCTCGCTCGATATGAAGCTAACATCGCTCGATATTCAATTATTCAATTTTAGGATTCAATGATTCACTCTTAGGATTTGGAGTTTAAGAATAATAGAAGTTTTAGAAGCAGACCCAGAGCAGACCTTATTTACTTTGTTAAAAATATATTTAATAATGGGTAGATTTCAGATTGGAGACATTAAGATTTAGCAATTGCAAGATTATCCCCCGAAGACAGACAAAAAATATCTCTTTAAAGATACAAAAGACACCTAAACGATATGCTCTTAGGAGCAGACCTTACTAACGCTGTAAAAGAAATTATTATCAATAAATGTGTTTTTAAAATTAATTATGTGTGTGTTGTATGTACATTGTACAATATTTCCCCGTCCTATAAATAATATATTCTAAATTTATTCAAATATTTAAGCTAGAAAATCTTAATTGCCCTTAATTACCTAACAAACGCTAAATGTTTATATACAATGTTTGTATATGCTTGTAAATCTCGCTTAAAAATCACTGCTTTTCCCACTCTGCCACATCTAAAACGCTTGAAACTTTGTAAGGTTTAAACCCCTGTAAGAATTATGTTTATACAATCGCTTGGTAAACATATATTTGTATTGCTCTATAAGACCTTAGACCTCTCTTAGACTATAAGACTTTTCTCGTTTTAGAACGCTATATTTCTACTTGTTATTATTCCTCATAATATTTTACTAGGTTAAGCGTCGCTATATTAGTTGTCTAAGCCGTCTTGTTTAAGGTGATATTAGATACGAGAATATATTTACTCTTTGTCGAAACGGACTGTGTTTGGAACACAACGCTTGGCAAAATATATAGGAAAGGTCTAGCTATTGTGATGGTTCAGTTTAATGATTGTTTCGCCCAAACAAGTCTTTTGACTTAATCTTTTAATGAGTTAAGCTATTGTGTCTTTAGTTTAACTTAGCATCAAAATATTCATGTTTCTAACGCTTTAATGTTTGTAAATCTCACTTGTATAGGCTTTACTAAATAAACGCTTAAAAACTTATTAGTATTGGTCGACTCAGAAAGAAATACTTCACTATATACGAGATTGAAGGAGTCAATACATAATTAATGAATGTTTATGTTAATGTGAGTTGTGTTTGCGCCCCCCTATATGATAGTGTTTGCGGCCCCCTATATGATAGTGTTTGCGGCCCCCTTGCATACTAATTAGTGTTGTTTGCGGCCCCCTTGCATACTAATTAGTGTGGCCCCCTGCGGCCCCCTAAAAAAGGGGCTCGAACGGCCTGTATATTACTACTGTATATACAGAGGTCACATAGTTACCTTTTGTATGATAGGAGACAAAAAATGCATACATCTACTTGCCCTATTGTATGATATTCAATACAATCTAATTGTGACACTTACTACATATTCCCAAGTACAACTGTGCAGAAATACTTGTCCTAATATCAGACAGTTTATATTTTTCTGCGGATCCAATTTCACTGTCAACATGGACAACTAACTCCTCGTCATTTATAACAGATTTCTTCTCTAAAATCAGCGCAAACAACCCTGAAACTGTTTCTCAACATTCCCACCATATTAGATTTCATCAACACGAAATTTTCAATGAAAAAAGCAGAATAACTTCACAAAATCTCGATCAAGACAACCATATTTGTATTTGTATTTGTATGAATCGCCATTACTATCCCAGTAATGCGTTGCAAGTCTCAAAATCTCATCTACCCGCAAACCCGGTAAAAAACGGCAAAAATGAGAGAGGGCTACTTTGGGGTCGTACGCGACCCCATCCGTAAGTTAAGAGTTTGCACGAACGGCGGGAATGTTCCCTCTTGCGCTTATTGGTTTTTGGTTTTTCCAAGATAACCACTAATGATATGCTCAACTTCAATGGCATTTTTATTGCTCCTATGACATTGGCATAGAAGTCTAAGTTTATTGCCAAAAAACTGCAAACTTTTTAACGTAAAATATTGTACGAAATTTACACAGTTTCCGTTGTTGAGTAATCTCTTACATCCTAGATACTGTGGTTTATTCAATTCTGAGGGAGAGGGGTGCGCCTATATGCCGATATTTAATATTTGCGCATGCCCTTGTAAAATATTCGAAAACTCGTGAATATCCGCTGATACGCGCGTGCGCTTATATGCGAGGTAATAAGTTGGAAACATAGCACTGTACGGATGAACCATATCTCCATTTAAATAATTATATTGTGATCTTTGCAGCTAAAGTGCGTATTTTACGATGATGATGGTCGATGCAGTGGTGGGTTGCTTTATACATACTTGACACACAATCGGGAAAAGTCCGAGAAATTGTGCAACGAAACCATCAATGGGCTAGTAAGGGAAAATTTAGAACCGGTCCTGCAGAATATAAGTCATCAGTCTTCCTATGAAGCAATCCTTACGGTCATTAAGGGAATAGAAGATAAATACTGGAGCGCTGCCATTGGCCCAGCTGCAGGGGATGTCTTCAAAACGTTTCACATGGTGCGTTTTTTAAAGATTTTGTCGCTTTTGCAATGTTAATAGGGACGTCACGTTATTACGTTGTTCGACTTTAAACTGGTCTTTTGATGTAATTCGTTTCAGAGTTTGGAGAAAAGGAAGGAGCAAGTAATCAATGTAATATCTCAATTAGAGGGCTACAATAATGAGATGGAGAAGGAGAGATCTGAAAAACTTCGAATGGAAATGGCCTGTCTAGAGGCAGAGGTATAACTTGTTTTTTAGAAACGAATTAAACATTACCAGGTGTTAGTAGATGGAATACTCGAACGGAAATTTATATACATTTTTAGACCTAGCCAGGAGCAGTTGCGAAAAATGCACCTTAGGCCCTCTGGCAAGAATTGAAACTGCGGGGCTGCGCTATTCACTATAATAATAATAATAATACAAAAAATTTTATAGCGCCGTTTCCGTACAGCCCAATGACGCTTTACAATTTAGAGTAAGAAGACGCAATAGCTTAAAAAATGTGTCGAAGGTAAAAATTCAAGTGTTCTAAAAATCATAAAAAGTTTAAGGAAAGTTGATAAGAAACTAAACTAAATTGTAGGCCTGATTAAAAAGATGAGTTTTTATGTTCGTCTTGAAACTGGTTACAGATTCACAACGACGAATATCCTCGGGCAATGAATTCCACAACTTGGGTGCAACATATTGAAAAGAACGTTCTCCATAGCGGACTAATCTTGCAGGCGGAGTTCCTAAGAGCAGACGTGTAGATGATCGTAATTCTCTAGTGGGCTTATAGATCTCTAGCATAACTCTAATATATCCAGGTGTCAAGCCATGTAAAGCTTTATAGGTTAGGAGGAGTAGTTTAAATATAATTCGTTGCCTGACAGGTAACCAATGTAGGTTTTTGAGCACTGGAGTTATATGGTCGTATTTCTTAGAGCGTGTTATGAGTCGTGCAGCAGAGTTCTGAACATTTTGAAGACGATCAAGTAAGAATTCCGAGATGCCATATAATAGCGAGTTGCAGTTATCAAGTTTAGTGGTGATGAAAGCATGAACTAGGGTTTCGGTATCGGATGTCAATAAACAGTTTCTGATTTTAGCTATGTTTCGTAGATGATAGTAACATACTTTACATATGTTTGTAACGTGCTGTTCCAAAGACATATGCTGATCAAAAATAGCTCCAATGTTATTAGCTGAGTAAGCTGGTTTTATTTGGTCACTAGCAACTTGAATAGTCAATTAGTGGACATATTGTGTGCTAGCCAAGATCTTATCTCGGTAATGCAGGCTTCAATGCGCGTCATACAGGTTTGTTTATCTGATTCCGTCGGTTTAAAGTATAAGTAGAGTTGGGTGTCATCAGCATACAGATGGTATTGGAGGCCATGTCTTCGAATGATGTCTCCTATTGGTGCAGTATATAATAGGTATAAAATAGGGCCAAGCAGAGATCCTTGAGGTATTCCACATTGTAGCGGTTTGTTGTTAGATTTAACATTATCGATAATCACAAACTGCTTTCGGTCATGAAGATAAGATTCAAACCATTTCAGAGCTTGACCTTTTATCCCAAAACGATTTGAAAGTCTTGCAATTAGCAATTTGTGATCCACAGTATCAAATGCAGCAGATATATCAAGCAACAACAGTGTTACACAGTTCTTATCTATTTGGATGAGAATGTCATTCTGTACTTTGAGAAGTGCTGTTTCGGTACTGTGGAGCTTCTTGTAGGCGAATTGAAATGGTTCGTCCATATTGTTCACATGCAGTTAAGTGAACCTCCAGCTGGCAAGCGACAGTCTTTTCAATTACTTTAGCAATGAACTTTAGATTTGAAATTGGCCTAAAATTCGGATATATCTCGGAATCGAGGGAAACTTTTTTCAAATCAATATATCTATATTATTATTTCTAAATTAATTCTATATTCCACCGTTGCGGAAAGCCAGGTAACACTCGAAAATCAAGGCAATCATCTAAAAAAGAAAAACATATTTGTAGTAGATAAAAAGTGTGCAGCAGCGAGTATACTTAGCGGCTAATTGGTTAAACTAAGCGATTACGAGATCTTCAAATATTATGACTTATTTAAAAAATACTAATTCCTATAAGCGTGGGACTAAAACCCCCCAAGAACCAATAGCATAGATATGTTGCCCAGTTAAGTCAGTGACGTGAGCATTTGGTTGAAAGAGCAATGAACTATTTTGCAAATGCAAGAAATTACAACACTGTACTGAAATGTTGCGAAAGGAATTAATGTCGGACATGTTTATTTCTCGTGCAATCGTTTAAAAGGGATACGTGAAATAAGTTTATTTAGCAAAGTTCACTCTAATAATATATATGTACGCGTACTGTTTTTGAAATGATCTTCTTTACTTTTATAGCAAGATAAGGAACGTCTTCAAAGACAAAAAGAGGCACAGGCTAAGCAACACTTAGACGAGGTACGAAGTCGGGACAAAATGGTATTTCCTTTCTCCGTAAATCAAGCAGGGCAGGTTGATTAGGATCCATTACGCAAATTTAAACATGCAAAGAAGTTTACTGTTTTGGAGCCACATTAAAATTTTTCTTACTTTTTGCATATTTTGTATAACGCGAGGTCTAAACGTGTTAAAATAAGTTTTTCTCGCAATTTTTGCCAGTATATTTCACATTTCGGAGCAGTAATGATTCAAAGGCGCTAGGAATATTATTATTTCCGCTTAATTATCTTCCCTGCATGCTTTGTTAGCTTTCCTATTATGCAGATTATATTTGTATCTTTCGTATTATGCAGATGTTATTTGCTAATAGAATAAAAAGTTGAAATTTCATGTTCAGCTCTTCGACGATAGCACATTTAATTGAATTTGTGAAAGAGACTTAATTTCGAGGCATTAGCCTGAGTGCCAAATTAAGTGCGTGTCAAATTACTGTAAATGTAAGCCCAGCCGAGCTTTTTCCAATTACTATTTTCTTAGTATAATTTTGACAATTTACTTTTAAATATGTTTATAGGTGAAAGCGATGCAACAAGCAACTGAGCGTATGATTAAAGAGTTAAACGAAGAGGGGAAAAGAGCTATGAACATACAACGAAGTGCTTTACAAAATCAGCATAGCACAGAAATGGAAAATATGAGGAAACATCAAGATCAACTTGTCGCTGAAAGAAACAATCAGATACAACAATATCAACAAGTGCAGAACAATCTAAATCATCAAGTACAGCAAGCCCGGGTAGAAATCCAGCAACTTCAAAACAGACCTCGTAAGTATGCAGTGATATAGCCTTTCCGTGGTCTTATTTTCGCATTTTCCGAAACTTTTTGCCCCTTTTCAAACATTTATAAACGCATTTCGCGTCAAGCTTAAACAATCTTTGCTGTTAAGGCATTTATAAATAATATATGCTCAGGTCATTAATGAAATCGATACAAACCTATTCAGTCTCTTAATATTCGTTGTACTGACTTTGAACATAGCAAGGGTACTTGTATAGTTTTTAGCCTTGAGTGTTTTCTTTGACGGTAATATAGTCGTTTTATTAGCGAGAAGCATAATAAAACTCTCACTTCGGTGACTTCGCTAAAACTGGGCGCCATGCAATGTTTACGATTATGAGCGCCAAAACACTAGCCAATCAAAACGCTGAGACGATAAATTTCACAAATGAAAAATATTGTTCGGCGTGAGGATATGATTTTTATTTCACCTTTGTACTGCACGGAAATCCCTACACTTATATTATAATAATACTAATTATGTTTTAATACGTACAAATTGTGCACGCTTTCATAAATACGTACAAAATGCGACCCAAT
This sequence comes from Trachythela sp. YZ-2020, assembly GCA_016169945.1. NCBI lineage: Eukaryota > Metazoa > Cnidaria > Anthozoa > Malacalcyonacea > Clavulariidae > Trachythela > Trachythela sp. YZ-2020. The sequence goes on along the minus strand of JADLSH010000032.1, from coordinate 271,652 downwards.
TTCATATAAGTTTTTGGCCAACTATTAGATACATATTCAATCTGTATATTCTGTATATGTCTCTGCATGTTATTGCAAACGTACTTTCTTTTCACAATTGATAAAAGAATATTCATATCAGTATATCATTAGTTGTCGTTTTCTTCAAATACAATTTGATCGGTCATTCTATATCACACCGCTACTATAATTTTACTATATTTGAGGTCTGTCCGTTCTAGGCCACTGACTCAGTGCAATCCCGACCACGATCCATATGACCCACGATTACGATACATTGTTAGACCGGCATTCATTTACTTAACCAGATTAGCGAACGAAAACATGTCTATACGATTAATATACATTATTACAGGGTATTATCCATGGTAGTTATTGTTCTTCACATCATCGGAACCACCGAATTAACTATTCACGAACTGTAATAACAATGTATTAACAATGTTTGGCATTTCAATATGCTCCAGTAGACATAGGCTGTTTTCACGACATTTTTCTTCATACCGTGAAAGAGCACAAATTTATTGTTTTTTGTGGAAAATTTAAACTTCGGTTAGTAGGGAAAATTTAAACTTCGGATAACCCTCAGCGCAAGTAATACAAGATGAAATTAAGATATTCCTTTGTATATTGAAGTGTTATGACATATTTTGTTGAACCAAATCATTTACAGTATATTTTCGCTCTTTATCCTAACTTATTTATAATCTGACTTATATCATATCTTTTGTGCATTATGTAGCAGTTGTTGTTCGTCGAGGCGGAAGAGGAGGTTGCTCTATCATGTGAGGTTAAAAAGGCAGAAGATTTGTGACTTACCTTATTATATAGTTATTAATATTATACTTTCATATTGCTATTTTTGGATTTGTTGTTCCTAAGGCGACAATCGCGATTACACTGAGATTACATCAGATTAATCAATATCTAATACTGTTTGGGGTTTGGTATATATGCTTCTGAATAAACCCGTTTTTCAATGCTTCAAAATGAGCCTTCAATCAATTCAGCGGGGAAGAATTTGAAACTTGGCATATGCATGTACAATGTTAAAAAGTATACTTTCTATCTTTCTATACTAAGTTAGGGTTTATTAGCATACAGCACTTTGATGCGTTGAAATAACGGCGGATGTATGACAGGTCAATATGATTCGTGTTGGCAAATGAATGAATGAATGAATCAATCAATCAATCAATCAATCAATCAATCAATGACGAATTAATGAATACACACGCTAGCCTCTCGCTACTATCCGAAGAGTTGATTTTCTGGAGGGGCGTATGAGTGCTAATTATATACAGTATAAAGAACAAACTTAAAAAAGATTAGCAAAGATGACTAAATGTAGTATTGAAAGTATCAGACAGGCAAAGTGGCGATTGTTCGTTTAAATTAACAGAGCGAGGTTAACCTGCCATCTTTGCATCTAGGGGGAGACCATTCCAAAGCATTGCACCACTATATGAAACTTCGTTTCAAAAAATTATTAGCCCTTGGAATTAAGTGCTAGATCAGTATCAATGTTACGCAGATTATAATTCGATCTTACTAAGGTCTAAAAGTCTAGTGCACACTGGTCATTAGCGATCGTATACAAAAATATACTTTTCATTCTATCCCGCCTAACATCGAGAGTGCTTCACCGAAAATGCCATGGATCAAAAGTTTTAATTCTCCTCAAGGCATCGATTCCTTCTATTTTTCGCAGAGTTGCAAAACGTTTTCAACCTTCCTCCGGGTATGATTTTGGGTTTTCCCAGCCTTTCTCAAAATAACTGGAAATTTTCCGACATGCAGGCTTCTGCCTGGGCAGGCTACGTCCTAATGAATTGATCAGTACGCTCGCTGCCCTATTTACAATTGCACCTTTGTCGTTTGCCAGGCTTTGCAATCTTTTATTCAATGTTTCACTTTCAATCTTCCTCAATTCTGGTAACCTTCCTCACGGGTGGTACCCGCATACCGCAGCGTTTTTGTAACTCTGATTTTTCGAAATGTTGTCGATGCCGAATGAAATAGGTCGTAATGAAAAGAGACATGTTAAATTGGCGTGAAATTTTATTTTCCAAATTTTATGTTATGTTTGGTTTCTTCGTTTGGGTTTCGCCTTTGACAGCCACATGAATTTTTAATACGCTTGTTTTCAAACATGACAATCCCATGAAGCATCCATTGACCCATGCTTGTTCAAGCATCTTCTCCGTTCTAGTTTTGTTGTTTTAATGTTTATCTTTAGATAGATGGATGGATGGATGGATAGTTCAATAAAGTAACTCTGTTTACAGTTAAAATACTGAATTATGAACCTGATTACAATCAATATATAGGAATTGTAAAACTCATTAATAATTCATGAAGAAAACACAAAAGAAATAATTAGCGTGAAGGAGTTTGTATATCTGATACAGAATCATGCTGATTTACATAAACTTTAAGTTCAATTTTCTCACCAAATATCATTCATTTATTTTAAATTGTTGAAGAATACGAATGTTCTCATCAAGACGTTTCAGAAGCTATTTACAACATGAGCGGCAGTGTTGTATCGGATATACAACGCTCGCCTTCGGCTCGAGTTTGTATATCCGATACAACACTGCCGCTCATGTTGTAAATAGTACATAAATAGACGTTGTTGTCTATTACTCAGAAATCTGCAATCCAGTTGATAGTAGAATTGGAGATACCGAGGGATTTTAGTTTGAAAAGAATAATAGAGCTTCCGTCCATCGGTGAATCAATCTTATGAGGGCTTGGCTTATCGAAGAGCCGGGGATGACATAAAATTGATTGGAGTCTAAAATATTAAGAATTGTAGGTCTCAACCGCTACTTTCGAGAAGACAGGCGTAAGGGAAATGGGGCAGAAGTGCTGATTTATATGGTGAAATGGCGTCGATTTTGGGACTGGAACAGTGTTTGCCATCTTCCAGATCTTGGGGAATTAATTTTCTTTTAAAGAACAGTATAGGAGTTTCATAACAGATAACGAAAGAAGAACAGCATATTCTTTGAGAATCGAAGATGGAATCTCATCAGGGCCACTTTTTTTTGAGGGTTTTTGAGGAGTTCAGAAACTGGGAGTACATTTGAAGTTGTATCGCTAGTTTGATTAAGGTTCTTAATCTTACTGTTGTAGTATGACCTACATTTTTCCGTTCACAGTTTACTAGGTTGCTGTATTATTTAAAATTTCCACTGCTGTTTCCATCTTTAAGGGCTCTTTAACGATTCTTAATCACACTTTTGAGTTTATCCGACATCCAGGGAGCACTATTATTATGAATAGTTCTAGCTTTAACTGGCACAACTATGTTTTTGTATATTTCAGTGACTTTGTTATCAGAAATTTCCCGGACTTATTTCATGGACGAGGATGCAGGAAGATGTTTGTGATGGATAATGACCATTCCCAAACAAGTGCCATTGCCATGAAAGCTATCAACGAGCAAGGTGCCCAGTTGTTCTCGATACCTGCTCGTTCCCCTGACCTCAATCCGATTGAAAATGTTTTCCACATAGTTAAGAGCAATCTGAAGAGGCAGATTCGAACACAGGGAATCAATCATGAAACATGGACGGAGTTTAAGGAAAGAGTTTCTAAAACTTTGCTAGATACTTCTGTAGATTTTGTCAAAAATTTACTATTAAGTATGCCTAGACGAATCGACGCAGTGATTGCTGGAAAGGGCTATAGAACAAAATACTAGTTTATTGATTAAACACGTGACATTGACATTGAGCTCACTACGAGACGGTTCTCACTACGAATCTCACCTAAATATTTACGCCTTATATGCGCTGTAAATTACTTCTTAGCAACTTATATTTAAACAAGACACTCTATTGAGCGTTTAGTCGCTGGGGTAATGATATAGGCTTTTTTGTAATTAACACATTTTGACAGTGCATGCTACAGCTATAGGCATTCGGCAAATATTTTTCTGAGTGTGATTGTAACATACTTGGCTTACATGACTTACATTTCTTTCACGTAATAAAGATAATTTAGAAATTACGACCTGAGTAAACCTGAGTAGGTTTGCGAGCATTGCGTTTCAATGTAGATTCCGTAAATGAAACTAACACCATTGGAATCCTTACAAAATAAGCTTTTTAACAGTGGGTTATGTTGCCGACTAAACATTACAGAATCAAAAATACTAACAGTTTAATCCCAAACATACCTGAAACAATAGTTCAACTCAAACAATCTTTAATATCTTCTTTATTTCTTGGATTTGACAATAGACTTCTCCATTCGAAAATTTAGCTTTTTATGTGTGTATTTCTTGTAGAAAGGTTTGCTTCGATACGACGAGTAGAAGTATTTATTTTGAATTTTTTTTTATTTATCGGTATTTTCCAGCACGCATGTGCTTGCCGTAGTTTGACTATATATGGTTTGCCCAGCCTCGTACCCAGGCGCTTTGGCTTCCTACACGGTTACGTCACGAGCGCGCGGGAAACCCGTCCAGTCGTGGCTACGCACAACAGGTGGGCATTTTGCAGACGCTGTCTAAAATATAGCGGGCGCATTTCTTCAACCGCCAATTTATGCTTCGAACGTTGAAAAGATGATTTTTCAGGGGATTTTTGTGCTTTTTTACTGGACTATTCATGGAAATTAAAGTGTTTCATGAAAGATTAAGTTGTGGTGCTTATACCGATGGATATTACGGCTTAATAACTCGAAAACATGCGAAGAATTTGTATTTACAAATAGACGACAAATGGAATTTTTCACTCCTTGTCTGAATTTAAGAAGCAGGATATAGCAATCTGGAAACAAACAAGTGTCCTTGTTTTACTGTTTATGGGAGCTGAGTTGTTGTTGTTTCCACAGGTATGTTCAATAATTTGTTTGTCCTTCCTCATCAGGAATTACTAGTCTCTTAAAATACACATTTTGAAAAAAATGACACATATTCCTCCTTAAATTTTCCAAAATCTGGCCGTGGCCTTTAGCTAGAAAAGGTATTTTATGAAAGTTAAATCATACTTTGTTCTATTAAACCTTGAAATATTCATAGGAAAAATGTGCTAGATGTTGTAATTGCCAAATGCACTTATGCAGTGAAAATGTCATGTTGTCACATGCTTATGAAATTGTTCCTCTGTTGCTTTGTTATAAAATAAATATAGCTGCAAAAACTTTCTTTAGGCAGCTCAAGTATTGGTTGTTATGAGTCAGGAAATGCCGCATTGATTTGTTTGAGTTTATGTGTCTTATGGCTGTCTTAAATGTAGGGGTGCTTGCTTTGTCAATTTCAATGTTGATATGGCATATAAATAAACATATCTTAAGATTTTGCCCCTGGCCTTTCTCTGAAATATGGCTTAAAATTATCTTTATTAGTCAAGCTTCATGGAAAAATTAGTGGGTATGCTGGGAAAAATGCGCGTGATATAATTTTTGGGCATTAAACATGTATATATATTGACCAGTGCAATCTATTGCCTCCTGTTTCTGATTACCGAATCTAAACATAGCCATATCATGTGAGAGAAAATTGCATATAAGGCTCCTTGAATCATGATCCAATTATTAAAACCCTTTTGTACCCTTCAATATTTAATGGGGGCTGGATATATGTGTGTTTCAGGTAAATTTTGCTTAGGGTCTTTGTTGCATTTGCACATATTTAATAATTTTTCTTAAAAAGAAAATAAAAACACTGTAAAAAGATTTATAGAACACTAAAGATTCAGTTTACATAATTTTTTTATAATTTTTTGAAAAAAGAAGTTATTAATTGTCTCTTTTTTGACATGATTATGAATTATTTGGTCTACTTCACCACTGACCGCAGTATTTGCTGGCTCTCAAAACACGCGTCGCGTGGGCTTGCCGTGTGCAACATTAGGGATCTGGTGACGAATTTGTCAGTTTAAGATTCGAAATTGTATTATATTATTTATATAAAGTTTTAAACTTTTTTAAAGTTTTCATTAGACTTGTTTTACTTATATTTATGACGTTCATCAGATAAAGTAAGTATGGTAACTGATATATTTACCATTTGTTTATGCAAATCACTTCGGATGGCAGAAGATTGCAAAGGATTATAAAGTTACTCGATGTCGTTTTATAAAATGGCCTTCATGTCAAATCTTCGTGACTTCGTTGTCATTATTCAGATGAGTTTCTTAACTATTTTGTCAGTTGCATAATTACTGAAATAACTTAAACTTGCTCTTCATGCCATAGAATTTACTCATTTGTTAATAATTATTACATAAGTATAGGATGAACTTTGTATTTAATAAGTGTTTGTATTAATACTATATTTACAATTTAATACTATTTACAGTGCCTAAGCATGTACACATGATTAGAAAATGTATATAAATAAGATGTAAAATTGTAATGATTGTGCCTCAAACATTACGGTTTATTAGCCAAATAGGCCAGCTTTGAGCTTCAGGTTTGAGCTTCAGCTCAAAATTTTATTTACCGGCATTTTTCAAGATTTATGCAGACAAACAATTATTTTTCGATGAGATCAGATGTTGAAACATAAGGCTTCCTAAATATATTAACCAATCGGATGTTTGTAATCGGATATATAATGTAAGCAAAAACTTTTGAAGTATAATAATGACAACTTTACATGTAATTGAAACATGAATTTTGAAACCCTGTTCATGCTTAGGCATGAACTACTAGGCATGAACCACTACACATAAATTATTAAAATGAATAATAGTCATTCCTGATATTGATAAATAACGTTAATGTCTTGTACACTAACGATTGTTCAATTGATGTTAATTATTGGTTTCCGTAATGTTTTTAGACCATGATTCACGCGTATGGCTCTAAAATGGCAAAGTTTGATCCAGCAAGGTTAGTGTTCCAGTACTTTCTTGCGATATGTGAAACATATAAGACAAAGTCTTTAACATTGCCTGAAAAATATGTGGCAATAAGTCCACCATGTTGTCCATCAGAATGGCTATCCATGAGACCAATTTTGTTTTCATCCATATAGATTACCATTGATTTGTCAGGTGGGATAATCAGAACACCAACCATAATCGTGTCTTCCCGTTGAAATGTTTCAAACTTTTTCACCACATCATCTTCTGCAAAAAAACCAGTGTCCTCTTTAATTGTCATGGGTATTCCTGGTATTTTTGTTAGTACATCCACCACTTCCAAGTTTGGATTGTTAGGTTGAAGCCTGAGATTTTCATACATCCTGTTTCCTTTTAGCATTATCTGCTTAAAGAAGGAGGTTGCTTCATTGATTTCTTCTACACATGATGGAAAGTAAGTTTTTCTTGCTAAATTCAGTGCTCCCAAGACTGATATCACGGTGCATGCATTACTGCCAGATACGTTGCTTCAAAGGTTTGATTGGGAAATACTTTGGGGAAGGAGCCATTTTGTAATGCCTGGGTGGTCAATCCTGAATATAGTGTTATGTTTGATGTGGGAGTATGGTTTGGTTGTTGAGGTTTTACTAATTTGGCATGGACTTGTGTTGTCCTGATGTTGCATGCTGATTGTTGATGGAATGTAGTTGGAGTCAGTGGTTGTCTTCCTTTGTCTAACAAAGCAGAAGGTGTTTTCACCTTGGAAGTAGTGTGACGGTTCCCAGGAGGATTTTTGGTAGGTGGTTGTTGTGATGGCAGCAAGGAATGGCCATTCTTTGGAACAGCAGGACACAAATTCAAAATCTTAGTATTTAGCGATTCTACATCTGTAGTTACACCATCATCCACAGGTAGTTCGATCTCTTCATCTGGATCTCCATTCAAATCTTGGTTGTCTTCAATCGGAGTTGACTCTTTCTTCTGGTGGGGGAATAGAATTGCGTCTTTACACTTCTGATCTAATAGGCCGTGAGCTAGTGCACCAAAAGATGGCTAGAAAACGAATTTCATTGGACACCTCGCTAAGCTAAAATAACTTTACATATTCTTATAGATTAAAACACGCTGAATCCAAATCTAAAAAGTTCTTGTCGATATACCCTGCAGTTTTTTTGTATTTTTTGATTGAAATCTTAAAAATTCACTGTCGCGTGATTATGTTTATTAGCAGTTTCGCGAAAACACATCTTTCAAAAATCATACTTCCTGTACGAACATGCCCCGATTATCTGCCGGTTTCTATTCGACTTACAGGCGACAGCTGTTTGAGGCATGTGTTTTTTATTTTCTTATGGATTTGTCAATGTGCGAGAAAGATCATATTGCATATCTTCGGTTATTCTGCCTGTTTCATCTAAACTTCGAATTTCAGATGTGTTCCATTGTATTCCTACTGATTTAAGTGATAGTTTTAAGTTATGACAGGACAAAAGAATGCTTTTATGGCTGCTCAACAAGTAGACAACGCGAAGGAAGTTAGCTTTCAAGATACCAGCGCAAACGAAAAGCTTTTAACTAAAGAATGGTTCTGCAGCTCTTGAGGTCAAGGATAATGACAATATCTTGCTGTTCTACCTTCATGTAAAGCCATTGTGTACATTTGGCACAAGTTTTTATCTTTATAATATTATACACTTGCGCTTTGTCTAAACAGTATGTCTATATATATTATTTATATTCCTCATTGTTCACTGCAATATACATACACAGTATTTATTAGTTCTAAATTATAGAGCATATTTGTTTTGTATATTTTTAAGATCCCAAAAGTCTTGCTACTATGTAGATTCATATTTGTATGTAGTTTAATTAAGATTGTACTGTACAGTAAACACTCCTGGAGTAAAATATAAATGAAAGGAGATGCATTTGAGTATTGGATGTCAGCCCACTATTCCTCAAAGCACATTTAGTACATCTGTTCTGTCCAGACTGCAGAATTGGTCAATGCTGCACCTGAGATTTCTCAATGTAAACATTTTAGCACACCTGGGATGTGCTTTGATATAAACAATTTTTATACTCCTAATCTATCCCCTAAATTTCATTGTTTTTAATATCTATTTGGTCAATTTTGTGACCCTGACTGCTTCTTGACATGCCCTTGGAAACAGTTTTGCAGCCTTGCCCCTAGATTTCATCAAGACCTCATCAAGAACAGCCCTTGAACTCTCTAGCTGCAGGTGTCTAGTACCCAGGTGTCTTCATCAGTTGCTACATTGTTGTGTGACTGGGGCATATGATTGCTGTATTCAGAATTTTGAGGTGGCATAGCAAACCAAAGTGCCTAATTGTGAGGCAGATTTATAATATTTTATAATGGGTAGACTACCCCATCTATTATGCCTCTTGTTAACTTGTTAAGCAGCAATAGAAAAGCAAACCTTAATTTTGGCAAGGCCTTCAATCAGTTAGCCACATATACATCAGTGCAAATACTGCAAAACAATATAATGTATATTATTTGCACAGATATAGATCAGGGTTTACAGATCGAAAGCCTTGTAGAGAAAATAAACGTGGTATTTTACATAAACAAAATAATGATAGGGTGTAATAATGTAATGTATTTTGTAAATACTGATTATTAATTGTAAATAAAACAATTCCAATTGAAACAAAATTGCAATATTGTCTGGTACTGTTCATTTCTTGAGATAAGAACGTTCAAGGTACCAACACCTTGCACAAATCCCCTCTGTATTCAAAAGAGGAGATATATGTATATATATGTGACACGATTCACGTCTGTATTCTCACGTCCATATTCTGTTGGGCTATTCTGCCCTGTCGACATGCTTTCAACTGATGTTTCACTGGTGATATAAAACCTTATCAAACGCCGTGGCAGATGGCGGATATCGAGTCTTCAGATTATTTATAGTATTCTTGTGCTTTGCCAAAACACAATTGCATCGTTTATTGAAGCAATGATATTTATTAAACTAGAAGATATATAAGCCAAGCTTTAGTCAATTCGTTATGTGTTTTCTCAGACCTTGTTATAGGCCGTCCTTCGCAGACTTTGTCGCACAAACTACAAGGAAATAACTTCTCTCCGTCAATTTTTTTAGCGCATCAGAAAATTGGGCAATAGCCATAGATACCTGAAAGTTAAACGGATCTTCGTATTCGAAGTATATGTAGGGCAAACGCTAATGTCAGGAAAGTCAGAAAGTATCCTCGTGTTGGCCTTCGTTTCTCCGTCGAAAACTACATTATCCATTGTCAATATGCCTTACAAAGCCCTCGATATCTTCACAAAGCTCTAATGTTTCTATATTCCGCTTCATCGCTATCAAGAAAAACATTCAAACGATCAGAAAAAAGCTTATTTTTATCGGAAACCTGAAATGAATTAAATACGTAACATTTTGTTTACAAATGTTTTGTACATCACTATTTTGTATATCTTAAAATGACCCGAGATATGCCCGAGTTGTAGGCGGTATGCAGGCTATTGGTCCAATTCTTACAAAACGCTTTTTGAACAATGAGTTTTGCGCGGAATTGCTAATAACGTAGTTCAAAACAGTGAATTTTTTAAGATTTCAATTGAGAAATACAAAAAAACTGCAGGGTATCTCGACAAGAACTTTTTAGATTTGGATTCAGCGTGTTTTAATCTATAAGAATATGTAAAGTTCTTTTAGCTTAGCGAGGTGTCCAATGAAACTAAACGTTTTGGTGCACTAGCTGACGGCCTATAATTCCTTTACGCATTCAGAAAGCATCTTGGCACACAGTGGACAACCATGATGATTTATACAGGACTTGTGGAATGAGTGCCAACAGCCAGGAAAGAGATTCCAAGTTTCTTCGTTTGATGTGTTGCATGATGGCATGTCGCATTTACAATCCTCATCAGGGGGCTTCTTACTATGGTAACCAAGAGGCAACACACAACTGCTTAACTTCTTATCTCCAAATATTTGGGGCATTTTCACTTCAGTGATCTTTTTTTTATTCCATTTCTCGAAGAACTTAGTGTTCCCTGGGTTTCCAACGATGGATTCAAAAATGGAGGTTAATAAAGTTGCGGCTTTCGATTTCAGGAATTCGAGTTGTTTCGTTGAAAATGAAAATTTCTTTGGAGGAGTAAAGGAGGATCGGAAGTTTTTCTGTTTTTCTTTAGATTGGAAAATGGCTTTGACTTTGTTGGAAAGGGTATCTGCTGTGTCTGAATCCAGTGTTTGGGACCGAATAATGCTGTGGGTATTCTCAACTGGATATTCATCCCCAACAATTTGCCATTGTTTCATTACGTTGTGAAGTTGTGGAAAATGCTTTCCCCAATGATTGATCATAGACAACCATACAATTGTTGACTTGTTGTAGTGGCGACGTTTCAAGCATACGAACATAACCCAAATGCGAATCATGGCATTAAAGTACTCGTTAAAATGGTTTGATTTAAATGTAACAGAATATATGGATAAAACCAGTGGTATGTAATTGTCAACGAGATTAAGCAGAGTACCATACTGCAGGTCGTTTGACTGGAAAAATGTTTTTATTGTGGAGCGGATTAAAAGCCATCCTCCATAAACAATTTCCAAACGCAAATTAATGCGCCAAGGCTTTGGTTTTTCGGCTAGCTTGCTGTTTGGAAACAGGTTGTTGTAGCATCGCTGAAAAAATGGCCAGAATGTCAAGAAAACATGTTCCTTGCTATTTAAAGAGATGTGTAACGGACCCATCATTGGAACGATTGAGCTTAATTGGGAATTTGGTTTCAAAAGTGATGTGGGTTGTTTTTCAGTTGGGTAATGTGGAATATTGAAGCTATATGCATGATCAGGAATCTGAATTGATGGTATAGGTTGGGCGGAATTTTTTTCTGTTGTTTTCTTCTTATGCTGATTATATGTATGTTCATAAACCAACTGTCTACCGTAAAACTGACATGGCCAGTCACCAGGTTGAATAACCACAAACTTATTTGCGTATGATTTCAAGGCAGTTGCCATAGCTATCTGATATGCTGTTTCAAATGCATCCTTTCCTTTAAGTGTCAGCTCCATAAAATTCACCAAGTGGACATTACCCATCTTCCTCATGTCACGTACCGAGTTGCCTTCACAATATTGGTGATCCCTGAGTCTTTCCAACTGCATGTCTGGGTTGAAAAATTCGTTTCGTATCCAGTTAGGGAGTGTCGCTGCATAGCTGTTGCCTAGCATGGACATTTGAACTGGTGATGTAATTGTTGCTGATAATGCTTGCATGTCAACTCCATTTGGATCGTGTAACATTGTTATGTCCTTTGGACGTTGGATAGCAGGTATCCCTTTAAATGCTTTCACAATGATTGTGCACATATTATTGGCTTGCGAGCATTTTGTTTGTGTTGGCCGTCGTATAGTGTGAATTGTTGTGTAGTCGTCAATGACAAGAACTAACAGCCACTCATTTTTTATTGCATCTGAAAAGAACTGTTTAAGATCATCAAGGTGGTTTTGACTGAGCGATTTTCGAATGTTATTCACTAGTCTTCTACAACAAGTGTTTCCAAGTTGATGTTCAGTCAGAATTGCCTCTTGGTTAGCATGGCTTGTTTGAAGATAGAGGGCTTGGTCGACTTGCATTGCATTGCACCGTTGACTGAGGCAGTAAACTAGATTATAAATAATTCCTACAACTCGCTTTTCATTCAATTTTAGCCGGTCTTCTGAATGACGGGGATTGCTAACTGCAAGGAGGATATCATTGTACAATGTAATGGCTCCAGCTTCTTGACAAAATCTTCTGAAGTTATCTGGTTCATAGATAGGTTTTTTACCATTTTTTATAAACTCTTTGTACATGTGGCATTTTACTTTATTTAGCTCTTCTTTAAGACTCTTACCTACAAAACCAGAAGAAAAAATAGTACAAATGTTTTATTATTTGCTCAAATTATACTATTGTTTAATTTTAATTTTCAGGGTGGAATTGTTGGATGTTCATGTGTTATTGAGGAAAAGGTAGCTATAAAATTGAATGATTAGAAATTTAACTACTCAGATATTGGCAAGACTACTGTAAATCCTCTATTATGCAAACCCTCAGGAATTTTTGAGGGGGAGGTCTTAAGAGTTGAGGGAGGCGCAATACTGGTTTAGGCAAAACCCAATAGTAAGATATTGTGAACTTCCCTGCAAATTAATCTAACCCAAAAATATAATCCTCGTGAAACAAGGAGAGCTTATTTGAGAGTAGGTTTATATAGTAATATAGGATTTATGATATAGACTTCAATTTATGTTTCACATACTGTCAACTAAATTTTCTTTGCTTTGTAGTATTTCCTCAAATGTCCCAGGAGGTAGCAGGACTTCACCAAGTGGTCCTCTTCGAATGGGGCCAAACTCTGATTCTTCAGCTGTCCAGGATTCACAATTTGCTTTTTCAACTTCACTTGGTGGTGGTCTTTGTTGAGGTGGTGGGCAGTGTTTTGTGGGGCGGCCTTTGGTATTCCTTCTCTGATCAATATACTACAGAAAATATACACAGTTGTCAAAGCACTGTATAAATTTTAAGTTTGGAATTTAGCTTGCAATAGCCATAGGGGTGTAATAGAATTGTGTGCATTACGGTGCATTCTTAACCCATAACCCATTAGGTTGCAATGCGCCCTACTTTAGTATTTACCCTGTCTAATGGCTCTTTTCCACTCATCGCAAAACCAACTCGCTGCGAGTTCTTGCATGTAATTAAAATAAACTGTCAAGCATTGTGATTGGATGAAAGTACTTTCAGCGAGCTTGCGAGTTGGTTTTTGGGGCAATTGGAAAGAGCCTTAACGCCAGACGATTTTACTCGTCAGGGCACTGCCAGTTAATCGGTTAGTTTCTCTTGTTAACCCATTAGCTGGCAATGCGCTCATATGCACCCTACTTTGGTATTTTACTCTGTTTAATGCTTGACAACACTCCTGACAAGTTTTCTTGTCAGTTGTAGGGCACTGCCAGTTAATGGGTTAATGGGAAGGGTTGTGCATATAAGGTAGAACCAAATTCCCTGCAAGCTTCATAACATTTAGAGTGCCTTGTAATTAATTTTACAATAATAATATGATACTATTTGATACTATGTAGTATTATGTGGCGAGGTAGAAACATATAGTACATTGGATTGAGTTAAGATATTTTACTAAAAAAAGGCTAATATGGTTTGGTTTTTCACAGTGTGAATAAAATATGTTAAAAAATAATATGTTAAATTAAGTACTATACTTACATGCTCGTACATTGTCCCGGTCTTCTTGTGCTTACATAACGCCCTTAAACAAGAAGCGCACAACACCCCATTCTCGTCAAAGTCCCGTCCAAAACAGGCTTTCATGTCTTGCAGGAATTTTGCAAGAGGAGAAAAATTTTCGCTGGTTTTTCGCCCGCAAACAGCGCATTCATTTTTACTTCTTGTTTTTTGGTTCGGTGACGCGGAAACATGAGTAAATACCAGCAACAAATACAAAACCGGTTGCGAAAAGGTCACACTCACGAGCTTTCGCATGTTGTTTTAAGTTTTCTTAAAGTTTACCTTTGTCTCTAAAATATCTCTGTTTTTAAAGTTTTGTTTTGAATTTGGGGGGTCATAAATTTTGGCGCGAAATCGTCGGGACAAGTTCGGCACGTGATCGGTTTATTCTCGGTGAACAATTCGTATGTTTTCAAATTTAAATTTGTTTTCAAAGGGTAATGTAAGATTATGGAGGAAAATAAAGGATTCTTTTTTGGATTTTTGTACAAAGTGTACGTATACGGAGAAGAGCTTTTTTGTTGATTTCCCTGTGAAAACAATCGTCAAAGTAGAATTATGACAAGCAGTGCAGTAAAAGCATTCTTCACTATAGAATATAGAATATAGACACATTTCACATGTTAACATTCCCCGATAGGTTTTCTATTTCGATTCAACAAGCATCACAATAACGAAGCTCTCTTGGGAGCTTTAAAAAATTTTGGTCTGCCAGAAGAACGTTAACAAGTCAAGGGGTCTATAGTGTGCCTTATGTTAAAGGTTATGACATGTAAAGTGCGGGTACTGTATAAAATCTTAGCATATTTAGATAATATAATTGAACGAAAATTGCTTTCTATTAAGCCCAAGGGCATGTTCATATGACCCAGCCTGGCCATTGGTTCACAGGAGGCAGGCTAGCCCGGCAAGATTTTATTCCAGTGAGATTTGTTTAAAAAATTACTGGTTTTTATTATCTGCAACTACTTCAGGAGACGAAATTCTGTTAATTCCTTACCTGTTTTGACTCTTTAGATGGTTTTAAGGCCAAAATAAAGAATATGCATGCAGTGACATGATTTCCAGCCTGGTTAACCGGTTGGCCCGCTAAGTGCATTCATATAAGCCCTGTAAGGCAGGATATTGCTCAAGTGGGAGCCCCAGCAAACCAGACTGGCCCGGTTCCATGTGAATCAAAGCTGGGTCTTGCCTCTTGCAATAAAAAAATAATTAAATAGACCATTTATTTAATACAACCATTAAGTCCAACATTTCCAAATCATGTCGACCATCATATGACACATGAAGTTGCTTTATACCTGATAAAACTCATCTTCATTAGTGTTCTTCATGTAAAGCTCATCCTAATTAGTATCCTTTATATAAAAATACTAATATGACGTTTTTGAAGCCGTTTAATAATTATTTAATAATTTTTGAAGCCGTTTAATTGCAGCGGCGAAACATGCATGTCTGCAGATTTGACTATATATGCTCCTTCGCTTGTGTTGTTGAGCACTCTGTGAGGTTAATTGGTGGCTATAAGCTATAATGCAAAAGCTCACTTCCCTTGTGGTCGTTTGAGCACTCTGGCCCCAAGACACTTCACGCATGTCTGGATGCGCATGTGTCTGAGTATTGTACCACATGCGCTTGGTGAGGGCAAGAGTATGATGTATAAATACGAAGTCATTCGCATCTAGACTGCGTTACAAGCTGCACTGACGAGCCGTTGAACGGCGAAACATGCATGTCTGCAGATTTGACTATATATGCTCCTTCGCTTGTGTTGTTGAGCACTCTGTGAGGTTAATTGGGGGGCTATAAGCTATAATGCAAAAGCTCACTTCCCTTGTGGTCGTTTGAGCACTCTGGCCACAAGACACTTCACGCATGTCTGGATGCGCATGTGTCTGAGTATTGTACCACATGCGCTTGGTGAGGGCAAGAGTATGGTGTATAAATACGAAGTCACTCGCATCTAGACTGCGTTACAAGCTGCACTGACGAGCCGTTGAATGGCGAAACATGCATGTCTGCAGATTTGACTATATATGCTCCTTCGCTTGTGTTGTTGAGCACTCTGTGAGGTTAATTGTTGGCTATAAGCTATATATATATAGATATATATATATATTTCGTAGACCTAAACCTACACGTATATATATATATATATATAGTCAAATCTGCAGACATGCATGTTTCGCCGTTCAACGACTCGTCAGTGCAGCTTGTAACGCAGTCTAGATGCGAGTGACTTCGTATTTATACACCATACTCTTGCCCTCACCAAGCGCATGTGGTACAATACTCAGACACATGCGCATCCAGACATGCGTGAAGTGTCTTGGGGCCAGAGTGCTCAAACGACCACAAGGGAAGTGAGCTTTTTGCATTATAGCTTATTAGCCACCAATTAACCTCACAGAGTGCTCAACAACACAAGTGAAGGAGCATATATAGTCAAATCTGCAGACATGCATGTTTCGCCGTTCAACGGCTCGTCAGTGCAGCTTGTAACGCAGTCTAGATGCGAGTGACTTCGTATTTAAACATGACCATACTCTTTGCCCTCACCAAGCGCATGTGGTACAATACTCAGACACATGCGCATCCAGACATGCGTGAAGTGTCTTGGGGCCAGAGTGCTCAAACGACCACAAGGGAAGTGAGCTTTTGCATTATAGCTTATTAGCCACCAATTAACCTCACAGAGTGCTCAACAACACAAGTGAAGGAGCATATATAGTCAAATCTGCAGACATGCATGTTTCGCCGTTCAACGGCTCGTCAGTGCAGCTTGTAACGCAGTCTAGATGCGAGTGACTTCGTATTTATGCACCATACTCTTGCCCTCACCAAGCGCATGTGGTACAATACTCAGACACATGCGCATCCAGACATGCGTGAAGTGTCTTGGGGCCAGAGTGCTCAAACGACCACAAGGGAAGTGAGCTTTTGCATTATAGCTTATTAGCCACCAATTAACCTCACAGAGTGCTCAACAACACAAGTGAAGGAGCATATATAGTCAAATCTGCAGACATGCATGTTTCGCCGTTCAACGGCTCGTCAGTGCAGCTTGTAACGCAGTCTAGATGCGAGTGACTTCGTATTTATGCACAATACTCTTGCCCTCGCCGAGCGCATGTGGTACAATACTCAGACACATGCGCATCCAGACATGCGTGAAGTGTCTTGGGGCCAGAGTGCTCAAACGACCACAAGGGAAGTGAGCTTTTGCATTATAGCTTATTAACCACCAATTAACCTCACAGAGTGCTCAACAACACAAGTGAAGGAGCATATATAGTCAAATCTGCAGACATGCATGTTTCGCCGTTCAACGGCTCGTCAGTGCAGCTTGTAACGCAGTCTAGATGCGAGTGACTTCGTATTTATGCACCATACTCTTGCCCTCACCAAGCGCATGTGGTACAATACTCACAGTGCTCAAACGACCACATATATATACAATATTTAATAAATCAAAATTATACAAACATTTGTTAACTATTTAAAGTTCATGCCTGGTCAAGGCAATCATCAGGGGCCGGTTGTATCAAAGGTGGATAAGTTATCCGGTGGATAAGTCCTATCCGATGGATAAATCTTCTATCCGATGGATAGTTATCCGTTGGATAAAAATGCGTTGTACGAAGCACGGATAGCAGGGTGGATAGCTATCCGTCGGATAAGCTTAAATTTAACCGGAAAAAACCGGATTTTCGTGAAATTTCTTACCTCAACGTCAGCTGTTGCTGAGCTTTTGTGAACTTTATAATTTAACTTGTATAAAATCCATCCATATCTTGAATTAACTTGCGATAAATTTCCCGTTGTTGGTTGTATTGTTCTTTTTCAGTCCGTCGTCACTAGTATTAATATAGTCAGACTTGTATGATTTTGTTGTACATTTTCATAGTACGTGAAGAACGTGTGGTGTTTTTATTCACTAGCTAGCATTTCACGATCTTTGTTTATGCGAAGACAACAGCAGAGGCAGAAACTGTTTAGTATATGAGTTGAGTATACTTTTTCCTGTAGAATACATTAAATATTTTGTTCCTTGACCTTGCACACATTTCATAACAATTTTAAGAACATTTTCTCTCAAGTTTTGATTGGCTAATCAAAGCGAACGAACAAAAATTACAAAATTCGCCGTCTTGTTGTCTATTGCCTAATTTTGTTTGGTTTTCCAAGTTGTATCTTCGGTACGTTCATCGTGTTTTTAAACTGACTAAAAGTGAGAAATTCACTGCTTGTTTTCAAACTATATAAAAGAGAAGGATCTGAAGAAAACTGCCGGTCGACACTGCCACCGACATGGGATTTATTGGGATATTCAGTCAAAAATATATACAAAACTACAAAAGTGAGTACTTATGTTTATTGCATTATTATATATAAAGGATGTTGACTTATAAACAGAATTAGTGCATTTCTGTCTCAATCCGACCCTATTTCATCCGAAATATTTACTATTATGTCTTGGAACTTCGAGTTTATCCACCGGATAGAGAATTTAAACTACCTCCGGACCTCGGATAAATTTATGCTACGGATAGTGCTTTTTTGTCCGCTGGATAACGCTATCCAAGCTTGGTACAACGCAATTTTTACTCTGGATAAAATTTATCCGCCGGATAGCGACTTATCCGCCGGATAGCGACTTATCCACCTTTGATACAACCGGCCCCAGGTTAACACAGGATTTTTACCGTTAAAGTTCAAACTGTTTTTGACGCGAGCGGGCTCTCGTCAGCTTGGTGGCGTAGTGTTGATTTGCGCGCGCTCGTAATTTCCCGCCAAAAATTTCCTCTCATGACAGCATTTTGAGAAAATTTCAGTTCTCTTGTTTAGGAGCGTACTTCTATCACGTTTCAGGATGTGGAGCTTCTCGTAGGTGCACAAATTGCATTGTTTACTCCCCGATCTGTACGACTTGGCACGCTTTAGAATTGACCAAGTGATTTTGAACAATCGACCGTTTCTCTTCAAGCCCCAAACATATTTTGACAGCTCAGTATCGTTAGAATATATCTGGTTCTTGAAGGATTTTTTATGGTTTCTTTACTCTGCCTACTAACAGTACTCTGCCTACTGCCATATTATATATATATAGAATATGGCAGTAGGCAGAGTAAAGTTTGGTAATAAAGTTTGGGACCTTCAGTACCAGTACCTTTGGGTAATCCAGTACCATACACACAACACTTTCCCCTTGAAATAAGAAAGTGGGGTGTGTTGCCCAATGATTAAATAGAAATTGAGGTTAAGACATCACATCTGTATCATAGTTATAAGCAACAATATTGACTTCTCCCAGACTCCCACCAAATATAAGACACCTTATATAAATATATTTACATAATGTAATTGTATAAATTGTTTTTCATTCCATTCAAGTACACTTTGCACACAAGAAACCTAGCCTAAGAGCCTGTTTATGATATAACAGGTAGGTAGGACAGGACATTTGCCAAATCTTGCTGGTAATATAGATTTTTAGTGTTTATATGATCCCCACCTACACACATAAATGCACAAGTTGCAACAAACTTGCAGCAATTGCAGATTTTACAAAGGCTGTTTCAGCAACTTGTTATCAGGATGTGTTCGCACAGCTTGTTTCCAACTTATCGTCCTGCAATTAAACACTTGTGAGTTACAACCTTGTTGCAACTTGATAAAATGGCAGCATTGTTGACAAGCTTGCTACAAGTCTGTTGTGAACACTCTTGTTGACAAGATGCGAGGTTTTCACTTGTGTAGGTGGGATCCTGACACATGTTGCCAGTATCATGCCTAGCTAGGACTAAAAATATACGATATAAACACTCTATGCTGTCCCGCCTAGCTGGGGTCATATAAACAGTCTCCAGGTTTTTTGTTTATAATGCAATTTCTAAAGAAACTTGTATATTGTAAATATTGTATTGGCATTAGTACATGGACCTTGTTTTATTTTTAAAGCTATCGATGGCCTTCATATTCTAGAAGATTTTTTCCCCAATATACAGTTCCTTTGCAAGCAACAAGAACATACAGTTCCTTTGCAAGCAACAACATCATCCAATACTATAAATTGCATACTTTTTGTTCACGAAAATGCAACTGTCACCTATAAGTGTTCATTCTTTGTGCACGTAACCAGAACTCAGAATGCACTACGTACCAGCTATCCTAAGAATGGAGAACATAAAATCATTATTACAAGGAGTTTAACATCTTGAATACTTATTTTGATGTAGATTACCTGAGAGCTTGGAAGACAGTATGCAGGAGTTGAACAGGGCTTAGATGAAATAGCTTGGTAACATTATTGCTAGCTATTCACTGTAAATAAATCCCCGATTTGACTTATATGTTGGTGTCACGGTGTTATGTTTATGTTTGGCAAAGTTAAAGAAATAAAACATTAAAAATGAACATTTAATCTAGTTATATTCCTGTGTAATCGCTTTGCCTACTGCCTTCCACCTCATGTTTTAACATTGATAATTTATATTGATACACATAAACAACATTTTGGTCTGTCTATTTGGACCAGTGCCATAATTAAACTCTGCATACTGATGTACAATTGCACATTATTAATCTGAAAATATTAATCCACAAATACTTATCTGAAGATATTGAGCTTTTAATACGAGTTGACGAGGTTTTAGTAGTCCCTTTACCGCTAGATTTTTCACGCTAGCTAGAAGTTCATTAGCGTTGTTCTATAGTACAATACAGTAGTTAAATTTGCACGAAATTTTTCCTTGTATTGCCAATTTCCTTATTAAATTTCAATACAGTAATATTCACTCCCATGAGCAGCCATATCTATTTATTTAATTTACGAAAATTGTCGATCTACTTTTCCGAACAAATACGAAGGTATTTCGTGTGCGTGTTTTGCGTGGTTACTAAGTTTCGCGCATGCTCCGTACAAAATGCCCACCTGTTGCTACGCACTACAAGTTTCCAAGCGTGCGTCACGCAACCGCTTAGCACATTAAAGCGCCTGGGTACGAGGCTGTGATTTGCCCACAGTTTGTGGTTTGCCTAAGCGCTTCAGTCACGACAAAAATATCTTATATAGGGTATTTTACCCTGGGAATTCCTTCCGGCCACTTAAACACCATAGCAACATGGTCTTTGGGCCTCTTCCGGTTGTTTTTGTCTGAAAGTCCAGTTTGGCCGCACGCTAAGATTTCAAATTTCGCCGTAACTTTGTCAATTTTTATTGTTTTTCTTTGAAAGTTGGTCAGTAGGTACTGTCTCTAAAGCTCTATAAAACATTGTAAAATCACACGGTTTTTAAAACAGAAGTTATAATCGACCAAAGGTACTGAATATATAATTAGTTTACCGAAAAAATAAATATACCAGATTACTAAGGTTAAAACTCAGGGAGATCTGTAAAACAATGTGTTTAGCGATTTGAATCGATTGGTGGTATTTTCGTCCGTTGTGGATGAGGGGCGCCAAAGATACGAGCGCTCAAAGTCATCATCCTACGATATTCGACGGTCCCGATTTATAATGACGTAATGTTCATTTTGTGGCTAACAATCTGAGATCCGACAAAAATGCGTGCCGAAACATATAGTCGCTGTGGGCACAGATGCCCCAGCGACTAATAACCACGTTAGAGATCGTTGAGCAACGATTCTCGCTTCCGTTATAAAGTAATAATTGAGATATCAAGTTCCTTTACTGTTTTATGGTGAGAACCGTTCAAAAGAGACCATTATTTCCTATATTTTTAACTATACTAAAATAGTTTACTATAACATTATTTGTGTACACATTGTGTTCTAGAAATTAGCAAATATTACATGTATCTGCAAACCTAAGAAAAAGCTCTATTTAATACTGAGATACGTGTGTGAGCCGAGTGAGCACCGTTCAGTAAATTGTTCGTTGACAGACAAGTATATGATAATCGCTAATTATCTTATCCTGTCAGCATATTATTGTTTGCTAATGTTCGGCATTTTTAAAAATAAGCTTCGCAAAGCAAGGACCACAAGGTTAGATTTGTTTTTTCTCATCTTTTGGTATTTGACGATGTAATTTGAACATACGCCATCGGACATCCATCATTTCAGTGTTGACCCGATCCACATTTCCCCCATTGACTAAGGCGAGGGGGGCGTCACTCGTCGCGAAAAACGGCGTATCCTTATCTAGCACAATATATTTTTTCATCAAGTTTTTCGGGGTAGGAAAATGCACAACGTCACCCTCTAAAACTTGCAAAAACTCGCACCATGGTATAAGGGAGGATTTCCATCTCAGATCATTGAGTAATACAACCTCTGCTTCGTCTATGCCAACCCACCCAAAACTCCCCAAGGCTGGATTAACAAAGCATTCGTAAATCGGTTTCAAAGGCGATATTAGAAAGGTTTTCCCACAATTAGCAGGCCCGTAAATATAGATATTTCTATATTTACCTCTGCCCCGCAGCAGAGCATCGTATAGTTGAAACAGATATGCCATTTCCCTCCAGAACGTGCTGGCTTTTAGTCAACCAAATTAGAACATATTCTTTCTCAATATGATGAACTACTGTACTGTATATGCTTTATACTAAATACAACACAATATATTCGCCACAATCCGTCGCAGTTGTTCTTGCATGGCTGTGTCAATTGCTCTTGAAGTATCTCTACTCTAGATTTGTTTGTCCTCTCTAGTCGTTTTTGAGCTATGGATAGTTCGCGTGCTGTCTCTAGGGCTTCGTTTACAACTCTCGCACCCCGATTGGACACAAATTCTGACAGGTCCGTCTTTCCCTGTTCTTGCCAGAGCCATTAGCTCCAACCGAGACTTGATGCCCTTAGTCTGGATTATTCGAACAACGTCGTAAACTGCCAAGCGTTTCTTTTTCTTCTTACTCGCAGCTCCCTTCTTAGCGCTCGCTTTCCGTTTCTGGGACGCATTAGTCGTTCGAGGTGCCCTAGCATTAGTGAGGTCATGGGTGATTCTCAGAAAGAGCATACTCTGTGTCGTCTTTATGACGTACGTATAACCGCTAAAGTAATTTGACGTTTATGCCATGACGTCTGTCTATGAAATTTCTTACGGCCAGCCATCGTGTTTTCTTGTCAAGTTTGACTGCCATATGTAAATGCTTGTCATCGTCCTGATGCGTTTCTTCACTTACCACCCATTGTAGTATATTTGAGCGGCTGCATTCCTTCCATGATTCGACTATTATTTTACCAAATTCCTTTCTAGTTAGACCCGATTCACCACATTGGCTATAAGTTATAAGATAAATCGATCTTTGTTTTGGAGCTTCAGAATCAATCGCTTGCGCCTGAGACGAAGACATACTTGGTTATGACGCACCTTCGCGCTTAGCGGCCGGAAACTCCAAAAACATTATAGTTAAGCTGCAATGCGATCCTTATACTCTTACTCACGATATGACATTTAACATATTTTACTACAATTTGAGCAAACAATTGAAATCCGTCTCTTATAAACATGTACTAAATGTGATTAAGTTTACAGTTAATAGCGCAGTTTTACTCACAAGTAAAAATACTACCCGCCCAGAAAAATAACCTACATATAGAGCCGCAAAAGAGCATCTATGAAAGGAAAAATGCCAGTTCTTAGTTGCTAAATGAAGAAATATACTTTTTAAGTGAAATAATCACTAAGACAATTCGTTGACATCACTATATATATAGGAGTGCGGAAACCATAGACAATCTTTGCCATAATACTTTGGGACAATATTGCTTCAATGAAGAAATATAGTTATTATTACATTTTTTAACGTAATTGCTCCCCTCTCCCTCCCCCCACCCGTTTCAATGTTGCGCTGATGTTAGGAGATGTCTCGTTTGTGGTGTATTACTTTTTTGTGATACCAACATTGAACGGGGGGCGCGGGGGAAACTGAACATAAGATACTTGATGGAATTTCAATATTTGTCCCATAGTTTCTGGCAAAGATTGTATATCGTACCCACAATAGCTATATCGAGTGCATAGATTCAGATCATTGTGCATGTAGTTGCCGAGCGACTGTGCGGAAATTAACTAAACAATCAAATGCCAAAATATGTAGATACCGTGCACCTTCCAGATTACCTTTAAAGAGAATCATATTATCTATGAGAAAGATAAAAAATAGACCATTTTTGAAGCATTATTTTGTAAGAACTGCTGCTAGTTCATCCATTTTGAACAAGATAGCTAGCAATTTCAAGCAATATTGTTTTCGATTTGTGCACATGCAACATATTTTTATCAATTCATTTGGATATTTTAAACCATCTGTTAACTTTGTTATGTTGTCCTCTTGTATTGTTAATTACGGATTAGTTCACAACAACATTGAAACAGCAAAATGTCCTTCATGTAATATTTTAAACAGTCGATACATAGCAGGCAATTACAATTGTGCCAATCAACAATATCACATATCTCAAAGGAAACTATTGTTGTCAGGAGATATTGAATTAAATATTTATCCTTTTCAAAACAACAGTCCAACTAGGCTGCCATCAAATGTAGTGTTAGAACAAAGGTTAAGATGCTTTCAGTTAAGACCATTCGATGTTGGTGGTGATGGTGACTGTTTCTTTCGAGCTGTATCACATCAGTTATATGGTAACCCTGAACAACACTTAGAAGTTAGAGCAGCTGGTATTGCATATATGAGAGATAATCCTGAGAGATTCATTGAAAGTAATACTGAAAACTCTTGGTAAGAATACCTTAATAATATGTCTATGCAAGGGACATGGGGTGATGCTATGATTATACAAGCTGTAGCTGACCAGCTTAAGTTAAAAATTACTATTGCTGAGACACACGAAGGGTTTCGTGAATACAGTATAATACAACCAGTATCATCAACACTATGTATCAACATTGTCATGTTCTTCAATGTCAGGTTTCTGTCATAATGAACTAAATTCTCCTCAAGGATTAGATACTAGTAGAATTGATGAGATAGCCCTCAACACAGAGCCCTGAGGCTAAGCAAAATAAAAAAACAGTACTTGAAGGAATATAAGAAACGAAAACAAGCTAGTGAGAGTTCCCAGCCCTCGACACAGAGCCCTGAGGCCAAGCAAAAGAAAAGACAGTACTTGAAGGAATATAGGAAACGAAAACAAGCTTGTGAGAGTTCCCAGCCCTCGACACAGAGCCCTGAGGCTAAGCAAAAGAAAAGACAGTACTTGAAGGAATATAGGAAACGAAAACAAGCTAGTGAGAGTTCCCAGCCCTCAACAAAGAGCCCGGAGGCTAAGCAAAAGAAAAGACAGTACGTGAAAGAATATAGGAAGCAAAAACGTTCTGAGAGTGAACCACTACAAAGTTTAATATCCAAATTTCATGATATTTTCTCACAAGGTCCTCTTTATATTTGCACTTGTTGCGACCAATTATGGTAAAAGCATAGCGTCATCTCAGCTGCAACACTTAAGGAAAATCATCCTGATGTTCAAAAAAGATTGTTAAATAGAACTAGGGATCCAAGGATTGTGCAAAGTTTCAAAGAGCCATAAGTCTTGAGGAAAATGGAAGTGAAAATGGGGGGAAATTCAGTAAGGAAAACGAAAGATTAATATGGAAGCACTGAAGTACTCAAACTCTGCGGCGAAGACACATTTTTGTTGAATTTTGGATCCTGTAACACCATAATTTACAAGTAATTGCAAGTAATGTTTCAGGAAAATCTCTCCTTGATCCTACAGATAAAGAATATTTCACAATTCGCCGTGGGAAGTGTATGCGTATTTATTGCTGACGTAAATAGATGAGTCATGCATGTAATTATAGCTATAGCAGTATTTATATGTCAAGATTGTCAAGTTCTCATGACATTTGTTTTTCGAAGGCCTATTATTAACTTCGCTTTTGAAAATCGTGTTTTTAACGCCAAGCGTAAACATACGCATGCAAATTATGCCCCATTTATAATTACTTGTAACAAGAGACGGACCCTACCAAGCTTTCCAAGAAAATGATCATTGAAACTTTGCTTTTAGTAAAAAAGATTTTATTTGTAATCTTGAGAGAGGACAAAGTTATCAAGGCAATGAATGTTGTGGATGAATAGTTACAGTAAATATTACGTTGTCGTTGTGTTGAAAGAAAAACATTCGTTAATCGTTATGTTTATGACTTATACTCAGTATTAAGTTATAGAAAGACAAAGAGTAAAGAGTAGTTACATGTATGATATAGTTTAGTTTTGTAAATATTACAGGGTTCATATTATTATTAAATTTTGTTTACAGTAATATGACGTTTACACTAATACTGTATATGTTTCTACTCTATAATTCCGGACTGTCGCTTCAAATTTTGCACATGGGCGGCTATTATATATTAGCCCAAGTTAAGTAAGTCCAAGTCGGAAATCTGAATTGTTTGGTGAAATAGTATAAAAACTAAGGGTGTATAGTCGGCCACTGCCTTCAACTAGAACACCGACACAATTTTTAAGGGGATTTTTTTCAAAGCGGAAATACTGTTTAACTTTCGTTTTCCTAACAATGTCAATGACAATGCATATATAAACAGTACTGTTGTTTACGTTCACACTTCAAACGTAATTATTTATATCACAGAAAATACAGATTACAGATAGAATACATGCAGTATACTATATATATATCCAGCCATCGACTTGCACAAGTTTATTGACATTGGCATTGTCCCTATAGTTCATAAGGCTATAGTTGTATTTGCAATAATATAGCCTTTAAACTGCTACCACATTTACCTTCCTTATCATTTATATAATCTGCAAACTCGCATTTGAGATACAGTCTTTAAATATTTTGTCATAATCATATTCTCGAAAGCAAATGTCAAATAATAATGCTCGGGAAGCGAAAATAAGTGAATTTCTACAATCCTTCCCGTTGATTATCCAGTACTGAAGGCACGTTGGTAAGTCAGTTATAATGACTGATTTCTCTCCGGTTCATCGACATATAGTTATACACTTATACTATATATTGATAATTTGATATAATGATGTCTTGTCGCTAGACTCGCTACACCGCACGTGTACGAATCTCGCAGTCACCTCGCGGCCACGCACTTGATAGCGCACGCGCATTTGTGATTGCACAAAAAATCGCGTGTTCCGGGGGAAAGTTCGCCAATTTAATGTCAATTCAACGTCTTCAGCAAATGTTTCAAGTTCAATATAAAGACTCTAATTCAGCATAGTTTGTGTAAAGTCGCCATAAGATCAAAATAATATTTAAAGAAAAATGTGAAGTCCTGTCTTGAAGGACTAAATCACTAAATGTTAATGAATTTAAAAAGAAACATAAATTGTATGCACCCCCCGGAAAGTTTACACTATGATTGAATGAATGAATGAATGAATGAATGAATGAATGACTGACTCGTTTGAATTTTCGCCACTCACCACAATATTGCAAAGTTTCGAAGAAACTTTGCACTAAAAAGTGTTAACAATGTTGAGTGGTTGTGTCAAATGTGTAATAAGCACTTAAAAACAATAAGGTGCCACCTTGTGCTGCCATAAATGGGATGCAGTTCCCAGAAAAGCATTCATTTTTCGATTTAAATGAATTAAAATGTAGATTGCTTGCTCCAAGACTTGCAATTCAAAAACAATGTAGGCTCCGAGAGGTAGATAACTAAAGATCGATGGAAACATTGTTAATGTACCAGCAGATGTTGCTAATACTGTCAGCATGTTGCCAAGGTTACCAAATCAGACCGGCACAATTAAAGTTAACCTTAAGAGAAGAATGCAATACAAAAGTTCAGCTTTGTCACCCAATGTCAGACCAAACAAAGTAGCAGAAGCTGCCAAATGGCTTGTAAATAATGGTAACCTTTATAAAGATGAAGGTATAAGTTTCAACGATACTTGGCTTGAAGGTAATTCAAATACTTTGTTATGTGATGATAGTGACAATGATCAAATTTCAGAGGGTTTAGAAACTGTAGTGGACTGTAATGTGTTATGTGATGATAGTGACAATGATCAAATTTCAGAGGGTTTAGAAACTGTAGTGGACTGTAATGCAGAAAACTTGAACTGTGATACAGACTGTAAGACCCAGCAAACATTAGCATGTGATGATGATCACTGGAGTGAAGACGAGACAGAAATACCTGCTGGAGTCGCT
This sequence comes from Trachythela sp. YZ-2020, assembly GCA_016169945.1. Lineage (NCBI taxonomy): Eukaryota > Metazoa > Cnidaria > Anthozoa > Malacalcyonacea > Clavulariidae > Trachythela > Trachythela sp. YZ-2020. The sequence goes on along the minus strand of JADLSH010000032.1, from coordinate 243,394 downwards.
GACACTATGTTAACATCTCCAGATTTTCTCACTGATAATGAACGTCAGCATATTCTAAATGTTGCACATGGTGAGGGCATTAGGCCTACATGTATGAGTATATTTAGGGATAGACATTCAGAATAATTAGCATATCCTGGTATATTTCTTGGACAGAAACGACCAGACAATACAAATAGACTAACTGATGTCAATTATAGTGAAATTTGCAAATCTGAATTAAGACGGTCTGACCGAACGGCTGCAATGTGTGTGGAAAATATTTTCTTTAAAACTAAGAAGTTGCAAATGAAGATTTTGCTTCGGCAGTCACGAGTTGCATTAAGAAAATGTCAACGGAATAGTTGCATAATTACTGCTGGTCAACTAAAACAACCAGGTGCTTTAGATAACACGATTCACCATGATCAAGGATTTAAATGTCTAAGAGCTGTGAGCGGTTCACCTCCATATTTTGAAAAAGCCAAAAAGGATATATTTCCAATGATAAGGCAATTAGTACCTGCTTCATTATTCTGTAGTTTCTCTTCTGCAGAAACACAATGGGTTCATCTACTCAGAAAACTTGGTAAGCTTGTTGATAACAAAGAATACACTGCCAATGAACTTGAGAACCTCAATTTGGAAGAGAAAAGCAGGTTAATTCAGAGTGATCCAGTGACATGTGCAAGGCATTTTGATTATCAAGTACACAAGTTTCTGCAAAAGGTTATTTTAAGTACAGCTGCACCTCTAGGAAAGGTTGCCGAATGAGAATCAAGAGTTACTTAGTACACGTGTGAACAGGCAGGTTCATCGTCATTCTCACAAAAGTGTATGTCGTTTTAATTACCCGCAACCACCTATGCAATCAACCAAAATTCTATATCCATTAGATATTGATATGAATGATAACGAACTTGGACAACATAAAGATACTTGGAAGTTTATAAAGAAACATCTGAATGATATGAAAGAGGGTGAGGACATTACATTTGACCAGTTGTTGGTAAATCTTAAACTTACAGAACAAATTATTTGCTAGCTGTTTGATCCAGCCTCAAGGCACCAACTATATTCTTAAAAAGAAAACCAAATGAATTAAAAATCAATAATTATAATGCTGCATGTCTTATTAGTGCATGGCGTGCAAATATGGACATTCAATTTGTACTTGATGTATATGCATGTGCATTGTATATTGTATCATATATATCTAAAAGCCCAAAAAGGCATGAGTGAGCTATTGAGAACTGCTTGTGAAGAAGCAAGAAGGGGAAACTCCAGTATTTTACAACAAGTGAGAGATATTGGAAATAAATTTTTAAGCAATGTTGAAATAAGTGCGCAAGAAGCAGTCTACATAGTACTGCAACTTCCAATGAGGAAATCTTCTCGTCAAGTTGTATTTATAAATACTTCACCTCCTGAGAATAGAGTTTAATTACTAAAACCGATGCAAGAAATCAATGATATGGAAGATGATTCTGATGAGGTCTATGCATCTGGTGTAATAAAGCGTTACACAAAACGACCAGCCAAACTTGAAAATTTATCACTTGCTGATTGGGCTAAACAATCTCGTGAACTGGATATTGATAATTATCCACTTGAGACAAACTTGGATGATAACGATGATGATAATGAGGAAAAAGAAAGTGAACAAAAGAATAAAAAAAGAAGTAAAGCCAGAATTATCCGAAGTGTGTGTTTTAACAAGGAAGTTGATTCTGAGAAACACTACCGTGAACTAATCATGTTATTCACATCATGGAGAAATGAAACAACCGACTTAATAAAAAAATGCTCTTCTTACCAGGATCACTATTTACAAGTTAAAAATACAATAGATGAGCAAATGAAACAGTATGCTATTTGTATTGAAGACCTGAATGAGATCCAAGAACTTAATAATATGGAAAATAATGATGATAACTGTGACCTTATTGCCCCTGTAACACAAAACATTGAGCGTCAAGATGAATCTGAAGGTACACAAGACCTTCATCCAGAATTGAATGCAAACTATGACCTATCTGGTGATCTTGGAATACCTTCAACTGCATCAAATACTGAGCAGCTAATATTACATGAAGAACAGGATGATGTTTACAGAGGTATGGTACAAAAACTAAACAAAGAACAAAAGGAATTTTTTATCATGTGTTACATCTTATTAAAACTTCTGAGAGTCCATTCTACTGTTTTCTCAGTGGAGGAGCTGGAGTTGGCAAGTCGCATCTTACTAAATGTTTATATCAAGCAGCATTGAAGTATTATAATACAAGAGCTGGTGATGATTTCCATCAAGTAAAAATATTAATGCTTGCTCCAACTGGCAAAGCAGCTTTCAACATTAAAGGCAATACAATACATAATGCACTTGCAGTACCTGCATGTCAGTCCTTAAAGAACTACAAACCACTTGATTCGAGCAGGCTAAATACTTTAAGGTGTCAGCTTGGTAGTTTAAAACTAATATTTTTGGATGAGATCTCAATGGTCGGTAGTACAATGTTTAATGTTCAGATAAATAATAGACTGAAAGATATCAAAGGAAGTAAAGACGACTTTGGTGGTGTAAGCATAGTTGCAATTGGCGATCTATTTCAACTAGAACCTGTAATGGATAGGTATATATTTAAGAATCTAGACAATTCAGAATATGCAGTTCTTGCTCCAAATAAATGGCAAGATTACTTTAATATGTTTGAACTGCAAGAAATAATGAGACAAAGAGAGAGAAAAGTATTTGCTGAAATATTAAACAGGCTGAGGGAAGGCAAGCATACCAAAAATTATATTTTGAAACTCAAAGAGAGATTAATAAATGAAAATAGCATACAGGAGCCAATGGATGTGCCACATTTGTTCATACAAAACCAGAAGGTAAATGAATTCAATGAAAGAGTTCATAATGCAACAACTGGGGAAAAGTTTTCCATTAAAGCAGTGGACAGTGTCATAGGAGCCAACTCTGCTCAACTTTGTGATAAAATGTTGAGTCAAATACCAGATGATCCAAAGAAAACTAAACAAATTGCTTCGAATCTTAAACTGTCAGTTGGGGAAAGAACAGAGATAGCATTAAATGTACGCACTGATTATGGCATGACTAATGGTGCTGGTAATGTTGTTAAAAAGATACAATTAAATCAAAGAGATAAACCTTCTGGTATAATATGGGTACAGTTTGACCATTCAGATGTTGGTGAGAAAACTAGACATGAAAATAGAAATATTTATGGTATTGAGTCAACATGGACTCAATACCAATTACTACTCAGTTTGCTGTTGGCAGGAATCAAACTGCACAAGTTGTAAGAAAACAGTGTCCACTGAGACCTGCTGCTGCTAAGACCATTCATCGTTCACAAGGTGACACTGAACAAAAAATTGTTGCCAATTTCAATACATGAAGAGCCATACCTCATATAATTATGTTGGTTTGAGCAGGGTAACAACCATTGAAGGTTTATATATCACTGACCTTTGTGAAGAAAAGATAGCTGTCAATCCTCATGTTGCAGCTGAAATGGAATTGTTGCGGACTGAACGGCACTGAAACTTAGTGTTACTCCTATTTATAAGACAGATCAAGTCTCTTTTAAATTATGCTACGTGAACACTCGATCATTGCACAAACATATTGACGATGTTCGACAAGATCTTAATTTTACAAATACTGACATCAATATATTTTCTGAGACTCGATGTACAAACTCAGAAAATAATATTATGTATGATATTGATGGTTACACCATGTTCAGAAATGATGGTCACTCTTCGACTTCAAGACCTTTTGGTGGCATGGCTGTTTTAGCCGAGTTGAGTTCTCATGTTGTCATAATATTAATGGCATTGAGATAACTATTATGAAAGCAATGATTCTTCCACATGTTACAATTATAGGTATATATCGATCACCGAGAATTTCAGTTCAGCAACTGTTAGCAGCATTAAGTGAGGTTTTGATGTTATGTACTTCTCAATTTAACATTTTCATAGGTGACTTTAATATAAATTGGTTGGATGAAGCCAATAGAAGGCCTTTATATAATTTCTTTATCAATGATAACTATAGACAATTGGTCTACAATGTCACTACAGATAATCAGACCAGAGTCACAAGCTAAGTCACACATACTAGAAACTTATTTCTCTGATCATAAAGCAGTATGTGCATTGATTAATTGCTTTCATTGAAACAAAATAATAGTACCTGCTGAAGAGCAGATTTTGGCTTCAGATAGGAATATAAGTATTTATAGTAACATTTGGAACCAGTCTCAATAATCTACATATACTTAAAAAACTCAAAGGAAAAGACAAAGGAAATCACTACCGTGTCAGTGGTTTTATATGTGATAAAAAATCATGTTAATTTACATAAATTTTAGCTTTGATTTTGTCGGCTTAGAAAATGTTTATTTTTAAAATTACTTCGCCAATGAACTCATAAGATGGGTCGTTTTTTAAGCCATTTAAAACACTCGCAGTTCGTGCTTTATCAGATATAAAACACTCGTGCTGCGCACTCGTATTTTATATCTGATAAAGCACTCCTGCTCGTGTTTTAAATAGTACTTACAGTATATAACTATATAACCTGGGTTAAACACTTGGAGGGGATTCTCCCCCCTTCATCCACCCTAATGTCTGCCACTGAATGCCAATAACAAGAACACCAGGTAAGCCATTTATATGTCCTCCTCTTCCCTCCCTCTCACTATATTGTCTTATGTATTGTTGCATGTTCTACCACAATCATTTTGCCTTCAGTTATAACATAAAGGTTTTTCTTTATAGATGAAAACAACAATCATGAATAAATGTACTGGATAATGGCTGGATAAATTTGTCAGAACTACATCTCACTTGCAGAACAATCTCAATCTAAACTCACTGGTACATGTATATTTACTAGAGAAGATATTAACATCAACAGCAACCATATGTCATATGAAGGGATCTTATTAATGGCACACAATGTACAAAACTGAACCTATTATTCTGTGGTGTATATTGGATTGTCTCCCATGACACCATATTATTGTATGGATCTGGTATGCTGTGTTATATGATTCTATTCAAGAACTATACACACGGATTATACTCCTGATTCTCAACCTTGTCAACATTTGCTACTGATCAATGGCCTCCAATATATGACCTATTTGCTAATACATTTCCTTGGCATAAACAGTTCATTTGCGTTCCTTCAACCCTGACTATCACAATTCTAAAAAGAAATACTTCCATTATAAACAACAGAAATGTTGATGTAATCATGTATCAATGATATGGTTAAAAGGCTTTCTGCATCCTGGCTTTCAACATCTGGTATTCTGACAACATCCATGCTTCTACAATTTTCTCACATCCTTGATTATATTATATTATGAACTATTAAGAATATTGTGAACCTAACATGTTTCTGCAACGACATCATAAAATTGAATAAAATCTTTGTTATGTTATGGAATTAGTTTCTGCAAGTGGAATTTGTATCAGGCAATATATCATCTGGCATACTGTAAATCTACCTCATTTAACAATTAATATGAAAACATTGTTCAACTGTGTATAATATATAATAGTGATATTTATAAAAGTATGTTCATTTAAATATCAATCTCTTATTCTCTACAAGTTACTGGTTGAATGAAGTGTATGCTGTTTGTACAAAATATGCATAACTTATACAATTTAGGGCCAAAGTATAATCCACGAGCCAACGGCACGAAGCGCCGTTCCTGGCGATAGCCCGGGGCGAGGGTACTAATTCCGCTCAGCTATTTAATACACCCGGGGAAAAAGGAAAGCTATGGGAAATCTAAAGTTCATCAAGTTTTGCGGGTGCATGGTTATGTTTCATGGGTGTGATGGGTGGTCATCTCACTGACCTTTGTTAGGAGTGGAATGAGAGAAGTCTGAATTATAACTTATATATCGCTTTTTGGGACTTCAGGAAAAGCGGCGGAACGAATTTGCCGTTTTATTATTATTATTATTAATTTTATTTTCCCATTTTTTTACATATATAATTTTACAAGTACATATAATACAATTATATGGAAGGAAGACTAACAAGCCCATCCGGGCTTTTCGAGTAGTCCACCCTAAAAAGTTTGACAAATAATAATAAAAGTGTAATAGTAGTGTCAGAGTCTGGATAAATTAATTAGTTACACGTTTACAAAAATTGTAAAGTATATATACAATTATGAAGGTACAATTAACAATTTATATCAGAGGAAAGAAGATGCATTTTTAGGTTAAGTTTAAATATGAATTTGCTGCAGCTATTTTTTACGTTTGCGGGAAGCATATTCCATACTTCAGTGCATCTGTTTCTCGTAGAATATATTCCATAGTTTGTTTTGTTGTATTGTTTGTGCAGTTTTGAAGAGCCTCTAGTGTTATAGTTATGAATAACATTATTTTTTACACACAATGAACGAAATTGAGGTGGTAATGTATTGTTTAATAGATCAAATGTGACAAACCAATCTGAAAAACATTTATTTCCTTAATATTTAACATTTTTAGTTTTGAAAATAGTGGCAATGATGGTGAAATGTATGGCAAAAAAGTTATTAGTCTTAGAATCTTTTTTGTATTGTAAATACTGATTTTAGTCTCGTTTTATAATTGTTAGCCCAAAGTATATTACCGTATTAATATAGATAAGGATAAACAAGCGTATAATACAGTGTGTTAAGATGCCTTTTATCAAGGTAATGACGGACAAATAATATTTGGTTATATAATTAATGTGATTTTTCCATGTTAAGTGATCATCAATGATGATACCTAGGAATTTGGTTTCTTTAACATTTTGTATGGGTTCGTTATACTTTATAAAAAGGATAAATAGAGATAGATGGTCGAAAAAATATGGCAAGTTTCTTATAATTGTTGTTGTTTTATTCACACTGGGAGTTTCATTTTATTCCAAATAAAATATCCTATATTTTATGTTTTCAAAAAGTTCCAAATTAAAAGGAAAGCGAAATCATTTCACGAGAGAATTTGTACATTTTCATCTGATTTCATTTCAAAAACTAATTTATGTAAAAGGCAGTTTAGTTTTACAAACTTTTCGAACCGTTTTAGTGAACGAAAGGTTGCATTTAAACATTAATTTGAAGCTTATAGAATGCATAAGAACATACCTACAGCACATATCTCATATTTCTATGGCTAAAACAACTAATATTTTAATTATTTTTGCAGCTTTTTGTTTCGTACTCCAGAAAAGAAAAGAAATTTATATTATTAATCGTGTATTCGTGTTGCCATGGCTACTGTTCTTCCTCTTCATGAAACAAAATTTCCATTTTTTATTCTTTCAAAAATTCTTAACCCAAAATAAATTTCCCAAAATATTATTGTTTCCTTCCACTCTTCTTTCCAAACTATAACCTGAGTAATGATCAAAATTTTAATGGAACATTTAAAATGAAGGAAAACTCAGTGATTACGTCAAGTAAAACATTTCATATGGCCTTTGAGTGCGCCGTAAAGAGGGGTGTGAGCCAGGGATCCTGGAATTCTGTTTTCCGCTAAGCCAAAATGTTGCTTTGAACCCAAATATCCGACTCGTCTACCACCTTTGCATAACAGATTTTGTGATGAAGGGGCGAGGGGTTACTGCAAGCATGTATTTCTAGTTGTAGAATATTACTCATTCATGGGCAACACTGGGATCACCATGATTTCCCAAACTGCTGTGACCAGTGAACTCTAAGTAAACTGGAACGCTAACTCCTATGATCAAGTCCTATGATTCGTTGAAGCCAATCTAGTTTTTCTGAGTTTTGAGTTGAAATACTTAACGCCGAACATTGGGCTGTATATGAAATTGAAGCTATTAAAAAATCTTATTTGATATAAAAACTTCAAGACTTTAGGCAAAATGGAAATACTTAAAAAATACAAAAACAACCACAATTTTGTAAAGCTGGCTTCAATTCCCCCCCCTGCGTTAGCGTTCCAGTCTATTATAGTTCAATGGCTGTGACTAGGGGGACTAAATGAGTTGATGGTATGTAATATTTATATGTGGTGTGTAAGTAGTGCTGTTATATACTTTTATTTACAACCTTCATTCTCAAGAATAAGAGACTAAAATCTGAAGGTTTCACAGTTGTTTTAAACATTGCTCCCATGGGCTATAGGCCCTCATCCCCTTTATGCACAGTTTTTAAAAGCCAATATAAACCTATTAACGTTCATCCACTCATTGAGTGACATTGACCTCATGCATTGACATTATTCAATTATGCTATTTAATTATACAATTATGCAAACACGCTTGAGCAGATACATGTACGCTTTGCGTACCTATTTTCCTAAGTGCAGACAATTTGAGTTATTATAGGGAAAGTGGGAGACTGCCTGGATATTATCTAATGCTATATAAGCTAGTTCTCTTGGATGAGCAAAACCTTTGGCCACAATAGAATCTTAGGAGAATAAAAATTAATACACTATTTTAAAGTATTAACTTGCAAAGGCAAATGCATTGGAGATTAATAAGTTAACCTTGAATTAGTTAACTACATATCAAATCTTCACACCACATAAAAATACAAAAATTTTAATTGCTATTTTAATAAGTTTCTATTGTGGCCCGAGGTTTTTCTCATCCAAGAGAAATAGCTGATAGCATTACATATTTGGCCAGGCAGTCTCCTATTCTCCCTTTGATTACTAAAATTGTCTGGAGTTAGAATTGCAAAGCAAGCGATGGCAACTGGTCTTGTTATTCAAATAAGCATGCATTTAAATAGGCTAAAGACAATACATTTCTGAAGGTTTCAATAATTAAAAAATCAACAATATGTATAGCACGACCAGTTGCTATGTCTAGCTTCATCACTGAGACAGAGTATGTAATTTAGCTTGCGTGTAAGACAACCAATATAGCAAAATTGCCTCGTGGCTAAAGAGACACTGGCAGGTAGTTTTGTTAACCCATTAACTGGCAGTACCCTAGCACTGATCAGTAAAATACTCCGGCGTTAGACAGAGTAAAATACTCCAAACGTTTTCTATGATCTGAATACCTTTTACATTGTCCAATATCAACCGCACATAGCTTGCTGCTTTATCTCTTCCAGCAATATATAGTTGTTCTAACCTTTGAGTCCTTCAGGAGGCCAAGGTGAACCATACATAAATATACCTTGTTTAGCCAGCTCCAAATATGCAGTATCTGGGTCAAGATAAGTAAACATATATAGATATATACATGTATTAGGACAACCTTACAGCTTGATAATTATGTAACACATATAATAGAGTATATATTGAATGCCAATAAACAGGCATCTCATAATTATGTAACTCATGAATATCCAACACTCTCCCCTTGACGAGGAAAATTGTCTGACGTAAGACAGAGTATAACAATGTAGGGCCACTAGGGTGAAATGAGAAAATTGCCTTGAGCAAACAGTTTGGTTAACCAACTAACATTCAGCGCTCTCCCTTCGACAAGTACAATCATCTAGCATCATTAACATGTGCAAACACTGCTCACAGACACCTTTTCAATTTGTGCAGGAACATTATAGAATTCTGCAATATTAAGCAATGGCAGATAGTAAGGGGGGACTCACAGAATCTAAAATAAATTAGTGCTCTACAGTATATCATAGGCATGATATCATTTAACATCTATGATCAACTTTTGAAGCAAGCTATTTTTGTGTAAAAAGGGGGAATATTCCTTGTATTAAATTTCCACTTTATATCGGCATAAACTTTAGTATCGAAGAAAAATTTCAGCTTACAAAATACAGCAGAATTTGGATGCATGACTCTGATTGACAGTATACTACTTTAATAGTGATGACAAGCTCCATACACCTTATTCCAAAATGGTGACCGGAAACATGAAAACGAGGCTAAGGGGGCCAGAATTCGCGATATTATTATAAATTATATTAGGAGTGGAGAGTTATTTTTTAAAATTTGCTTATTTTTCTGCGAAAAAGACATTTCTTTCGGATATGGTCAATTCTAAGCCACCGAAGAGGATATTTATAGCAAAATCTGTGCCGTACGACGTCCTGCTGGGCTTTTATTGCGATATTTATATCCCGAGGAGTGATGATGACAAGATGGCCATATCAGCTGTATCACGTTACAAAGAACTAGAGGATAATAGACCATGTGTTAGGGCCGTATTTCCTTTTGAGTTTACTTTGACGGTGTTTTCCTGGCAATATATTCAGAGCGAGAAGATAGAGAACACAAAATATTACAGCGAGTTTGTATTTTGTGTGTGTCATTTACATACGGTGCGTTTTGGAAATCGTTTCGAAAACCGCACAATGGATAAGGCATTTTGCGGTCCACGCTTACTGACAGAGGAAGACATCCCAGGAAGCTCACTCTCTGGTCGAAAACCTTCGGTTCTAAAAAACAACGAGCTGAAGTTCTGGCTACAATGTCGTGGGACTCATGCAAAGGATTAAAAACCAAGGCCCAACTTGTCAAAAGGTAAATAAATATGACTCAATATATTTGATCAAATGCTTAAGGTTATTGATTTTCACTGTTTATTTCTTTTACTGCTACACTTTAGGGTTGAGGAGTATGTAAGCAGAGGTTTGGATGAAAATATTGTGGATCCAGACAAGTCGATGGTGTATTCCAAACGCAAGCTTCACCAACTTCGTATGGCCAACACAACCACAGCAGCTACTAGTGTGTCTGAGTTGCCAAGTACGAGTTCTCCTCAACAATCCAAGCACACACCAAAGTTCCCACAGAAGGCTGGGGTACGTCACTGTCTAAAGCACCATTTTTAGCAGAGTTGAGATAGACAAGCACATCAGCCAGTCAGGAAAATTGTTGGTGGGAGTAATCACACCTTGCCTACAGGACTTATGAAAGCCAAAACATACTTACAAGATGAATATTTACATAATATTGAAGCCACTTACGACCAGCGTTACTTTTTCTATCGTGCCAAATGCTTTCATAGCTTTAAAAGAACGAAAGCCCCATCAGTTGGAACTTGCCTTGTGTGTGGTATCTGGTGAAGTGATGTATGCATGTTGTGGTCCTGCATGTGCTGCTGGAAAGTCTGGTTTTTGTAATCATATATTGGCGTTGATGCTAAAGATTTGCAAATTTAGTTTATTCAACTGTCAAAAAGTGACTGATTTGAATGACGAAGATGACGAGAATCCTGATTCAGCATGCACCTCAACCCTACAGAAATGGCACAAACCAAGAGTTGAGGGAATTTCACCATTGCCAGTAATGGAAGTTGCTGTGACAAAAACTCATCAGGAAGATAAAAGGACAGAAGGAATCGAGTGTAAACTCTATAATGCAAGAAGGCAACAACAATCCAATGTTTCCCATTTCCTACAAACTGTTAAAGACATTGACCCAACCTTTGGCTTAGTCCAAACATGTGAATTGGATGAAAATGTAGAGCAAGTACCAACAAAATTTGGCCCTAGTCCACCTGGCTCCTTTGGCACATACCAACTTTCATTTCAAGAGTCCATTTTACTGTAACTTCTCCATTTGAACCTAAGTATGTGTGTAGTCATAGAAGCACTTTCGGCCCTAGCTATCCATCTTTTCCATTGGATGACTTGAATGATGGTTTTGTTTTGCCTGTACGAAACATTAGATGATGCAGAAAAAGAATTTTTAGACCGTTTAAAGATGTCATTAATGGAATCCAATAAACTAGAGAAGGAAACAAGGAAACAACACAACAGTGATGAATGGGCACAAGCCAGAAAAGTGCGATTTACTGCATCAAAATTTGGTAGAGTGGCAAGAAGGCAAAGGAACTTTGAAAAGTTCTGTACTGAACATATCACAGCAAAACCTTTCAAGTCTCAAGCAACTGAACATGGTATAAGGTATGAGCCAACTGCAAGAAGGGAATACCAGAAGTATATGGACAAGATTGGTCATCCAGTAGATGTTAAGGAATCAGGGCTTTTTGTTTCCCCCAAACTTTATATCCTTGGATGTTCGCCTGATGGAAAGGTGATTGATCTCAATTCTGGCAGTGATGGAGATGCCTTTGGGCTTTTAGAAATTAAATGCCCAATTTCAAAATTTGCTGTTAGTCCTGTTGATGCATGCAGTGACAATAAATTTTATCTTCAGATGCAGGACAATAAACCAAAACTGAAGAAGAATCATGAATACTATGATCAAGTACAAGGACAAATGGGATTAACTGGAGCTAAATGGTGTGATTTTGTGGTATACACCAAAACAGGTATGAACATTGACCGGATACCATTTGATGAGGAACATTGGAAGCAACTTTGTGCAAAACTTTGTGCAGTGTATTTTACACACTTTTTACCAATTGCTGCAAAAATTAAGTCAGGGTCATCATAATTATAAGAATAGAGCAGGGTTTGTGTTATGCATGTGTATATATTGGAAAAATCCATTGCTTATGACTAGTTATGATGACAATGACAATATGCATTCAGTAATATTTCCGAGGGTTTTTGTATTATTTACTGTTCTCTAGGGAATAGACCTTACCGTTTATTACATTTCCCCCGATGGCCTCATTTTCATGTTTGCCTGTTTGAGAATGTTTGCGCACATACAGTGTACCCAGATTTTGTGCACGTGGTCTTCAGCCAAACTGAAATACTAAATTAACCCATATGAAAACGAGGCCATTGTGGAAAATGCAATAAACAGTAAGGTATATTGAGAGCTATTAGATCATTACTTGAAACAAAGTTAAAACTCCAGGAAATGTAACCATGTGCACATAGTCTACTATTGTTTCTGGAATAACCAAATGTAAATAAAGAAGGTAAATATAAAATTTAATTTGTATGCAATATATATACACCAGATAGTTCAACAATGCAACAATCTTCCTTGAATTAATTAATATACATCAGTATTGACAGGGCAAAATAATGTTCTCAGTCAAATACTAATTATAGGTTTCTCAAGGTTACAAAGAACAGAGCATACTGTCCACATTTGGTTAACAATACCAAACAAGTTTAGAGGAATAATACCATCCCATATTCTAAAATTCTTAATTTTGTTTATTGCCCTCTCAACATGTACCCTCAATGATGCAATACTTTGGGTTTTGACAACATCTTCAGCACTCATTTGGCCTTGCATTCCGAGAAATGGAGGTATATTCAAACCAACCCCAGGTGGCAATAAATCCTCAATGGTAAATCCTTTATCCGCCATGACAGAGTCCCCATTAGTGAATTGCTGTTCCAAAAACCCACTTCGCATAACAATTTCTCTATCCGATATATGCCCAGTGTATAATTGGCTTATAAATGAAAATGCTCCACCAGGAGTTATACCAACAAGACACTTAAGTGTTGCATTGTTCTTGTATGAGCTAAATAGTTCACTGTTCAGGAGAAGACTGCTTGGCATTTGACATTTGATTTCTGTGCAGTCAATTATCACTCTAGTCGAAGGAATTTTTCTTTAAATTGCTCAGGCATATACTTATCTACCAACCCTCGAGAAGGCCACATAGGTATATCTTTAAACTTGAGATACAGAAAATTCACCCATGTGATAATTATCCTGCTGATGGTGCTCTGAGATACCCCATACAAATGAGCAAGGTGTTCTTCAGGTAACCCTTGCCTCAGTCTACACAAGGTAATGAAGAGTTCTTCTTTTGGGTGCAGTGCTCTTGGTCTGCCCTGTTTTGTCGACGGACCAGCATGACTGGAAAAGCTATCCCTAGTATCTGCTGAATGCCAGTAGGTAATATTTTCCCCATGTTCCCCAGGATTACAAAACTCGTACAGAGCATCAAATACCTTCACAGTTGGAAATCCAGTGTAGAATTTGATGCTCTTGTCATCCTTACAAAATCGACTAAACGAGAACACTCTATTTGCATTTGTTGCGCATCTCTCCGTCAGATTTTTGACTTCGTTCTTTAAATTTCCCAGTTCAATTTCATGCGCATTTGTTTCCTCATGTTCTGGCTCTGTAATAGAGTCTGCGTCGACGTCTTTACTAGTTGATGCACCAGCCGTGTTTACATCAGTAGATGTGACCCCCCATATGGGGTGATTTTTCCCGCCATATGACGTCAGCATTTTGAGGATCTCGCCATATGACGTCATTTGCGTAGATACGCGTAGATAACATGTAGATACATGTGGATATGCGTAGATACGCGTGGATACATGTAGATGCATACGGATATGCGTAGATACGCGTAGATACGCGTAGATACGCGTAGATACGCGTAGATACATGTAGATGCATACGGATATGCGTAGATACGCGTAGATACGCGTAGATACGCGTAGATACGCGTAGATACATGTAGATGCATACGGATATGCGTAGATACGCGTAGATACATGTATATACATGTGGATATGCGTAGATACGCGTAGATACATGTAGATGCATACGGATATGCGTAGATACGCGTAGATGCATGCGTAGATACGCGTATCTACGCGTAGATACATGTAGATATGCGTGTTCAGAGTATAAACTGAGGATGTAAACATTGTTTTTGGCATTGTGTTTACAAATTTTATTACAAAATCGTCTCTCTCTCCTTTTGCGATAAAAATGTGGACAGTTTGTGAGGCACTTATTGCTATAGCGATGTTTACTATAGATGCTTACTGATGTTTACTTTGGCACGCTGTGTTCAATGAGGCGTGCGCGCATAAATTTAGGTTGATCTATGCACACATATTTTGTTAGTCATTGACAATACTCTTGTTGAGGTGACGAAAGTTTTAGAGCTTCAGTGGGATAAATACGTGTTTGAATATTGGAATCCATAGGGCGAAAAAGGGTAACGCGAACGCGAACACTGATTTTAAAAGTAAATTATTGTTGCTCGCTTTGTTTGGCTGGATGCATATATTAACGCACAGATTAACGTTTGTAACAAATTTATTTCTTAAGTATAACAATTAATCACACAAATGCATATAATTCTTAAACATATTGTCTTGCTTTATTGCTCGTTAGCCATGGTTTCTCTAACAAAAGCTCGGACCGTAGCCTCGTCTTCGTGCAGATTCACCCATTTTATATGGCCTGTAGATTGGTGCCTTATTTTGACAGGCCAATAATGTTCGCCGTTGCTGTAGACACCCGGACGGCTAGGATCAACACTATTGCGCGACGATTTATACATCTCTATGATAGCATATCCTTTGGGAATGACACGAACGGTATCGGCTTTGTCGGTGTATTTTAGCCACTCGGGGATAGTTGCATCCGACCAGGTAATATACCGATGATGTTTAGGTTGTTTTCTTCCAGGCTTGGTTTCGACGCCAGAAACCGGTGTGGGTGTAGTCACTTTAGTTTGGGTGGTGAAGGGATAAACATGGCAGTCGCCAAATAGGTCTCCAAGAACTTGCTTATCGGTTGGTGTGTCAGGCTTGTTATCCACCAATAAGTATCCAAACGGTTTTTCGGTCTCTTTGTAATAAGCGTTCATAAAATGGATTCTGTTCTTATCAAACATACGTTCTCCAACAATACCAATTTGTTTCCTATCGCTTGGACTTCGGAAGAGAGCCAGATATTGGGCATTTCGGCTGATATCCGTATTATATTTCCCCTTTGGAAACATGTTTTGCAGCAATAAGATAACGCTCGCGTTTCGATGGCGGCCTTGGGTAAACAATCGAGATACCACAGGACTGTCTGTCGCTTCAGCCATCAAATCGTCCAGGATGATGATGTTGTTGTACCGCGTATCAATCTCGCTCATGTTCTCAGACAGTTCGGGCACACTTCTCTCAAACCGGATGCTTTTTCCGAGAGACTTTTTCAAGACGTCATAACATTCTTGCCACTGGTTGTAGTACCAAAAAATGCGAATACTTTTTTCCTCTTCGTACACGACACGATTGTTTTCCAAAATTTGTTGGACAAAATATGTTTTTCCACTTTGACTCGGACCCACAACCAAAAGTGAGAATTTATGGCGGAGGTTGAAATCCGGATAGGGTTTGATAGTCAAAGATGCTTTAGCTTGTGCTGCTTTTGGTTTCTTAGCTGGCAATGAGTGTGCACTTCGGCTTACACGTTTTTCTCCTGGCTTTTCGGGGTCCGGATATGGAGATTGATATTGCCATGATGACACCTGGGCTTGCTGAAGAACCTGTTGTCTCTCCTTGGATTGTAAGCCGTGAACTTGTGAAAGATGTGTACTGATGTTCTTTAAATTAGGTCGGCCGCATGTCGGACAGGTCCGAGGAAATCTTCTTGGCATGATTGCTCCCGCAAATGAATCAAGTTTATATATAAATTCAGTTCTATATATCAATGCTTTAAGGGGTTGCAAGGATTCTGGGGGAACTCTGTAGCGGTTCCCTGGGGGTTCCCTCGGGGTTCTGTAGGGGTTCCCTCGGGGTTCTGTAGGGGTTCTCTCGGGGTTCTGTAGGGGTTCTCTCGGGGTTCTCTCGGGGTTCTGTAGGGGTTCTCTCGGGGTTCTGTAGGGGTTCTCTCGGGGTTCTGTAGGGGTTCTCTCGGGGTTCACTGGGGGTTCCCTCGGGGTTCCCTGGGGGGTTCTGTAGGGGTCCCCTGGGCATCTGCTCATAAAAGTGCCATGCTGCTGAAAAGAAAGTCATTTCTGGGCAGTTAGTGGTAACGGAATGAGCTGCAAATTTTGCGGAAAACAATTTAGCCGTGGTTATAATCTACGCAGACACGAAAAGGAATACTGTCCACTACGCGAACAAGAGATGTCAGAAACAGAAAGTCAGATAATGGATTCCGAAGACGATGTTTCGACAACTTCAACTCATGGGTCTGATAATGAGTCAGAAACTGAAGAAGCAGAAGAAATGAATCCTTGGATACCAATGATCGAAGAAGCAAAGGAAAGAAGTAATACAGCTTTTGAGGAAATGAAAGAGAGCCTTGTAAACAGCGGTCTTGATGAGCAATCTGCTACCGACAAAGCTCACACCAATATTCTGCCTGAACTCCAAAAGGAACTTGAAAATATTTATATACAACGTCTCCTGTGGATGAAACAACTGAAGAAAGATCCAGTCCATGAGAAAATAATGCAGACAAAGGAAACACTTGTCGAAAACGATGACTTTGATCCAGAAGAAGCTTTGGAAGCAGCTGTTGATAAGAGAAAGTTTCTTATAAGAAGGCTTTTAAGGGATTACGATTTTGATGAGGAAGATGACGCAGAAAGCGATGATTAAACTCAGTCAAACGGTTTAATGCGGTTGGAGCTTTTGTTAGAGAAACCATGGCTAACGAGCAATAAAGCAAGACAATATGTTTAAGAATTATATGCATTTGTGTGATTAATTGTTATACTTAAGAAATAAATTTGTTACAAACGTTAATCTGTGCGTTAATATATGCATCCAGCCAAACAAAGCGAGCAACAATAATTTACTTTTAAAATCAGTGTTCGCGTTCGCGTTACCCCCTTTTTCGCCCTATGGATTCCAATATTCAAACACGTATTTATCCCACTGAAGCTCTAAAACTTTCGTCACCTCAACAAGAGTATTGTCAATGACTAACAAAATATGTGTGCATAGATCAACCTAAATTTATGCGCGCACGCCTCATTGAACACAGCATGCCAAAGTAAACATCAGTAAGCATCTATAGTAAACATCGCTATAGCAATAAGTGCCTCACAAACTGTCCACATTTTTATCGCAAAAGGAGAGAGAGACGATTTTGTAATAAAATTTGTAAACACAATGCCAAAAACAATGTTTACATCCTCAGTTTATACTCTGAACACGCATATCTACATGTATCTACGCGTAGATACGCGTATCTACGCATGCATCTACATGTATCTACGCGTATCTACGCATATCCGTATGCATCTACATGTATCTACGCGTATCTACGCATATCCACATGTATATACATGTATCTACGCGTATCTACGCATATCCGCATGTATATACATGTCTTCGTAGACGTCCGACCCCTGAGTATCTACGCGTATCTACGCAAATGACGTCATATGGCGAGATCCTCAAAATGCTGACGTCATATGGCGGGAAAAATCACCCCATATGGGGGGTCACATCTACTTACATCGCTGTCAGTTGAGTCTGAATCTTGCACAATATTGCTCGACTTTACAGGAGACTTTATCTTCTTAGGATAAGCAGTTTTCCAATGAAATATTGAAGGCACTGCCCCGTCACAAAGAGTACGTATGCCAGCACGGGAAACTTTAAAATCTGTATCTTTAAAGTGCCTTGAGCAAACGCGAGTGTTGTCATTTACTGTGAAGTGTCGCCCAACGTCTCTGCGAATTGCTCGAATCCACTCATCAAACAGATTCTTTTCTTTCGGAAATTTGAAGTAGGATATCTTTTTTCCTTCTTCTACGTAAACTTTTTTCTTGCAATGAGGAACACAACAGTTTTTCGGCATTGGGCTGCCTCGGTAATCTTTGTAATGTCTGTAACTTGATATGGCCATCTTGTCATCATCACTCATCGGGATATAAATTTGCAATAAAAGCCCAGCAGGACGTCGTTCGGCACGGATTTTGATATAAATATCCTCTTCGGTGGCTTAGAATTGACCATATCCGAAAGAAATGTCTTTTTCGCAGAAAAATAAGCAAAATTTTAAAAAATAACTCTCCACTCCTAATATAATTTATAATAATATCGCGAATTCTGGCCCCCTTAGCCTCGTTTTCATGTTTCCGGTCACCATTTTGGAATAAGGTGTATACCAATATTTGGATCTCTTGAGCTCAACTAATAAAGTATATTTAGAGTAAGTCCAAGTAAAATTGAAGATCTTGTATAGTAGCATTTGCTAAAGTAATTTTAAATGGCAACTGCATTATTTTCAGCGTTTTAATTTAAATATTGTCGCGGCTAATTCAAATTTTAAGCTGGAACAACATGCTTAAAATTCACGAACAAAGATTGCAAATATTTCCTCACAAAATCGCTCTATTACACATAAAACATAACACTAATCTTACCTGAATAATATTCAGTGGTCGCTGATGTGTTACTTCTGAAAATCCAGTTCATCTTGGGTAAAAAAGAGTCCAAGAACACAGGGACAAGTCAAAGAAAAAAATATAATTTTTGAAAATATCTTAAATATGGCCGGTCAGTGCTTCCACAAGTCGTAAGTGAAATATCCTTCTTCGAGCGTTAAATTTCCTTTTTTTTCGTTAAATTTCCTTGCAAAAATCACGAAATTTCCCTTCAAATTTCCTTGCAGTTTCTATAAAAATTATCAAATTTCTTATACTCCGAGACTCTCGGAGACTATGATGTCCATCACAACCTCGTACCCAGGGTTTCTGCGCTTGTGGCACAAGCACAAAGCCCTGGGTACGAGGTTGAGCGCATGAATGCCTCATCAGCCGAGAATAGGCCCTTCCCGATTGTGCTAGCATAATTTTCAGCATAATTTGGCTTAACGAGCATATTTTTTGCATTTTTTCAAGAAAAGAACTGCTAGCATAATTTAGTAATTTTTCGCTAATTCATCTGAATTTTGGGTGTTAAAAAGCAAAACTTTTCATATTTTTGGTGTTCATGCAGTTTTAGTGAGTTTAGGAAAACTATATTTCATCTTTTATTTCCCCATAAAGTCAAAATAAAGTACGTTTTACTAATTTTATTATCTTATAATCCGATACGGTCATACCGAAATACAAATCTGAAAGTGGAATCACTGGCTAATTGAAAAAACAAGATGGCGTCACAAAATAACTTACATTTAACATTTTAAAGTTAACGTTGTATTTGCATGAAGCTTTAGTTAACGAAAAGCACATGTTGTGCCATATGTTGATGTGTTTCTTCTAAATAAAGCCAAGCATTTTTTTCAACCAAATGAGCATAATTTTGAAAAATGAGCATAAATTTGAGCATAATTTTGGGGAAAAACAAGCATTGCTATGTGCATAATGTGCCAGTTTTACTAGAACAATCGGGAAAGGCCTAGCCGAGAAGCCCTGAGTAGGAGGTTGGGTTGTGTCTCACAGTGGCGACGGAATATTAGTTTGGTTGGGTGGCATGGGGGGATAAGAAAACTGTAGGGTGGTCCGGGTGCATGCTCCCCCAGAAAATTGTAAATTCTGGAGTCTCTGAAATGGCCTTTCCTGCGTTCTGGGGAAGATTTGACATGCAGAAACAAGGTTATTTTGTTCATATTGCATTTTGTTCATATTTCAGGCAGCAAAGAATCTGACATCTTAAAATTTCCTTTCAATTTCCTTTGTTGAGGCTAAATTTCCTTGCCATTTCCTTGTAAATCTTATTTCCTTGCATTCTTCCTTGCAAAGCCCAAAATTTCCTTTTGCAGGGAAATTTCCTTGCAAGTGGATGTCCTGCGCCGGTGTGATGATTCTATCCCGTGGACCTTTGCGCGCGTAGGACGAAGATTAGACACCAGTATGTCAGTCCACGCGCATTACCGAATAACCGAAATCAGTATTCATTCTCGTTCATTTCTTCGATAGAGTAACAAAACTCCAATCACCGGTAAGTATTTCAGATTTTGTGTTATATATAAAGCTCTTAAATAAATAGATAGTCGTTGAAATGCTCTTCTGAAATATCGAGGAATAAAATCCTACACAAAAATATGGCGTTCCGTTGCGGACAGAAATACGAGTGAGAACTATTCAAATCCAAGTCGAACATTGTATAATTTCAAGTCGAATATATTGGGATCGAAGTCGAAAAAAAGATATCGAAGTCGGAAAAACGTTTGTCGAAGTCGAGAACGCGATAATCGAAGTCGATAATATGATAATCGAAGTCGGTTTTGTTTCATCGAAGTCGAGAGGAAGTGCAAAAATAATATTCGAGAGGAAACGGAAGTTGCTAGGATGAAAAAGGAAATAGGAATTTGCTACCTGGGGAAATAGTTCCATGCGTATTTTAATGGTTTATTATGCCTATTCGTGGGTTAAATGAATATAAAGGATGGCGCAGCAATTGCTCATTACCAGAAATATGGGGGAAGATGGCGACGGACATCCTCCATGCGCACAAGCCGCATATTGCCCAAATATGGCGCCCAAATTTTATTATAAGCTATATCAGAGTTGATAAAAATATCAAATTTTCACTTACTTTGCTTAAATATTTCATGGTTAAGGAGCTCGATAATAGTAACGGCATGAATAGCCAACATTAATAACGCAAAATTGTCAGTATTTATCCATGTCTAGGTACTTACTGCCAGATCGACGGATTATACAGTGTAATCTATAGTAATAACGCAATATATATGAGGTAAAACCTCGCCGAATAATTAAGCCAACATCCTTTCGGGCGATGCAAAGTGCAAAGCTCGCGATGAACTCAGTGAAGTGATTATTCCACGAGAAACTACTTCCAAAATCGTTTGAAAATCGGCCCTTTTCGTAGTCTAAGAGTCGTCAATATGGCGTCTTTAGATCTAAATTTCCGCAAAAAGATAAACATGATAACGTTTTATATGCTGGTTCGAGCAGCCAGGTTTTTTGTTGTTAGCAAGGCTAGTTTGCAGTCTCTTACTACAGAAAAACAGAGAGATTTGCGTGATCTGGTGACTTAGTTTCGTGTGGAATTAGTAATTTGCGTGCATATATTCGAGCTATTTTCCTTGGGAAAACATGTAGTGACAAAAGGTCAGCAAGTATCAGGTGTCACGTCATGCTTTAATTTCTGGTTTCTCGCTTTATATATAACATTAAGATATACGCACAGCTTTATACTCCCGAGATATTGCGGTATCTCCTGTTGTGGATGTTTGTTTTGGAAGTGATAAAAAGTGCGGTACTTTTGGCCTCAAAGTCGTGTGACTTTGCATCCTTTACTGTAAAACTATCGCAAAATAAGCAGCTATAAGCAGCGCTGGAATTGTAGTTATTAGACGGGTAAAACCTTTTGTGCCGCCTGAAACTTTGCAGGTTGTATATAATGCTCTGGTGCAACCATACTTTCATTATTATAGCCCTTTTTGGGACAACTGTGGGAAAGAGCTTAAAGTAAAGTTACAAAAATATCATTCTCGTGCGGCTAAAGTAATTACAGGAACAAATTATGATATCCGAATGGCCGACGTGTTCGAAACCCTTATACCGAAATCGTAACACATAGTCAAAATAAACTACGAAAACTCTCACAAAATCAATAATAAAACATATATTTCACTGCTCACACTCACACGTTTCGTTTTACAAGTCTCACTGTTTATATTATCATTATCTGTCAATCAAAAGTCTTATTATGTTTGAGTCACGCGATGTGATGTCACACTTCCGGTATGCTACTCCCCTAAAAATTAAATCTACATTTTTACTACTTTAAAGCCAATTTATATGCAAAAATATAAATTTAAGTTAATGGAGCAATGCTCACGGTAATTGGCAAATGGCAATTTCAATGCTATATAACTCAGGGGTCTGATTACAGTTTCATGTTATCACAACTAAAATATGCGGCTGATGGTGATGAAAGGTCACCTGGTTTATATCATGTCTGAAATATCAAAGGTTACTTTGTATTCATCATTTGTGCACGTGCACGGCAGATGACACAAAATTCCTACAACCAATCAGAATGTTACCTGCTTAATTTGACATAATTGTAACCAATCATAAACCAGGAAAATGAATACAATAGATAAAGCATGCTCGCAAGAGATCACTTTGTTCTAAAGTTCCAACGAGGCACACTACAGGTTACAAAGCTGCGAAACTTTTATTCATCTATTGCTTATAAATAATTCATCGCTATGCCTCCAGTTCGACGCGTAAGAATACGAAATGCAAATGAAGGAAGTGCGTCAAGCAATAACGTTTCCAACATCAGACATAATGTAGTTAATACCATTACAAGTCTTCGAAGACAGTGCGCCGAGAAAGGACTACCAACACATGGACGTCGAAATGCGTTAGTTGCTCGCTTACAACACCACGCCACAACTAACGTGAATTTACGCGTGTCTACAAACGAAGACTCGCAACCAGCGCCTACGGAATCACTAACCTTGCCTATGGAATCGCAACAACTTCTTTCAGAAGCGCAGCAGGCACAAATTCAGTCGATAGCCTCTCGTTGTATTGAACAAGCTGCGGCCGAGATAGCGTCCAACGCAGCCCGGGCTGCCGTCCAAGCAATGTTAAACTCGACGTCTTGTGCTAGTGGAAGCAACGCGGCCAACAGCATTCCAGTCATCCTAGACGAACGCGAAGTGCGCGAAGGCAATATTCCCACACTAACTGCAAATCAGTCGACCAACGCCACAGTACAGCGAATTCCTACGGAAATGGCTTCCACGAGGTTCCTGCGACATACGTCAAGCAAATCCAGTCGGGTGAGTTTTTGACTTAGCTAAACTTCTACCTAAAAACATGTCGATGGGCAACCAATCCGATGAGCCCATAATCTTAACGCTTGAGAACACGGTGATTAAGGCCAAAAGGCATCTCAGCCAACCGCTAGAATCACCGATATTGAACAGTGGACAACCGCGTACACCTCGTATATGAGCGTTATGACCCATCAGTTTCCCGGTCGGGCCCAAGAACTTATCCAATATATGAGTTTGATACGCCATGCTGCCCAAACTCACCGGGGCCTGGGTTGGTGTATATACGACCACAAATTCCGATGTAAAGCCGCACTTAACCCTAGTCTCGACTGGTCCATTCTTGATCAACAACTTTGGCTGATGATATTTACCACAGCACCGGATATGCTTGCACGACAATATCCAATTTTTGCCAATGGACCCCAAAACCGGGCTTCCTCAGGGGGCGAACGAGGAGGCTCTTGTCATGAATTCAACCGAATGGGTCTGTGTTCCCGGCAGTCATGCCAATACCGCCACCTATGTAACAGGTGCAATCAACCACACCCAGGGTATCTCTGCCCCCTCCTTCAAATCCACACAAGCTGAGGATAATGAGCAAATCTCAAAACGAGGTCACAAAACTTCAAGATCAAAACGTGACTGAAGTAATACCATTACCTACCCCTGTTTCTGTTCACAACCTAGAAGTAGCTCTGTCTGGTCATCCAGACAAAAATTTTGTTTCAGAGCTTTGTAACGTTTTTACTCATGGTGTGCACATAGGTTTTCAGGGGCAACGCACCCCCAGGTTTTCAAAAATTTGCCTACTGCTTTTGCCAATCCGGAAACTGTTTCCTCGAATTTAGCAACTGAAGTTTCTCTTGGCCGCATGGCTGCCTTTGACTCTCCCCCCTTTCAGAATTTTCAGGTTTCACCAATTGGCTTGGTACCTAAAAAGAATTCAAGCAAATTCCGCACAATTTTTCATTTGTCTTATCCGAAATCAGGCTCAACCAGCATAAATCATAGCATTTCGAAAGAAGATTTTAGTCTCCAGTATATCACAATAGATGATGCTATCAAGGGTATTCAGCGTTTTGGCTCAGGCTGCTTCCTGGCCAAAACCGACATTGAATCGGCTTTTAGGCTAGTCCCAATCCATCCAGATGACTATGAGCTGTTAGGCATGTGCTGGGAGGGGAAGTATTATTATGATAAGGTTCTACCATTTGGGTTACGGAGTGCCCCATCCATCTTTAACCGACTTTCAGATGCACTTGAATGGATCCTACTCCATAACTGTAACATCTCATTTGTATGTCATATTCTTGATGATTTCCTTCTCATTGAGCCCCCAGCAGTTACACCACCTTTGGACGGGGTTTGTCAACAAAGTTTAACAAAAATGTTATCTACCTTTGAAAGCATTAAGATCCCAATAGCTCCAGGGAAAACACAAGGCCCCTCGCAAGTACTTGAGTTTTTAGGCATCCTATTAGACACTGTAAACATGAAAGCCAGTCTACCTCGAGACAAAATTGAGAGGCTGCATGCCATCTTTGAGCAATTTCAACATAGACGGTCCTGTACTCTAAAAGAATTGCAGTCTTTAATAGGCACCCTAAACTTTGCATGTAAAGTAGTGCCCCCTGGGCGGCCCTTCTTACAACGCATGATTGCTCTAACTAGAAACATCAAGAAACCACATCACCACATTAAGCTAAATTCTGGTTTCTTCCAAGATCTTGAAATGTGGAAGAAGTTTATTTCCAACTGGAATGGGGCAAATTTCTTTCTGTCTTCAGAGTGGCATGACTCTGATACTTTAGTGCTACATACTGATGCCTCTGGCACATTGGGGTTTGGGGTATTTTTGGGAAGAAGTGGTTTCAGGAGCATGGAAACCAAATCAAAGACTAGGCCAGCCTGGTATAAGTATATCTTGGCAGGAGTTCTTTGCAATAGTTGTAGCATGTCATATCTGGGGTGACCTCCTTCGGGACCACCGGGTTAGGTTTCATTGCGATAATGAGGCTGTGGTGACCATTATTAATACTAAACGTTCCCGAATCCCCAGGGTTATGGACTTACTGCGTCATCTAACACTCCTAACCTTGCGGCACAATATATACATCCACGCTGTGCATATTCCTGGTAAACACAATGACATAGCCGATGCAATTTCTCGTTTTCAATTTCAGAGGTTTCGACAATTGGCTCCGGATGCAGATACCAGTCCCTGCCAAATTCCAGAAACTGTAATGACTCTCTGAATGAGGACATCCAACATTATATAAATTTATCTCTAGCATCTGCAACACAACAAACTTATAGTTCTGGAGAAAACGCTTTATAACATTCATCCAGTTATACAAGAGAAAAATATTGACCAGTGTATACCAGCTGACGAAGTGCTGTTGACAGAATTTGTCGCATTTCTTGCAAAATCTATCAAATATCCTTCCATAAAAACATATTTAGCAGCAGTTCGTCACTACCACATTCGGCATGGTTTCCAGTTAAATTTGCACAAAATGTTACGCCTGCAACTTGTGTTACGAGGAATTAAACGCTCCCATGGCGACAAAATTAGAGTCCGCCTCCCAATCACAATCCACCATTTGCGGCTTTTTAGAATGTTACTTGGCATACCCAACACACCAAGTTTTGATTCCCTGATGATCTGGGCAGCCATGACATTAGCCTTTTTTGGGTTTCTCCGTCTTGGAGAGTTAACATGCAACTGTAAATTCAATCCGAACATACATCTTACCCGAGATAGCGTCCTCTTTGCACCTAGACTTGGCACAAAAGGTCCAGATTCCATGACTGTCCATATTAAGGAGTCCAAGACTGACCCATTTCGCCTGGGTCATACTATAACAGTTGGGGCCACTAATTCTGATATTTGTCCAGTACAAGCTTTACAAAACTATCTGTCACTACAACCACCCACAACTGGTCCTCTGTTTATCCATGCATCAGGTAAACCTCTCACAAAACAAAATTTAACCACTGAAACTAGGAAGCTGCTCACTAAATCTGGCTTCGAGGCTTTGAATTATGCTGGTCATAGCTATAGAATAGGTGCAGCAACGACTGCAGCGGAAGCAAAATTACCGTCATGGCTTATTAAAACCTTAGGACGGTGGTCATCTGACTGCTATGAACGTTATATCCAGACACCTACTTCTACGTTATCAGGAGTATCAGCCATGCTGGCCAAAACTTAATTCTATTGCAAAAGAGAGAATAATATTATATCTAAGAATATATGTGTGTGCGCATATATATACATATATGCATATTTATATTATACATGCCAATTTGCATATTTATGTGTGGGCTTTTTTCGTCTATGGGGAATACACTTTGTGTATTTGTGGGGTTGAAGTGCTCCCAATGATCACCTTCAGGCCCATAGACTCAGGTTACCTTAATGTACAGATAATCAGTCGAATCGTAGGGACTGGCCAAGGGGATTATGACCTCGTGGCTCAGGTTGATGTTAGAGGGGGTCGCTACCCTTCTGGCAGGGCTCAATTGGGGATTATGACCCCTATAGGGCATTCAGTCTCTCCTAGTGGGGCTTATAGATCCCCCACAGGAGGAAAGCATAAGGCCTTAATGAGTCTTTTGGGATGTACACAGCTTTACAACAGTACAGTATGTTAAACCGGAGTACTTCACCCCATGACCCATTCTCCCACACAAAAATTCGTATCACTTGTGTTTGATTTTAGTCGTAGTATTCTCCCAAGAGCAATTGAATCATTAAAGCCAATTTATATGCAAAAATATAAATTTAAGTTAATGGAGCAATGCTCACGGTAATTGGCAAATGGCAATTTCAATGCTATATAACTCAGGGGTCTGATTACAGTTTCATGTTATCACAACTAAAATATGCGGCTGATGGTGATGAAAGGTCACCTGGTTTATATCATGTCTGAAATATCAAAGGTTACTTTGTATTCATCATTTGTGCACGTGCACGGCAGATGACACAAAATTCCTACAACCAATCAGAATGTTACCTGCTTAATTTGACATAATTGTAACCAATCATAAACCAGGAAAATGAATACAATAGATAAAGCATGCTCGCAAGAGATCACTTTGTTCTAAAGTTCCAACGAGGCACACTACAGGTTACAAAGCTGCGAAACTTTTACCCACCCACCCACCTCGTCTAGTCAGAGGATATGCACTGGTACTAAAGAGAACACTGGAAGCACCTACGTCACGGTATATCCTAGAAACAATGCGAACATTGGAGGGCACTGCTATCGTACCTCAGGACATATTAAAATCTTATTTGTAAAATATGAACTGGTATTTTGTTGAATTTATTTTATGCTTTGTAGTAACAAATAAAATGGTCATGCGGGGTTGAAGTGCTCCCAACGATCACCTTCAGGCCCATAGACTCAGGTTACCTTAATGTACAGATAATCAGTCGAATCGTAGGGACTGGCCAAGGGGATTATGACCTCGTGGCTCAGGTTGATGTTAGAGGGGGTCGCTACCCTTCTGGCAGGGCTCTATTGGGGATTATGACCCCTATAGGGCATTCAGTCTCTCCTAGTGGGGCTTATAGATCCCCCACAGGAGGAAAGCATAAGGCCTTAATGAGTCTTTTGGGATGTACACAGCTTTACAACAGTACAGTATGTTAAACCGGAGTACTTCACCCCCATGACCCATTCTCCCACACAAAAATTCGTATCACTTGTGTTTGATTTTAGTCGTAGTATTCTCCCAAGAGCAATTGAATCATTAACACTATGTTTTAACTCAACATGAAATGTTTCAAACTTTCAGTTCTAACTGTTCAGTCTTTCTCTTCGTTTTCTGCCAACTCACGTATTTTCTTTCTTGCGTCAACTGCTGCTCCCCGTTTCTCCCTCTTCTTTTCAACTCCATGGGTCTGCTCCTAATTTCTTTGTTCTGCTTGCGTTGAGCATCGCATCTCGAGTGGACATACTAACTGTAACGGTCTTTCAATAGTGTGTCCTTTGTGTAATAATACCACACCACGTACCACACTATCCTTTCCTTTAACTTGCCGTAGTACCTTTCCTTTCTTCCACTCGCTTCTGTTCTTCTCTTCTCCCACGACTAATAATATCTCTCCAATTTCGGGTGCTCTGGCTTGGTTAACATTGATTCGTTGACTCTCCATTAAACTGTGTATATATTCTCTTTGCCATCGTTTCCACGCGTTATTCTTTGCTTTATTTAATAATTCGTTTCTGAATCTTTGTTAGCTCGTCCTCGTCACTGTCCATGTGGTTGACAAGGTACGTGTTTTCTCCTTGAATCAGGACATTCGGTGTCAGTACTTGCTCTTCTTCACTTTCACTTTCCACATAGGTAAGAGGACGATTGTTCATATTGATCTCAATGTCCATGATGACATTTTCAAGATTCTCGAATGAAAGGTGCGATCGTCCTAAGCTTTTGTAAAGTGACTTCTTAATTTCACGGATTAATCTTTCATAAATCCCTCCCCACCAAGGGGATCTGGCAAGGTTAAATCTCCAGTGTATATCGTGTGCTGCAAGGAAGTCGTGAAGTTTTTCACTCTTTCTAATAACTTTGATCCATATAGCTGTCGTTTTAAATGTCGCTGCATTGTCTGAAATGATTAATCGAGGTCTTCCCCTTCGAGCGATGAATGAATTGAGTTTGCGTTGGAACTCCTCTGCTTCCTGGCTCTTGGTTAATTCTAAGTGGACGGCTCGCGAAGTAGCAACATAACATTTTCCTTCTTCTTTCTTTCCAATTCTGTATCTTAAAGGTCCGGCAAAATCGACTCCGGTGATCTCGAATGGTTGGCTTGCTTCGGTTCTTAAACTTGGCATGTTGCTCGTCAACGGTGATCCGTATGGCTTCGCAGAGTACAGCTTACATACATTGCAGTTGTTGATCAGTTTCTTCACCTTTGAGCGAAGTTGTGGTGTCCACCAATGTTCTCTCAGAGCTGCCATGGTATTTGCAACACCAAAATGCTTGATCTTGTTATGAGTATGAGCTATTAGCTTTTCTACGAAAAGTCCTCCATCAAGGTAGATTGGCTCGTAACCATTTACTCTTCCTTTGCACTTGAGAACTTTGGTTTCTTTTTCTTCGACTATTCTCCAACCTGGGGCTTGCAACTCGGGATTAACTCCTTGCTGAACTCTTCTCACCCAGCTGTTTCTTGCTGTTGTAATTTCCTCGTTTACGAGTGGTCCCGATTTCTTCTTGTTCTGACGAATCTTCGTCAAGCAGTTGTTAATGAATCTTAATATCCACGCTGTTACTCTCAACGTACGCCAGTATGTGCTTCTTTCTAAAAGAGCGTCCCATTCATCCAGTTCATGATCTTTTGTAAATAACACTTGCTCCTTAATTGGCTTACTCTCTTCCCTAACAGCTGTCGTTGCTGTCAAGTTAGGTTGCTCCGGCCACTGTTCTTTCTCTAACAACCAGTTTGGACCGTTGAACCAATTCCCGTTTCCCAATCTTTCTACGGTTGCTCCCCTACTTCCGAGATCTGCGAGGTTTCTCTTTGATGGGCAATATTTCCAGACAATGCCAAGCTCACTGGTAATCTCCGCGATCTTCATAACTCTGTTACTGACAAACACTTTCCATGGTTTCCCCGGATTAGTCAGCCAGTAAAGCACTACCATGCTGTCTAATCAGATTCCAATGTTCTTGATTGGTTGATTGTGTAAGGCATTGCTTAGATTCTTCGCCATGTTGGCAGCCATGTGAGCTCCTACGAGCTCCAATCTTAGTATTGATGTGTTCCGTTTTGAAATCCTAGATTTAGATGTCAATAGTCCCTTGACTGTTGCCGATGTCTGTTCCACTACTGCTATGGTTACTGCAGAACACGCTAGGTTGCTTGCGTCAGCAAACGCATGGAGCTCAATGGCTTTCGTTTCCTTCGAATTTGCGATTATGCTTCTTGGCACTTTGACATTTTTCAACTGTTTGTTCCACTTGAGCCATTGTTTCTTTAAATCTGGTGAAACCTCCAAATTCCACCCTTTCTTCTCTTCGCAGACCTCTCTGTAAATGTTCCCGGATTGCTATTTGTAGAAAGGCTTTTTGGATATCGGCCACAAGAATATTAGATGACATTCTCGCTCTCACCATAATGTCCCACAACAAGGGTTGAAGGGGTGGCCCGGTGAACATGCAGTCATTTATGCTAGATGACAACGGATGGGGTTGGAGCTGGCGTCGAAGACCATTCTCACTTTCGTTGTTGCAGCATCTTTCCGAACAACTGGCTTGTGCGGCATGTAATACAACCTTTCTCCCGACGGCATCTTTGGGGCTCTCTCAATCATCCCACCAGATATCTGGTCTTCAATAATCTTCTCATACTCTTGCTTCAAATCTTCTTCCTTTGCTAGCCTTTTGTTGACATTATATAGTCGTCTTCTGCTTTGCTGTTCGTTTGTAGCTGTCAACTTGCTTCCTGGAATCCAAGGTATGCTAACTTGATATCTGCCATCATCTTGTTTTGTTATGCTGTCTCGAAACTCGGTTAACACTTGCAACTGGTCGTTTTCACCACGATCTTCAACCCCAAGTACATCAAGACTGTACAACCGTTCGTAATCATCAACATCTCTCGTGAACATACAGGCATCACTTGAGTAATCCTCGCCACCATGAATGACCCATCCAAATGTTGTTTCTTCCACTATGGGATCTCCTGGATTTCCTTTGTATACTTTCTCCGTTCTGATTTTTGTGTAAGTGCCATCGCCAAGTATGATATGAATTGGCTACTCTCCTTTGTCAGACTTGTAGAATCTCTTGTCTTGTGTGTGGATGTATTTCATCTTGACCTCATTCATATCAGGTCTCCTAACAGTGGTAAAATCAGAAAGTTTAGAACCAGTCAGTTCAATTTTTTCATGTGTATTCCCGTCAAGAGAGTCTATGGTCGCTTGATAAATTGGCATGGATTGAGTGCTAGTGCCATTCACGGTTACTATCTCACGAGCTCCACGATGTGTTGGATCTAAATTGAGTTTCTTTACTGCTTCGCGAGAAATAAAGTTTCGACCAGAACCGGTGTCGAGATATGCCCACAGTGTTTGACCTTTTATGTTGATGGGTATAATTGCTGGAAGTGACTTTTCCTCTGTGAATGTGGTAAATCCAGTAAGCGTTGCTCTGTTTTCTTTGTCGACTTCATTCTTGTCACACAAGCTTGTATGATGTTTCGCATTACACATCAGGTAACCACGACTTCGACAATGATTCGCCCGGTGTCCTGAGCGAGCACAATTAAAGCACAGGTTCTTTTCGGAAAATATTTTCTTTCTGTCTACCAAGCGCTTCACTGATCGCTGCATTGATCACCCCAAGCGCTGCATTGATCACCCCAGTGTTCATTGCTTCCACAAAAAATACAGTGAGGTTTTCTTGCTTCTGATGACTTTTGATACCAGTGTCCTTCTGATTTCTTATAACTCTTGGGTGCATCATACACTTTATTCCTTCGTAACCACTTCTGTAAATTATTGATTAGCACTTCCATAGACCATTCTTCCCAGTCATGGTTTTACCTGTGGTAGCTTGTTGAGTGTGGTCATAACAAATCCAGAATGTTTTTCACCTTCACCCAGTGTCGTAATTGCGTCGAAATTCTTGCTTAATTTCTCATAGAAATCTTGAACTTTGCCATAATTCGTTCCTTTTACTGGAGTTAAATTTATTATTGCGTCCATATCAGCATTTATGACCTGTTTTGGATGACCATACTCGCTTTTCAGCCTCTCCCATGCAATCTTGTAACCAATTTCACCCGGTTTCAAATTAGATATCTTCTCTCTCACCTTTGGGTTCACCATTTCCAATAAAAACCCATATTTTTCTTCAGCTGTAGCCGCTTTCTCATGAACCAGTGTTAAAAACATATTCTCAAATCTCACCCAGTCTGTGGGGGTTCCATTAAACGGTGTAATTTTTAGCTTCGGTAATTTCGCTGTGGTTGAACGAGCGGTCTTTTCCACTTCTAGTTTCTTCTGTGTCATCAATAATTCTGCCTCATGTCTTTCCTGCCATAAATGTCGCTCGCGCATTTCTTGTTCTTCACGAAGCTCAGTCCGTCGTTGTTCTTCATATCGCAATTGCCTCTCTTTCACTTCTGAGCGTTGTAATTCAGACTCTCGATCCAAATTCTCTTGTTTTTCCTTTAGTTGCCGAGCTAATTTTTCCTTTTCATCGATCAGCGCTGAATATTTCGACTTTATATCTTTTTTCCACTCTCTCACTGGGCGTGGTGGCGTCTTACCGTTGTCGATTTTTAACTCTTCCGTTTGCGAAATAAGCTCGGATAATTTGGTGATTATTTTACTCGCCCTTTCGTTTGTCGCCTCGATTTCTACGTAGTCTTTCGCTTCGATAATTTTATTGGTTTCTTCCAGAAAATATTGTAACTTCGAAATTTCTTTGTCTATGTTTCCTTCGAGTTCTTGTTCCCCTGTATTCACCCTCTCGCTCGCTTCTTCGTCGCTCATAACGTACTAAACCTGTTGTACAAACACGTAGCCTCAACTTCGCTTCGAATTTCACTTCAATATATGTTGATTAGTCTCGAGAATGTTGTCGTATTCGGCCATCCTGGTCACGGCACCACTTGTATACCGAACTCGTAACACATACTCAAAATAAACTACGATAACTCTCACAAAATCAATAATAAAACATATATTTCACTGCTCACACCCACACGTTTCGTTTTACAAGTCTCACTGTTTATATTATCACTATCTGTCAATCAAAAGTCTTATTATGTTTGAGTCACGCGATGTGATGTCACACTTCCGGTATACCCTCGCTTGGGAAACCTAAAGGCCGGTTTACAGTTCGCGCGAATGCGTCGCGCGAACTGGAGAATTATTCGCGCGAACATAGCGAATCGGGTTTACACTTTTTAACATTCGCTCGAAAATTTGCAAACTTGCAAAAATCCTGGCTCTTGATTGGCTAAACGTTAATTCGTTCGCTGGCGACTGGCGAAAAAGTTGAAAATTTTCAACTCTTTCGCCAGTCGCTGCGAATCAAGTAGAATGACGAAATTTTCCATTAATAACCCTCGCGCATGCTCAGTGACAAATTCGCTCCTTCGCGCGACCAATTTTCGCGAACTCTAAACCGGCCTTTAAGCCCGGCGCACACTAGTGCAAGTTGTACGCACAGATGTCATTCGTGACCAATTACGTGCGACGAAAATCCTAGTGTGCGGGGAAAATATACAGGATTTTTGTCACTCGTGTTTGATATTTTCTGTCATTCGTGACAAAAATTCCTCGCAGCAAAGAAGTGCGCATGCGTGTTATTTCCCAAAACAACATGGCGGATAGTGAACAAACACTTGCAGCTAGCGACAGGAATTGCGGCGGGCGTTCATTGGTCAATATTCTTCGTTCTTTAAATGACTAGAAAGGCGGTATATTTAGCATTATATATAGTGGTTTATTGCAATTGCATTCAGCGAGCTAGTCGGTGGCGTAGTGGTTTAGGGCGTGCGCTGGCTACAGTTTCTTAGAGCGGCTGTTCAAGCCCGGTCAATCCCGGCCAAAACTTTTTTCTCACTTAAATTATTTTTTCTTTCAAATAATTTTTTCCGACTTGTTTTAACCCCAAAATTCCTTTTCAGACATTTCTGGTTAGGGTTAGGTTAAGGGTTGGAGGTGGGAAAGGTTTATTTTATAAGTATTTGACTTAACTATAGTCAGGCAAATGCCCGCCGCAATTCCTGTCGCTAGCTGCAAGTGTTTGTTCACTATCCGCCATGTTGTTTTGGGAAATAACACGCATGCGCAATTCTTTGCTGCGAGGAATTTTTGTCACGAATGACAGAAAATATCAAACACGTTTGATATTTGTTGTTCACGACACGAGTGACAAAAATCCTGTATATTTTCCCCGCACACTAGGATTTTCGTCGCACGTAATTGGTCACGAATGACATCTGTGCGTACAACTTGCACTAGTGTGCGCCGGGCTTTAGGCTTAGACGTGTGGCGAGATTACTTGAAATCGTTTTTTATATATAAAATCTTAAACAATCTCACTGCACCTAATTTGAATGAATCGTTTCAAAACATTAGTAATTGCCCTATTTCATACAATCTTCGAGATAGGGACACAGATTTAGTGCTACCAATGCCTAAGACTGAATTTATGAAGAGAAGTTTTAAATCTAATGGTGCCTTTATTTGGAACACTTTACCTAATGATGCCAAAAAGGCCAATACCTTATATTCATTTAAAAGGCTTATACGATTCCCAGGTCCCGTTTCATAGATTAGGAAAGGCTTATATGGCATGCTCATTAAATTTGATAATTTGAAATATAGTTATATTTGCATGTTCTGTTTCTATTTTTTTTCTACTTTGTATTTATTTTCATATATATCTTTGATTTTGTATTCTTTATATATTCTAGCACGCCCCCCATGGAAATCAACATGTAGTGTTGGGGCTAGCGGGTTGAAATATTTTTTTATGTTTGTATGTATGTATGTCACTGATCTGGATATAGTCTGGATAACGCATCTTATAATAAATCCGTGGCGAAAAGTGAAGCCGGAAGTCATGCTGCCGACACCCGACTCAGAAGTCCCAGTTTACTATAGATTTGTATTACAGAATCATAGTTTTCGCGGGGGTTTTTCCTTTTACACGTTTCTGATCGGACCAATTTTCTCATCACATGTATAGAACTACACGAGAAGTATTTTGAGGAAAAAATTCCGCTTGTTTTTGCTTCATCATAATAACGTTGGAAAACGGGATTTGAAGGTTCGAAGGAGTGAACATCCACTGCTTGTAATTATAGCTTTGATAAACAGCTTGTTCATGGCTTCTAATTGCAAGTCTATAACAAGAGTGTTTGCAACCACTGGTTTGCAACAGATACTGCTTAAATTAAAACGTTTAGGTGGATTAAAGCACATCAAAGATTTTTTAAACAAGGTGCGTTATTTCAATGCTTTAATACAACTGATGCAAAAGAATGGAGTGCAAATTCAACGTCCTAAATATCTTTGATAGTAACAATAAATACTCACTGATGGTGCTGTACAGCGTTACTCAATTACTCCACATTTAGTGATTTACATATTTATCATTAAGACATTATTCAGAATTAATATAGAATGATACTGACAAACAGTAAAATACACTATGATTATAGTTATAATGGCTAGGAAAACAGAAACTGAGTATCTGAGTTAATATATTTTTATGGTTTTTCAATATTTCTTTTTTCTTCAAGTGGTCCATACTTTTAAACTATCTATAAAACAAAACAAATAAAGCAATTTTAATATATAAATAATTAAATCTCAAAAATTCCCAATCCTTGTCAAGGTCGGAAAGAGGGGAGAGGGGGGGAGGGCAGAGGGGGGGAAATACCCAGTGCCACTTCCAAGGGATGTTAAAAGGGGCCAGGAAAAGTTGGGTAAGAATGCGCTCATACCAAAGTGTGTGTGCACAAATTTGATCGGGGTGCACATTCACCAACCTGCCCCGGGCCTGGGTCTGGCCGGCCTTGATCCTTGTGACATCACTTCAGGATCATAATATATTAATTCACTCCAAATGTCACCTCATTTTTCATGAAATTGAGAAATTTATGTCTTCCCAAACAATTTTTACAATTTTGACACAAAATTTTTCTAGAATTAACAAATACAGGAAAGTTACCTGGCTCAGACACTGGGCTCAGATTCCATCCATTAGGGTTATTGGCTAACACATTGTGGGGGATTGAGTGCACAGAACCTCAACAACTGAGCCTCATAATCTACCAGCCAGTTTAATAGAGGACATATCGTGGTTTCTTGGAAAGTTTGGAAATCTGGAGCTGAGCTGAAGCTGAGTCTATTCAATTAATGTTTTGCATTAAAAAATGTTGGGCCAGCAGAAAGCTTTGATTGTGAAT
The DNA here is from genome assembly GCA_016169945.1 of Trachythela sp. YZ-2020. Taxonomy (NCBI): domain Eukaryota; kingdom Metazoa; phylum Cnidaria; class Anthozoa; order Malacalcyonacea; family Clavulariidae; genus Trachythela; species Trachythela sp. YZ-2020. The sequence goes on along the minus strand of JADLSH010000032.1, from coordinate 207,120 downwards.
AAGCAACAGTGATGGGGAACCTCCTGTTGAGCCTCTCAGGGTTCTTGCTGAAGATCCATGATGACAGTTGATCACATTCACAACTTCGTTATAAATGGATTGACAAGTGTTGTTGCAAGGTCAGTCTATATTGTCTGGGCAAAGAAGCCTGAAGCCACACAAGACCTCTGTGGCAACAAACTAAGAAGGAAATCTAACAAACCTCTTGACTTCCGTCTTTAATGATCAACAATACAATTCATCAGTGAATGGTTAACTTAGTTTACTTACATGGATTGAACTTATAAACCTGTTTGCTTACCATGCACCACATTACCAAAGCTATATATGCATACGAATATCTCGTAATCAATGAACCAGCATGAAAATTTGAGATGTACTTTGAAGACTTACCTCAATTTCGCTTTTGTTCACAGTGTAGTTGGTTCATTTCATCAAACTTCCAGACTCCTTTATTTGTGTAGCAGTTACTCCATGAGAAATTGAGAATGTACTGTAATCTGTTTCAGAACAACCTTGTTTATCAAAGCGAAGCAGTAGATGTTCACTCCTTCGAACTTTCAAATCCCGTTTTCCAACGTTAGGAAGCCAAAACAACTGGAATTTTCCACTCAAAATACTTCTCGTGTACTTCTATCCATGTGATAAGAAAATTGGTCCGATCAGAAACGTGTAAAAGGAAAAACAACGCGAAAAATATGATCCTGTAATACAAATCTATAGTAAACTGGGACCTCTGAGTTGGTGGCGGCAATTCACCTCCGGCTTCACTTTTCAACAATAGATGCGTTATCCAGTCTATATCCAGATCAGTGATGTATGTATGTATTAATTTAAAATCCATTTACGTCAAGGAATCGCGTTTATTTTCACTTGTTACAAAACAGACAATTAATTTAAAACTCACGGAACCCTTTCCACACTATAATAAACAAGAAATCGGTCGACAAATGGCTACGGAATGAGACAACGATAATAGGGTCCCGAAACAGTCGAGTTTACAGACGTGTCAAGTTTCTCTGCCCAGATCAGCTTTTGGACATTTTCCTCAAGTCGGGTACGACGTTTTGTGCGACCAGCATTATGTATATTTTAACATAGGAGAGTAAAAAAACTGTAGAAAAGGTGAGATTTTGAGAAAATACATGAATTAAAATGGAAATTTTTACCTTATATTTATGTACTCTGATGCCTTTCGTAACATTTTTTGTGCAGATCTCTTTAAAATCGAAGAGATACACACCATTGCGTCACATATACGTAGCTTAAATAACAAAGACAAGTTTACTTTCCTTTGTAGGGGCATCAACGACGATAAAAGGCGTGCACCGGTAAAAATGCCTGTCAGATCAAACTACTCGCAACAGACTGCTGGATTTTCCTTTATACGAAAAGTTCGTCTTATTTCGTAGCAATTTCGACATATTCGTATATTTATCTTCCTGAAAATGTTCCCAAACACAACAAAAAATAATTTTTGTCCCTCTTTATGCCTTTTCCGTCGGCCATTTCAAAATATAAAGTCGGATTGTTTGACACTGTTCCAAAGCTTTTCCCAAACGTCCGAACGCAAAAATCGCCAGCTATTTCCCCCGCATGAAAATATTAGTCGTTTTTGCAATTTTTTTCGCATCAAAAACGTTTAATAGGTAGATGAAGAGTTACTGTATTACTTGCAGCAAGAAAAGCAACGATATTTTAAAAATACAGTGAATCGCAATGCCGTAAACTTCGACGTCCTTTGAAATTGCATGTCAAACTTTGGAAAACAAAATTCGCGAAGGAAAAGGCTCGAGCACGCTATAATTTCGCACAGCGTCGACAAAAGTCCCCTAGTTTACGAGTGCGTCGTGAAGACGCGGGTGTGGAGATTCAATTCCGTTTCCCAAGCTAAAATCTTGTCTGAACCTAAATACCCGACTTGGCCTCCTAATTCAAGCACTAATTTACCGAATCCCATTTTTAGCAGCAAAAATGTGTGTGCAACTGACATTTTTCCAGTTAAAAAATTACGAAATCTCTGCTCTCGTCTTTCACGACCCTATTCTGACGAATTTTATTCTGGTTTCGAGCTAGTCATCCTTTGCATAGCAGATTTTGTAACGAAAAAGTTTAGCAAATAGTAATGTTTTCGAATGTAGTGTTTGTCGATGTTCAGCTGGGGCGAAGGGTTGCTGTGTGCATGTATTTCTAGTATATAGGATTATTGATATCAGTCTAGACTAAGGTATAATTACCGTTTTGGCATTGGTATATCATTGTCGTATTTTTGCCTTCATTGCTTTCTTTGGCGCAAGTTCTCGACAGTATTAGTTTCACGTTAATTTGAAAGCATAATTAACATGGAGGTCACCAAATCACCCCCTCAACAGGCGTCTTGTATATACTTCGTTTGCTGAATGTTGCCTAGATAATCGAATGGTACAAAAGCTTGTCTAGGGAAATAGAGCACAAAAACTTGTAGACTAAAACTTGTCCAAATGTCCACACCCACTATTACATTTTTCTAAGGCAATAGACCCATTCAAATTCTCCTTTGTTTGCTTGTATATATATTTCAAATCATACGACAACACCTTTTTGAAATTAAATAACATACAGATATGAATGAAAGAAAGCATTTTAATTCAAATGATAATTAGCAATAAGAGAACATGGACTGAAAAGTGAAATGGTTAATGTACATTATATTTCCATAAATGGCTTGCGTTTGCTAACAATTCACGTTATTAATATACAATTAATTAACAATATTCGCGTTTAAATAGCAACTAAATTAAATCATATACTTAAATATACACAACAATTGTCAAAATAACAACTAAATACATATGTGCCAAAAGTAGAATTCCCCACATTGACAACCACGTTTTCCAAACTCCAAATAGCTATGTACAGGTGTATGTACCACAGAATACCGCAAAAATTTACATGTTCCATATCTTTTGTCAAATATATATAATGTGGCTTCTTAATATTTTTTAGTATAGTTTATCGATATATTTTTTTCTTCCTGGGGATTTTTGGGCTAGATTTCATAGACTTTTTTAATTGAACATTCTGTGGAACAAACTCTAATGTACCACAGAATACCAGTGCAGAGATAAATAAGCAACGGTTTATCAAATTGTACCAGGATTTGGTGTGTCATGTTGTGTGATAATACTGTAGCATATTGCTAACTTAATTTAGTGAAATGTAAATACTAAAATCAGTACAGCATACCAGTGGTGTAACCAAAGAATACCAGGTTTATCAATAATTTTTTGAAAAATTCAATTTTTCAATGGTAAAATTGATTCCTCGGTGTGATTCCTGTATAGTAATAATGTTGTATTGCATAGAAAAAGTAGTGATCAACATAAATTATACTGGTTATTGCAAATTTGTTTTTAAACTTTCAAATTTTATAGGCATTATGCGGGAAAAAAGTATCAAAAACATAGAATGTTATTTTTTGTTAATCCTGATTATTTTACGAATTTTTATAAAAATATTCATTTTTTGTTTTTTATATGTCAATTAAAACTAAAAGTACTATATATTCACAAAAATAAGGTATATAGTATGTTTCCTCCAAATTTTATAAGATCAGTAAATAAGACTGGTATTCTGTGGTACCGTGGTATTCTGTGGTACATACACCTGTAGTCCACTGTCGTAAAGCCCAGAGTCAGAGAAAACGCTTGTAATAAACCCCGAGTAGAACACTGAGCGACAGCACGCAATAAATTGACGTTTCCAAGCCTCTTTCAATAAATAACTGGATAATTGGAGTTTTATTTCCTGATTCCTATATATTTATAGAACCCAGAGGAGGAATCGTCAGTATACCACAATGCATTGCGCTGGAGTTTTTTTCGAAATCTAGATTTTTGGCAGGAGCGGCGAGAAAATTGCTGATTTCTACTTAGTATTTTCTCTTTGAAAATCAGATATTTTTAAAGGTACGTGTTGAAATTATTGTAGTATGTGCATCATATTTCACGGTTTTGATTTTGTTTTCTTTCTACGATGTGCTTTAGTTATATTAATTTACATATGTATTGACCTAATTTTCGGGTTACTACTCAATGCGTAAAAATAGCTTTGAAATATGCTGGAGTTTTTACTTTTGACGGGAAGTTTAATAAAAATAACATCACTGTATTCATGAAGAGTTTCTCTTTCAATTGATACCAAGAAATCAAAAAAGACTCCACAAACCAACGAGGGATCGCATTTTGAAAATGGGGTATTTTGTGATATTCATGCTGCTAATTAAATATGCAATTAGAGCGCTCTGCTTCGAAAGTGATTTGTTCAAAAACCCTAAGGAGACAAACTTTGTGTTTCTAAGCCCAAATTTATATGAATTACCCATTAATAGTGTTGAGAAAATCATTTAGAAATTTTATAATGTCTTTATTAGGGTCTATACACAGTATGCACAATGTCAATCGTATTACATACTATGTAAACAACTCTTTGAGTTTGAAGTAGTTTAAAAAATTAGTAATTTTAACCTAAGGGTATCAACTGAGATGTTTTTCTCTTCTTTATATTGTAGACAAAGCACTACTGGAGTGGTAAAAGTCAAGTTTATGGGATAGAACATTCCTTGTCTGAAAATTATTATAATACTAACCTAGCATTACCTAATTTAGCTAACCTTGAATTATATAAAGTTTTGAAGCTTTGTTATCATTTTACAGTGCCATAGACCTGGTTTCCATTTGGTTGTAACTGTCATGACTAAGTCATGTTTGACAATGAGAAATAGTGTGGATCTGTCTTGTCTTTTGTGTGCTCTATGTAAATCAGTTTTTACTCTACCTAGTAGAGATATATCCACACTCTGTTACATAGGTAATCTTGATAGTTTCACAATTACGACTAAACAGAAACCAGCCATTATGTAACTTTGAGTATGAAAGCTGAAAAAATGAGATATATCTGTGTAAGAAAATCGGCATATCAAACTTCACCGAGCAGTTCACATAGACAGGGGCGGACTGGCTACCTCAGATGGGCCTGGGCTAGAGGGGGGCCCTGTACTTTTTGAGTTATATGTAAAAGCCCATTTCAAGGGGCCCAAAGGAGCCTTACAAGCAGGGGCCCACTGGGCTTTTCCCAGGTGGGCCCACTGTGCTTTTCCCAGGTGAGCCCGACTGGCCTGTCCGCCCCTGCACATAGAATGCACTCTGGTGCTATAGGGATGTTTACATGAAAATTGGCCCTCTAGCAACAAATTTGTTTTGCTTTAAGGTAAAAACATTAATATCCACAACTCCTTAGATTATTGTCCAATACCCTCAACCTTATATATTAGTCCATCTCAAAGATACTAAACCTTAAGTCATTTAAAAATAAACTATTAGTTTAAAAATTATGTATTTGTGTCCATACTGTATAATTTTAAGATTTTAATTACAACATGTTGTGCTTTCGATGAATAATTAAATACACTGCAGTAGCCTTAATATTGTTGATGGTTGTCTTTATAGGTGTATTCATTAAGTGCAACAGTGCAGCATATGGTGGCTAACTCAGATACTTTAATTTGGCCATCTGTTTGGTGGCAATTAGTTAAAACCCACCTGTTTTATTGTATATTTAAATAAAAGTTTATGTTGTATAATTACGAGGGATGAGATTTCATCTTTAAAAATAATTTATGTCCATTTTGGCTTGGGGTGAGTCTGTCAAGTTCAGTAACTTTAGATAACAGTAATGATCGTAAACCAATCTCAGGTGGCTTGGCTGGCTTGCAATAGTCCATGCATGTTGTCAGGAAATCTTCATGTAGTTAGCTCCTTTGTCACATGAAGCATTACATGTCAGGTGGTAGTGTGCTAGTCCAGGGATTTTTCATTGAATTAATTGTATTGTAAGCATCTGTCCTGCTGTCCATTTAGATTCATACAATATACATGATGTACACATTTCTTTGACATTTCTTTCTAAAATTAAAGATCATAATAATTCTCAATTTTGAATATTTTTTAAAAACAATAGTGTAGTACACAGACATAAAATAGTTCATATATTGTATTACATATTATACTTTATTTACTGTCAGTAAACCAGTCCAAATGGAAAATATCCTTTGTCTTATGGTTGTAAGGCAATTATATTAATGCAATTATATGCAACAGAGTACAAATATAATATCACACAACATTGACAACAGTTTTAATATTAATATAAATGTTGTCTGTTGAAATATCAGATGGGGAAACAATTGTAAACAATATTGTATGTATTAATCCTGGGCTAAAATATTATAATTGGATGGAATTGATGTTAAATTTTTACATATCAAATAATTTAATTGGTATTGAAAATAATATGCATTGTTACTAGTAAAATTTTAACCACCTTACCTTGGGAATAATACTGGAAATGTATTCGATATGGACTTAACAATAAATGCAAAAATGCCTGTACGTTTATAATCGTTTATAACTTTATATATCGTCGAATGAATCACAAGTACTCCGCGACAGCTTGCAGCATTAATTCTACGCAAGATGCAGGCCGAAAATGAACACCAAACGTTCTTTCAACGTGGACTTGAGCAACGAAGAAATTAATATATCGTGAAATCAAAGTTTTCTTGCGACAAAAGTTTGAAATTTCATCATAATTCGGACATAATTCACTTCTGTGTTGATGTTGTCACTGCGACAGCCAACCGAAGAATGAACGACTCGCTCCGTCGAATTGATAATATGTATTAATATGTGCGAAACCGCACTGCATCACGGTATACTGACGATACCTCCTCTGTATAGAACCTAAATGGCATTTTTAGTTGTATTTCATTCGTTTTCACTCGTGTTCACTTGTGTTTACTCGTGTTCACCCGTATTCCACTGGCGTTCATTCGTGTTCACTCGTGTTCATTCGTGTTCACTCGTGTTCTGACTCGTGTGGAGTTTTAGATCAGATCGTAAAATACTGTGTTTTTGTAAAGGTTTATACGGCTATTGGAGATGTTTTTATAAACATGTGCGGCTTTAGTTAACAGTTAAAAAAACATACTTGACAGAACGCCAATTTATTAAAAATCACATTTAGTATAAACTGGCTAACTTTCTACAATGATTTCGCAGGAATTTCTCGCGTCAAAAGCACAAAATTAACACATTTTTGAGTCGGAAAATATATAAAAATATAAAACACAAGCCTTTAATCAACACATTTGCATTTCAGTGAATTTACGCACGAGAGCAAGGACCTGATAAAATAGATTGCGCACTCAGTCAATTCAGTATAGGTCAGTGGGTTACACAGATGGGTTTATGTTAAGGGAGTGTTGCATTCGGAGGTTTGCAGTACACATAAAGTGGGAAGGAAATGCATAATATAAGCATTCGCCTGCGCTGATTATGCGTGACCATAGATTATTGAAAGTTTTAATTCATTCAAGGGTTTGCCAATCTGGAATGTTTTGATAGAGTTTTTTATCTTCTTTATCTAAAAATGGCATTTTTATTGGAAGCAGTTTGGTTGGAGATGAAGTGATGAGATTTTTCATGTTAGGCAATTGCCAATTTCCAGTTACAGAAACCCGGATCAGCGCTTTTCCCTTTCTTCCCAACTGTCAACATTGTGCGTTAATGGACACGGAAGTGTAGTCTTATAGCGTTATCATACATTGTGCACGCAATGCCATTTATCATTTTTTTAAACCGCCTGGCGCATAGTTTTTGAACACAACTTCCAATTTTTAATATGATAATGAACTTCTGCTGAATAATAACTATTTTTTTCTATAGAAAAGCTTTCACATAACCTAGCTTCTAAATCTAAATGTTTTGTTTTGTGGAAGGCACCACAATAATTTACTTCCTAAATATTTCCATCTTTGAATCAGTGCAAATAATGATGAAGATCTGGAATCTCGGATCGAAAGGGTTTCGAAATAAATAGACGCGGTCTTTTCCACAAAACAAAACAATTCTATTTTCCGCAATGCATACCTTCAAGAGACAAAATTAATTTCCTTTCGTAGGTACTATAAGAAGAGTGATGATTTTAGAAGTTGTTGGTTTAATTTTGATCATATCATTAACATGGTTCCTGAAGACCTGCTATGATAGACGTGGTATGCCTTCTGGTCCATTTCCGCTTCCTCTCATTGGAAATCTTCATTTGATATTGCATGATGATCTACCATTTTCAACAGAAAAATTTCGTGAAAATTATGGCAACATCTTTACGCTTGCTCTGCCTACAGAAAACGTCGTGATGGTAAACGACACTGCAACTGCACGAGAGGCTCTGCTCACAAATAAAGATGTTTTTCATGGACGCATACCCGATGTTGTATATCCAGTGAATGAGATATTAGAAGGAAAAGATGTTATGACCACCGACTTAAACCACGAGTATCGTCTTCGGCGTAAAGCATTGATAATGGCGATCCATCTCTTTGGAGAAGGAAAAAAGGTTGTAAATGAAAATATAAACGACCAAATTGATGAGTTCTTCATGGCGATAGAAAAGATGAACGGTCAGCCCTTTCATCCTCCAGATGTTATTGAGCGTTCCATAGCTTCCTACCTCTGGCGTTGGGTAACTGGTAAGACAAATAACATTAGTGATGGTACTGCGGAAAAATTGCTTGATTTTAACCGAAAGTTTTTTGGACTTGTATATTCCGGTCCTTTATATCGGTTCATTCCAATATTGAAGTATTTTCCTACTAAACACGTAAAAACTGTCGAATATGTGAAAAAAATGCTACGAGAAATTTTTGTGACAGAAACGACAAAGCATGAGAAGGCTTTATTGTTTCGGTCACAATATGCTCAAAAGAATTACCAAGAAGAAGAACACCGAGATATCATGGACTCTTTGTTGACTTTGTGCGTGAAACTTGGACTGAAAACTGACTGCGTCAGTTTCATATCAGCAGATATTTTGTTTGGTTCTTGTTATACATGATACTTGACCAAGATTTGCAAAGAAAGCTTCAAGCAGAAGTCGATGAGGTCCTGCAGGAGGATGAAGTGCTCCAGTGGCAAGATATTGGTAGGCTTCCGTATTTACAAGCGGCTGTTTGTGAAGTTATGCGACATTCACCTTTCATTCCTATGTCTCTTCCTCACAACGCGATGCAAGAAGCACATCTACAGGGTTATCGTATCCCAAAACGAACGGCCCTTTTCTTCAATTACCATTGCATTCATAGCGATGAGAAAGCATGGGAGAATCCTTCAGTGTTCAACCCTGATAGATTCCTTGATGAGAATGGTAAATTTGTTGGTTGGCGTGCAAAGCCGGGATTCATGCCTTTTGGTATTGGTACCAGGTCATGTCCAGGTGAAAATTTATCCAGAGCACAGATAATGATTTTTACATCGGGGATTTTGAAGCGATACACATTTGAAGTTAATAAAAGTGTACCGCCGCCTACCTTGGAGCGTGGTGAAGCTACAGGAAAATTTTCACCTAAACCGTACAAAGTGATTGCTCGGAATCGTAAATAAATTACTGAAACTTTACGTGTTGATTGATCATATATATCTGCTTTTCAAATATTGAACAGCCCAATTCAATTGGTATGAAACAATTGATTGCAGTGATAGAACGGAACTGGACGATAAATAAGTTAGTTTAGATTATTCATTTTTATTTTTCCAAACTGATGATCGAAATAGCAAAAATAATTGATTTTAGTGCGTGTGCGTAGAACGGATGGACGGTATGGAACAGGGGAATGAACGGTTGTCTTTAGAGAAATGATATATATATAATTTAATTTGATTTAAACATGCATGAAAAATATATCGTAATAAATAGTCGGGAATCAATTTACGTGCTTGATGTGGTTTAAAATTATGTGCATTTGGTGCTCAGTACAAAGTATGTACATATAAGGCAAATAGTGAACGAAGGACTACTTGTTCATCAAAATAACTAATCAGCTAATTAGCTATGCCCGTTGCCACCCAATTCATTCGAGTAATCTCGATGTAAATTTTATTATACTATGCTCACCGTATTGTTATACAGTAACTATGTTTGGTAGTAACTAGCTGTCCGAAAAGGTGAATGAAATCTCTACGTATCTGATTAGGTCTGTCGTATCCATCGTCTTTAACCTTGTTTAATTTCCATTTGGTTCTAACTCTCGTGATAAAGTCATGTTTGCATCGATCTTGCCGTTTGTGTGCTTTATCCAAATCAGTCTTAATCATAGCAGATGCATATCGGCATTCGATGACATCGGCCACCTTGATGTGTTCACGACAGTTACGAATAAACGGTGACCAGTCTTTGTTGTAGGTGGTGTTACGAAGTATATATTGTACAACGGCAACATTCCAGGAAGCCCATTGCAAGGTGTTGTTTTATATCATGGATATTCTGTCTCTAAGGGCCGAACCCGCCGAACCACTTGACTTTTGATGCGGGGAGAGGGATATTTTCATTGAGCCATATCATATTTTCACCTCTGAATGCTACTCAATATTTTTTGCCTTCAAAGCTCTTGGATAATATTTTTTTAGTGTGCACATATATAAAGTACATGTACTTGGTGGCGCAAAAAAGTTCTCCTGGTTGATTTAGTATAACTTAAAATATTTTTAATTCAGTAATGTCTAACTTAAGTTTTGATATACGCCTTGTTAATTTTCATTAAATATTGACCGAGATAGCTGCGTTTAAACTTGAGTGACATCAAGTGTCCAGAATTAGCTAAAATGGGCCTATTAGACAAATTTGTTCGTTCATGCGGGCCAGGAAGGTTACCCTGGTGACCAGCCCATCGCCGTATAACCTCACGAGTATTATTTGCCTTTACATATTCTAAACAAATCCAAACTCTTTGGTCTTTCGATAAACAAGGCATATTTATAAAGAAACACGGCACCGAGTATATGACATGTAACTTCGTACATGACATTATCAAACTCATTTTCTTAAGGAGCGTATCTTAGTATGGTGATTGGTGGAATCAAAACTTTCACATATGTAATATAAAATCAGTAATCAATAATATAAGGCCACGATGGGTGAGAGTGGGAGGGCAGATGGAGGGAACCCCTTGCCCTGCATGCAAGCTCTTGAGGCTTGATAAAGCCATGTCATGAACACACAAAATTTAAAAGGATAATAACCATTTTCATTGACATTGTCGGCAATGGGAACAATTTTATAATTCATTTTTCACGGCTGTGACACCCGTTTTGAATTTTGTCTGTTGCTATTTCATTTCAGTTTCTGACTATTTGAATACGAGCTCTCTGTATTCTCATGAAGTGCTTCGAGTTATAACATAATACGATAGGAGCGACGATATTACATTGGTGCAACTAATCCATTGGTGGGATCGGGCTTTAACACATAAAGGTTCCTTTGTGATGTCATTGAAGCAAATCTACAATCTTCCCGGGCTATACAGTTGGGCTAATCCGCCCCTGATCTTTACAAAAAAATCTATTCTACTTAAAAGTTGAAAATTCAAGGTTTCTATACGTTAGCTTTCCTAAGCAAAGAATATGTTTATATCCGACTATTTTGAACCTGCGCGGGAAACTTCCATGCATCCACACGGCCACGTCTGCGTATACGATCTCAAAATAGTTGACAAAAATTTGGCATGCATGCATTTTCTGTCAACCGTCATACTTATAGACTTTTCTCTAAATCGAACACACGAACTTAAAATAATCTTTGATAGTTTTATTAGAAGAATGATACCAGTATATGACTTATATGGTCGAAAAATCTTTCAAAACTCTCCATTTGCGATTTACAACAATCAATGAACTAACGCATCAATTTCAACAGAAACCATACAAACAGCAAGCCCTCAAAAATACTCAGACAATCAGTGACATTGAAAGGTCGGACACTTGGATTAAAACGTAATTTTTGAAAATAGTTGAGAACCCCTCCCCCGTTTCAATGTTGCATTAAGTTGCTGTATAATTATCGATAATACTGCACGGAACACAAAATATCATTTAAGAAAAATTAACACATTGAACGGGGTAAGGGGGTATTGTTATTGATTTAACCCTATCGGTCAACATATTTTGTCACTGATTGTAGTTTCATCCTTTCTACATAGGAACACAAGCCTTACTCTGGGACTGAATGTATTCATAGACGGTTGAATGATTTTCGCAACGCTATAGAATATATAAACATATTGTTTTGCCAAACTCCCTTTGGTTTTAACCTCGTCTTTACTGTGAAATATATGCTCAGACCTATACTTCCCAGCGTAGATTAACAAGTTTTCAAAATTTAACTTGGACTCTTTCTCTAATGCAGTGATTATAAAATATAAATTAAAAGGTACCCACGCAGCCTGCTTAACAATAAAAAGAAAAATCATTATGGATCTTTGTGTTATAACTGACGAAAACTGTATAATTAACAGTGGTTTTGTTTCAGGACACGTATGTTGTCAGACAGTTTCCCATTTGGACTTCGCAGAGGTCGCATCTCGACACCGTTTGCTACTCAATTTCACATTTTTATCTACGTTGGATTTTTTCGATAACCTAGACTAAAGTCTAATTTTTGTTTTGGCATTGATATATTAATGTCGTATGTTTGCCTCGTTTCCTTTCTTTGGCGCAATTTTTCAACGGTATTCTTTTCACGTTAATTCGTAAGCATAATTAACATGGAGGTCACCAAATTACCTCCCCTCCCCTCAAAAGTTAATTGGTTGGCCCGCAAGCTTTATATGTCAATGACATTTGTTGTATAAATGGAATGGCCATTTGGTGATTCGTTAGTTCGCTTTAATATTATACTAGCACAGAAATAGGCTTCGTTTTAACAAATGTCAAAGAGCGATATATACATTAATTCTATCTCACCAAAACTCAAAAGGTCCAAATTCAGACATCATTGTTATTGAATAATCACATATATTAAGGTATACGAATTTCATTTTTTACTGCATGTACTTCAATTCGTTTTAGACTTCAGTACATATCTCCATATTCAATATTTCACATAGCGTACATTTTTATCAACTGAACAGGGTTGTCTATAAATACTTAAATGTTGTCAATTATATATAGAACGATTAATCAAAATTGAGATAAATCATAATACAAATAGTTCCCTGCATTTTAATAAGCACGTCAGGGTATAGAAGGGCACCCAATCCGATTTGTTAAACATTCTAGCGGATCAGGTCGTCCGTTCTACATTCAGAATGATACGCGCAGCTCGTTTTGTCGCTTAAGGGACCGGTCATAAAGTATGTGTACTGGGGGGTGGAGGGTATTCCAAAATACTACCATAAAATTTGGCACCCCCCCGAAAAGCGTCGGAAAGTATTTAACACCCCCTCAAAGGTGATGAAATGTTTGTACCCCCCACCCACTCAACCAATCACCCTCCCCCCCCAAAAAACATGAAACAAATATAAATGTCAAGAACATAATCTGTTACAAATTGTTTTGTTAATTAAATTTAATAGTGCTCTTTTACACCACATGTATCCAATCCGTACTTTTGTATGCTTGCCATCTTTTCCGTACCTAATAATAGAGTCAAAAGAGGTTCCGTCCATGCGCATTATTTATGGATATATCAACAGAATGTCGTGACGTATTTCATATCTTTTTCAATATTTAAATCATTCTAAACGAGTAGGGGAGCTACCCGACAGTAAAATTACGTAATCAAAGGCTGTTCAGGTTGCAGAGATGTCAAACTAATAGGTTCCGATCGAGACACTTTCCGATAAATGCTACTGTGCTACATTGCAATTTAATTATTATAAGAACATACACTCAATTTTATTAAAGTATTAAAGTTTGTAGATATCAAGATTTTGTTGGCATCTCACTCGATTGAATAATAATAATTGAAGGGTTTTGTAGATGGAAAATTATTGAGTGTAAATTATATACACTTATTAGACCTAACCAGGAACAGCTGCGAAAAATGCAACTATAGGTCCCTGGCAGGAATCGAAGCTGCGGCCCTGCGATTCCGGTGCAGCGCTCTAACCAACTGAGCACTGCACCGGAATCGCGGGCCGCAGATTCGATTCCTGCCAGGGACCTATAGTTGCGTTTTTCGCAGCTGTTCCTGGTTAGGTCTAATAAGTAAGTAAGCAGGGGTGCTTATTATCCTTACTTGCAGCTGAGAGCTAAGCTGAATTGCGAAGGACACAGCTCAACGTGGCCAAGTCGAAGGCTTTCTAGGGCGCATATGGCAGCCACATTTTGCTCGCCATCACGGAGCACAGCTGTACGGTGGAAGAGCCAGTTAGGGGTTAAACCCAACCCACCCTGTCAACATTCCCTGTGGGAGGAAACCGGAGTACCCGGAGAAAACCCACGACTTTCGGCAGAGCGTTGACTAACTCTCTTCACATAGCTATCACAAGTCGTCCCCAACGGGACTTTAACCCACGATATCAGAGGTGAAAGGCGCGTGCTCTGACGATTGCGCCACCGAAGCCCCATTAGTGTATATAATTTACACTCAATAATTTTCCATCCACAAAACCCTTCAATTATTATTCAATCGAGTGAGATGCCAACAAAATCTTTATATTTACGCACAACTTAACATGGCAGTACCCTAGTATATATACATGAACTTGTGGTTAGAGATTGACAACTGGACTCTGTAGCTCAGTTGGTTAGAGCACTGCACCGGAATCGCAGGGCCACAGGTTCGATTTCTGCCAGGGACCTATAGTTGCATTTTTCGCAGCTGTTCCTGGTTAGGTCTAATAAGTGTATATAATTTACACTCAATAATTTTCCATCTACAAAACCCTTCAATTATTAAAGTTTGTAGTTCTAATCATAGACATAGTATTAGACTCATTTTTTGTTTTGTACCCCCTCCCCACAAATGTCGTAATTCGTCTCATACCCCCCAAGGTTAGATAATTTGCTTGTACCCCCAACATACCCTCCACCCCCCAGTACACATACTTTATGACCGGTCCCTAAATTGTGTCCTTAGAACGTTATATCTAAAATTACTTTATTACTTGATGGCAAAATTGAACCCCCATCATACATTATTTAAAAGCGGTTTTATATAACATAAATATAGACATAGTAATATGCTTTTTGCACGAGCTTCTTTTAAACAAGGGATATTCCACCGTAATAGTCCGAAAGCGGTTTTGATTTTTTTTGCATACAGTATAGGCATAGATCATCAACGTCAGATCCTCATCAAGATTCACACCCAGTAGTTGATGGTTTATAACTTCGTGAACAGTTATTGAAATCTTTATGAACTGTTATTGATCTCGCAATAAAGATTTTGTATATTGCAATATTTTTTGGGCGAAACGACTTGTGGCGAAACGACTAGGGGGCAAAACGATTTGTATTCCTGCGTAGCCATATTTACAGAGGCTGGGCAGTCACACGAGAAGTTAAGCGCGATATGTATATAATACCCGTTTAGGTTTTAAGATCAGCACTACGTATATACTGCAATCCATCGAAGGTTAGATAACCAAAATATGTATGAGCTATATATATTTTAGGGCTTGCTCGTAGCAAACAAAAGGCAAACTTGGGGTAAGCAATTTTATAATCAACTCGAGACACGAAGGCCGGGTATGTTAAATACGTGGCTACTGCATGATTCAGTCGAGAATACGGACAACACGGCATATGTGCCAAAACCGAATCCGGTGCAAAATGCCCGAAAATGACCACACCCGGACACGGCACTGCCGATATAGCTCTATCTCCTAAATCATAAAAGCTACAGACTTTCTGAAGTGCTTATAGTGTTTAGAATGGTTACGTTTAAGGGTGGTCATTGGACAGTGAAATGTATCTAGGTACAATATTTTACAAGAAAAAGACTATGCACTATCCCAGATCAACTGCTAATTATACATCACATAACTTCATACACCTTAGAAAGGCTATGTTTTCTTGTTTCCTAAATATTTTGGTAATAGGATAAAAAGCTATACTTATTTCAATATAATACTAATAGATTTAATGAGGGTTGATATTGTTTTGTTGAGATATAATACCGTTCATTTCACTTACCCCCGCCAAAACACGATTTCAGCCATATTTTGCCGTTTTATTTGCTTTTTATCACCGAGCCTCGCAAATATTATCCATAAGTTGTACTTGAACATAATGATAGTTGACTAAAGGATAATCCAACCAAGTTTCGTCAGGTTTTGAAGTTGTGCAGTGTGTTTATCTTCGATATTTGTAGAATCGATGTTTTGCTCAATTATTGCTCCGGAGCAATATCTCGCCACTTCTCTTCTCGATTTATCACATTTTTTCGTCTTCAAACGTATTTAGATTACAGTATCCAAAAATACTTGATTGCGCAAAGGTTCCAATCGAAAAAATGAGCAGAGAGCTTCCAAACCGTTTGAGTTTACTACCCCAAACGTTTTATAGTAATTTTAAAATCACGCGCAATCTTCACGAAAACACCGCGTGGGCTAGATAACATGGGGGTAAGTAATTCTCACAAATAGTTGAAACCAGTAAGGCTGAAAGTTGAAAGTCAAACTATAATTTGAAACATAGAAAACCTTTGAAATTTTGGTTCAAAAAGATTTTGTAAGTTTCTGGCTTCTGCTTAGCTTAAGAAAACCAGAACATACAACATTACGCAGGAACTTACAAAATCGTTTATCAAATCCAACTATAGTTTCAACTATTCGTGAGAATTTTCACCCGCCTGTCATCTAGCCCACGCAGTGTTTTCGTGAAGATTGCGCGTGATTTTCAAATTATTTTGAACATTATGTTATTGATTCATGTTTATGAAACGTTTTGGGTAGTAAACTCAAACGGTTTGGAATCTCTGCTTAATTTTTCGATTGGAACCTTTGTACAATCAAGTATTTTTGGATACTGTAATCTAAATACGTTTGAAGACGAAAAATGTGATAAATCGAGAAGAGAAGTGACGAAACATTGCACCGGCGCGATAATTGAGCAATACATCGATTCTACAAATATCGAAGATAAACACACTGCACTACTTCAAAACCTGACGAAACTCGGTTGGATTACCCTTTAGTCAACTATCGTTATGTTCAAGTATAATTTGTGGATAATATTTGCGAGGCTCGGTGATAAAAAGCAAGTAAATCGGCAAAATATGGCTGAAATCGTGTTTTAGCGGGGGGTAAGGGAAATGAATTGTATTATATCTCAGCAAAACAATATCAACCTCATTAAATCTATTAGTATTATATTGAAATAAGTATAGTTTTTTATTCTATGACCAATATATTCAGGAAATAAGAAAACATAGCCTTTCTAAGGTGTATGAAGTTATGTGATGTATAATTAGCAGTTGACCTGGGATGGTGCATAGTCATTTTCTTGTAAAATATTGTACCGAGACCCATTTTACTCTCCAATGACCACCCATGAAAGTAACCATTCTAAACACTATGAGCACTTCAGAATGTCTGTAGCTTTGATGGTTTAGGAGAAAGAGCTATGTCGGCAGCGCCGTTTCTAGGTGTGGTCATTTTCGGGCATTTCGCACAGGATTCGGGTTTTGGCACATATGCCATGTTGTCCGTCATGGTCATTTTACCCTAAAACAGTCCAGGTTATCTGTCCTAAATGAAATACATCCAAACTTATATACATGTCCCAGACTAATTGAAACTTTGACTGCATTGGACTTTCTGTATGTTAAAACGGGTATAGGTTTTGCTTATATTTCTGATAGGCGAAGCTAGATGTTAGTATAGATGTGTAGTCAGTGTCAATGCCTCTGCATTGTTTCGGCTAATCAATGTTGTTGTTGTTTTATGAATATATAATTTTATTCATCTACAGTTAGTCTATTGTGTTGCTATGCTTTATATTTTTATTTAAATACTGCATATTATGTACTGTGTAGGATATTTTGCATTGCACCTGGGTATTTCCCCCCTCTGCCAGATCCTGTCACCGGCATTCAATATACCCAATGCCCTATGTCATCTGGGGGTGGGGAGGATGGAATTGGTATAGGAGAGAGCACGCAAAGTAAAAGTTTTTATCCTTAAATAATCATCGACATAAAGTGGCATAATTCGTAGCGCTAGTATAACGGGGATTATACTCGGCACATATGTTGAAACTGCGCCCCATTGCTTGCTATTGCGTGGCAATATGCCGAGTTTTACACAAGGCAAATACTCAAAGGACGCAAATGGCGTTTATCAAATATTTTAATGACAGTTCATTACGATTTACGGCAATTCCAACCTTAGTCTCACACTTGTTCATGCGCCTTCATTTAATTATTTCTTACCTCCTTTTGCCTGCATATATAATTTTATATAATACGAAATCTAATAAAATAGTATAGATAATAAAATATCTATGCTATCTTGCATAATAGTACGCGGAATAACGATTTTACCTCAACTAACAGTAATACCTAAGTAAATTGACTAGAGTGAGGTCATATTACCACAAAATATGTGCTGAACTCAACAAAATTCGCCCAAACTTCCCGATCTGTTTCTTTGGCGTCATTGCCTATATTACTACAAAGAACAAATTGAGAATGCCAAGGTAAAGCATAACTGCCTGGGGTAATTAATATAATTAAGGTTGATTATTACGCAATATCGGACTGGAACTCTTTGGATGAGGAGATCGACCACCACTTCAGATTCAAAGTTTTTATTAAATATAATAATATGTAGATTGATATTTGTAGTTATATTTAATTTTACAATAGAGTTTTTTAATATTCTTATTGTAAATGTTAATTAATAGTGCCAGGACCTTTCTTGTTTTCATTCATTCACTCGGATGCCAAATTCCATAGGGTTTCGCCAGCATGCAAGCTCGGGCACGCAACCTCGTCAATGGAAAAGCAACTATCAGTTTTACCCAGTATAGAGTATATCGCCACAGTGTAGTTCACAGCGCAAACAATCTTCAATAAGTCACCAATACTTTTGAGCATTGAACTGACTGAAAGTTCTACCGATAAACGTCTTATTATGTGTAAAGGTGTAAAATTTTGAAAAACAATTAGAAATCGTGGCAGCCAGTCAATTGCTTTTTCTGGCCAATAAGCAAGCTGGACTAACTTTCCTGGGCAGTAAACTACATATTTTTGCATAAAAAGCCGGCTACATGTTGCATCGCCGAGTGGCCCTACTGGTTGTCTCTATACTGTGGCGTGGCACGCACTTCTCGAGATTTGTTGGCATTAGAATTTAGTGAAAAGATTCGCAAAATATCTGCAAATTTCGAGCTACAAAGAATAGTTTCGTCAGTATTGAGGTAAGCTGTTTTGAATTGTAGAGTATACACAGTCTCACATTTTCAGTAAAGTATAAAATACAGGATCTTGTTTCGAATTTATCAGTTTAAATTACAAATATATGATCGAAATGTTCGTTGATATCAGATACTGTATGTTGCATTTATTATTTGCTATAAAAATTTGGTAAAATTTGACGAGATTGCAACGTAATTTATTGTATTTTACCGACATATAGCGTGTGTTCAATTGGTGAGACTATTTATTGTTTATCAAGGCCTCAATCAAGGCTATAAATCTCGTTTATTTTTGAAGCTTCGATGACAATTAAATTATGCAATTAGTCAGACTATTTCATTAATAATTTTCTGATTTATATCCTATAAAGGAAATTAAATAAAGTGATTTTGCATTTATTTCATCAATTTCTGAATTTAATATATCCTAGAAAGGAAATAAATTGAAATGGTTTTAATGTATAAATGTGCATTTTAAAAACAAAACATGCCATTGACTTTAACTTTAAGGAGCATTATATTTTTCTAGTGTTTATTTGTTTGTTTGTCAGTTCGGAATCATAATCAGGGAATACTTCATGCAAGGCACAGCATGTTAGTACTGTGTCTGGTTTGTGTAGTTTTCCATTTGAACATGTGCGATGGTTGCTCCACCCTGTTTTCCTTATATGGTATTGCTTACGACATTTATGCAAGCTATTATTAAACTGTTTGCGGTCGTGTGCAACAAAATAATCGAACTGTACTATGCCTATGGTTTCTGTCTCCTGAAAGAAAGAATCTCTGTTTATATTAAAGCATCGGGTATGCGTCCAGAGAACAATGTTAAGTTGAAAGTATCAACATTGAATGTCTACGGACAACACGTTTATCTTGGAAAATCACTATAATCTACATACTTCACAATTGATAAGGGAACACAAATAAATCTTGTTTATTGGACCAGTGGGGAACACAAAGAAATCTTGTTTATTGGACCAGTGGGGAACACAAAGAAATCGCCGAAGAGATATCACATACTATTAATAAACTTTTTTGCTTACAAATTATATTGCAAAATATCAATATGAACATTTTTCAATTATATATTATAACAACTTCCTAGGACTGATTGACGCGTCAGATTTGCTATGAAATTAAAGGATTCGCTAATTAAAGTATTTGGAGACTGTATGTTTGTGTGACATGTAATAGACTGTCTTTATTCTAATAAAAGGATAATTTCATACATTTTATCTGCATTAAGCGTCTTTCTTTGTTTCTGAAATGAAAGTTTTATACTTCGTCTTCGCACTTGTTTTTGAAATGAAATTTTTGAGATTTAATATCTTGTTTCTTATATATTCTATAACGTATTTGAATTCATACTAAAATACTTGTTAAGATTAATCAATGTTGTATTGACCACACAGGATAACCTACGCATTTTCAAATTCACAAACTATACTGCGTGACAATTGGCAAAAGCAAGTGTGCGAAATAGACACTTACCCGTTTAAAACGCTTTAGAACTCGAAAATCTTCTCCTTTTTTGGTCTTTTGACTGCTTTTTCTCCTGTTGACTTTAACAAGTGAAAGTCCTCTAAAAAAGTTTAATTTATCTTGTTTTGAAGACTTTATTTGTCTGTATTATTTCCCGACTCCTGCGTACAAAACAATGTACAAAACCATTTTTGAAAAAGTATGCAAAATGGCAGTAAAGTTTCTGACGTATCATTAAAAAACAAATTCTTTGTCTTAGCCAATGATGAGGTTGCTAGTTACCAGTTTTCTCCCGGCCTAAACTCGCGCATGCGCATAAAGTAGTAAACCGTCCATGACCTCCATGACGTAATGGCGGACGACTTTGCATTCCACTATGTTATCACATACACGGGTTTAAATATCCGAGCGGAATTAGTACCCTCGCACGGCGCTTCGCGCCGGCTCGGGGTTAAATAAAATTAAATGGAGGACAACAGAAATGTTCGTGCACTGCTTTTTCACTTATTTTACAACCTCAGGCTATCATGATTACCTACAAATTGCTGGAGATGAAAAGAAATATGCTTTTAAGTACATATTTCTCTTTTAGAAAAAGTAATTTTCTAACACCTTCGAGCTCGTCGGCTTAGTCGGAAAGCAAGATCTGTTTCGAAGGGTGGTAAATGGCAGAACTGAACAATGGTGGGAAAATTTGATAGGGGCAGATGTGCCAAACAGCTGTTGGAGAAAAAATCTTCGAATATAGATAGATAGAAACTTTTATTTAAATAGGGTAATCCAATCAGTTACAATGTTAACTGTTATCATTAGGAGCACTACATATACATTATAAACTAAGTATAAAAATTACGATAAAAAGTATTGAGTATTATTATAAGAATACTGATATATACAAATAGTAAAAATGCTAATTTGACTGATCGTTCTTCCAACGATTAAAAACGACATAACCATGATAATAGAAAGTTTTCTTTGTTGATTCTAACCCAACACTCGGCAGGTGAAGTAGACCACTCTGTCTAGTAACCCGCTTAACTACATCTCTATTAAAATTAAAATAATTGATAAAAAACTGTGGTACATGTCCACTTAAGCATTTTCTAACTAACTTAAGGGTATGTTTCTCACGTCTGATTTCCAAGGTATCGTATCTGAGTTGATCTAACGACTCATCACTACTAGAGGACTTCATTATTATGCGAGCAGCTCTCCTCTGCAGTTTTTCGATCACATCAGTATTTACTTTGCCACAACAAATCCATACAGTACTACAATAGTCAGTTATAGGTAAATTGAATGACTTATATATTACATTAGCTGTATTCATAGTAATATCCTTTCGAATTCGATTTAGTTGTCCCAATCGTTTCCCGGTTTTACTCACAAAGTATTTCACATGGGCGTTCCATGAAAGGGTTTCATCCATAATAATACCCAGATATTTGTACTCAAACACACGTTTGATACAATAACCATCAATTGAGACTGCGAAACTGGTAACTGAAGATAACCGAGGAGACAAACCAAAAAGCACGCACTCCGTCTTCTCTCTGTGAAGGAAAAGACCATTATCCACCAACCAGTCCCCCAACAATTTCAACTCTATACAGTACTACTTAGCTCTTGCAATCTTCTTAAGGAAAACATATGTAGACTTGAACAAACTACGCAGACTTAATTCGTTCTTCTTGCCAAGACTTAAACTCAGGCCATGGTCTTGAATCCTCCTTGGAAGTTGTTTTGTAATACTTTTATTTAAACTCACAATGTAGATATATTTTCTTGCAGTGCCAAAACTTAATGGAGATTTCATTAACAGACTAATTCCACCTGATAGATAAGCTTCGACATTGTGCGATCTAAGATAGTTGACTATTTTCATATCAAGACAGCCAAGATAGCGTTGAATCACGTATGGCGTATGCTCTTGATTTTATGGATGTTTGAAGCTATCTTTGCCGAGTTATCTCACGCAAAGTTCAATAAATCTAAACGTAATGGGCAAAGTGATAGTTTGGTGTTGAACGTACGTTTGAACAGCGAATTTAGGGTGAAGTTATTCGAAGTGAAACAACCATATACGAAAGTGAAGTACAAGTCAATTGTCTCAGCATATACATCGGGGAAGCAAACTCTTCGGTTTATAAATTTCGCTTTAGCTGCGGTCATTTTACAACGCTCTGGCAATGTTTCTTTATTAACGAATCCTGGCCCTATCAATACTCAATTATCAAAGAAATATCTTCACTTTGGTCAAGTTAACGTTAATGGTCTCAGAAACAAAACAATTGAGATTAAAGATTTGTTGATCGACACTGGAATTCATTTTCTTGCCATTACCGAAACGAAGTTGGACGACCTATTTCTGGATGGATCTTTAGCTATTGAAGGTTATAAGTTTTTAAAAAGAAATAGAAACGAACACGGGGGAGGAATCGGTTTATATTTTAAAGATTGTTTAGTCTGCAGAATAAGGCATGACCTATGTTCGGAGAATATTGAAGATCTTTGGGTTGAAATTAGTAGGCCACAAGCACCAGCGATGCTGTTAGGAATATTTTATTGTCCCTCAATCGCAAATAGAGCCTATATGACTAACGTTTATGACTCCTGGGAAAAGGCCACGGACGAGAATAAAGAAACTTACATATTGGGAGATTTTAACAAAAATTGGTTTGATCTAGACGACTCAGCACTTTTAAGATCCTACGCTAACATTTGTTGTCTAACGCAAACTGTAACTGCAACAAGAACAGTATGTACTGCTCGCTCTGCAACGTCTACATGCCTTGATCTCATATTTACAAATTCACCCGAACA
Source organism: Trachythela sp. YZ-2020 (assembly GCA_016169945.1). Classification (NCBI taxonomy): domain Eukaryota; kingdom Metazoa; phylum Cnidaria; class Anthozoa; order Malacalcyonacea; family Clavulariidae; genus Trachythela; species Trachythela sp. YZ-2020. The sequence continues at coordinate 183,580 of JADLSH010000032.1, read as the reverse complement.
AAACATTTCCATATGCAAAGTTATTCCAGTTGGTTTCACCGATCACGATCTTACAGTATTGTCTATTAAGACCAAAATTCCCAGGGGACCCTCAAAGGTGGTCTACAAACGCAGTTATAAACATTTTTCTGCAGATCAATTTATTAATGACTTAAAACTCGCCCCGTTCTGGTTGGTTGGGCTGTCTGATGACCCAAATGAGGCACTTGATATATTTCTGAATTTGTTCAGAGACATAGTGAATACCCATGCCCCCATCAGAAAATACACAGTTAAATCCAAACCCGCTCCATGGTTAACCGAAAACATTCGTGACTTAATGAAGATGAGAGATGCCGCAAAAATCGATGCTAGGATTTCTGGTTTTACCTCTGACTGGTCGGTTTATAGAAAATTAAGAAACTATGTCGTTAAAGTTAACAGAGAAAGCAAACGAAATTACTTTCTTGATGCCATTAATTATAGCAAAAAAGATGGGAGGTCTATGTGGAAAACCATAAACAATTTATTAGGACGTTCAAATTATTCTGTCCCAACCTATGCGGAGAGTAATGGTGAAATTTACACTAAACCGAAAGACATAGCTAATCATTTCGCGAGGTTTTTCGATGAGAAAATAAACAAATACAGATCTGAGATGTCAGTCTGACCCGACAGATATGGAGTACGTAACTAAATTAATTACTGAAATCATGGCTGGTAAAAACCGTAGTTTTGAATTCTCATTATTGAGTCTTTCCGAAGTACAAAGCAGCCTTGCTAATCTTCCAAATACCAAATAACAGGAATTGACTGCATCGACAATTTTTTACTTAAAACTGCTTCAGGAATCATCGCGGAACCAATCAGACACATTTTTAACTGCTCATACGCCAAATCAATTTTCCCTGATCAGTGGAAAATAGCTAAATTACACCCGATTCCAAAAGATAAGAAATTGCCTTTTGAAGACGTAAACAGTCGATCTATCAGTCTTCTAAATGTGTTGAGTAAATTGCATGAAAAATCTGCATACAAACAGATCTGTCGCTATGTTTCTGAACACGACATTATCCTAATGAATCAACATGCATACAGATCCAATCATAGCACTGAATCAGCACTTATACATCTGACTGACAATTGCCTTGACAGCATGGAAAACGGTATGCTAACTGGCGCTACTCTACTGGACTTTTCAGCTGCTTTTGACCTGGTTGATCATAATTTGTTATTTTCGAAATTGAAATGTTATAACTTCTCGGATAGTGCGATTAACTGGATCAGGTCATATCTAAGGGGCAGAACATCAACTGTATTCATCAATGGTGCTTTCTCTAACTCGATCGAAATGACTTGTGGGGTGCCACAAGGTAGCTGTCTTGGCCCGTTACTCTTCAGTTTGTTTGTCAATGACCTGCCATCTGTCTTAACTACAGCAGACATTACTTTGTACGCTGATGACAGCACTCCTTTTCAAACTGCACATAATGCCAGACTTGTATCTGACGATCTCCAGCATGACTTATCAAATGTGGAAGAATGGGTCTCGAAAAATCGGCTAGTTCTTAACATGGGAAAAACAAAAAGTATCTTGATTGGAAGCCGTGAAAGGGTAAAAGCTGCTCAACCGCTTACCTTATCCATCAATAGTAAATACGTCAACGCAATTTTCATGTGTAAAATTACTGGGAGTTCAGGTTGACGAAACCATTAGTTGGAAGCCACAGTGTGAAGATCTACTTAAAAAATGTTCGAAAGCTCTTGGTTTGATATTCAGGTTCAGCAAATATATTCCACCAAAAACTCTAAAACTAATCGCTGAGGCTCTTATATTGTCTAAACTGAATTACTGTTGCACAGTTTGGGGATCTGTTCAAAATCAAGAGTTGATTAATAATTTACAAAAACTCCAGAACAAGGCCGCCAGATTGATTCTAGGCTATAAAGTTGATGAGATTTCAAGGAAAAATCTCCATGATGAAATTGGTTGGTTAACTGTGAGACAGAGGATTTATGTCAGAACCTTAATGACATTGCATAATACATTAGTCACGCGGGAACCAAATACGATCTATATGCATCTAAATCCACTTGAAATTATGCATGAATATAACACAAGGTTCTCGTCAAGGTGTCGAAGAGACAATAAGTTATTAGAAAAACCTAAAAAAAAACACATTCTTAGCTAGAGCTTTTAGAACTAGGGCTATCGAACTTTGGAATAGTTTGGATAGTGACATCAAGATTATATCTTCGAAATCCTTGTTCAAATCTGCTGTTCTTAAACAGCTAGATTGGTTTATATAGGTATATGTTAGAAAATTTTTAGGACCATACCAATGTATTTTATTATTACGTAATCTTTAGGTAATTAAGACCTCCGGTAAACTAGCTTTAGCTAACTGGGGATCTTCTCAAATACAAATACAAATACAAATACAAACTCTTTGTTCAGAACTATCTCAATATCTGTGACATTCTTGGCTGAATGTATAAGGAGAGCTTTTATCAACTGGCTGACGAGTTGCGACCATTCATTGGACCAAAACCAGGTTCACCCAATTATCGCTGTCTTAGTGCTGAAAAGAAATTATTATTTGAACACTTTATTATCTGAAAGATACAGGATCACTATGAATGAGTGCAAATACCTTTGGTGTTCACCAATGCACCGTGTCAAAGACTATTTTCGCTATAACGCTATAAACATTAATTTGGGACCAAATTCTTTACGTTTACCAAAAGACCATGATGAAATGAGAAGGAAAGTTTTCGAATTTGAATTAAAATTCGCTATGACACAAGCATTTGGATGTACAGATGGAACCCATGCATGTACCGCTTAAAAGGCCACAGTATTACTTCAACTACAAACATTTTTTTTCGTTAAATGTCCAAGCTGTTTGTGATAGCAACGGATATTTTATGGATGTTGAATGTAAATGGCCTGGTTCAGTACGCGATTCAAAGGTTTTTTTCAAATTCCGCTATCAATGAAAAATTAAAAGAGGGAAGATTGCCTCAAACTTTCAATTTCCTGCTTCCGGGTTTTGAAGCTGTTCCAAATTACTTGATTAGCGGTGACCCAGCATACCCACTGACTCCTTTTTGTATGAAAGAATTTCAGACGTGCTCAACAAATGAACAAGTAATTTTCAATAACATGTTACGATCTGCCAGAAATCAAATAGAATGTGCCTTCGGGCGTCTTAAAGCTCGCTGGGCATTTCTCACCCGAAAAGTTGATATCAGCTTTAAAAATTTCCCTGCAGTAAGTTGTCTACAATTGCTTTGTACTCCATAACTATTGTGAGTTTAAACAACACTGTCTGAATGAACAGGAGATACAGGCACAGATTCTCAGACATGGGAATGAAGAAGAGAACACACCAAATGTTCCTGATCCCGTGTACTCATCAAATATTGATAAGGGTGAATATTTTCGTTCACCGAATTTGTCAAACAAAACCTACATGATACCTACTAAATGTATAAGGGTGAAATTATTCTCCAAGCTTGTTACAACTCAATCTGTGCTGATATTTTGTTGAGGGTCCTGAAGGGGTAAAATGGAAGCTGGGATTCGCCTGCTTTTGGGCTGGTAAAATGGAATTTCACGCACTGGGATTCACCAACAAAAGACAATGGGAATAGGATGGGAATATATATTTGGGATGGGAAACTGGGATTAGTACGCCCCCTCCCCCTTCAGGACCCTCTTTGTTTGTTGAAAAAATGTCGTAGTGGTAGGGAGGGGACTCTGTTAATTTCTGTGGTCTTTTGAAAATGACACTTCCAAAACCAAAGTTGAAATACAACTATGGAATGGATATGTCATTAAATTTGTAGAATAGATAGTGACGTGCACTACTTACTAATGCTTAAGAATTATACCAATATTGCACAACTGACAATATTTCGAGCCAGTGCAATTTGGAACACTTCTTAAATATCATGAGTAGTGTAAATCGTTAATTGCATGAGTAAAATCATAAAGTGTTGAAGACTCTGATAATCATCAGTTTGTACGTTTTGTTGTATTATAATACATTTATAAACACTGTAGTATATTGTCATGCACATTTAGGGGCTCTTTATATGAAAGCCGGGCTGGCTCGCTGATTGGACCAGCCCGGTAAGCGGGATGAATTTGTCTTGTGCTTATATGAGAAAATATCATCCCAGCAAGCGGGGTTATTTTGTTGTTTTGACCTTTCACATTGTTTTAAAAATAGCTTGCTGACAAATTGGCAGCGGTGTCTCTTTGAACTTTCATCCTGCAACCGGGCTGGCCCGGTTAGTTGAGGTTTTATACAGTATGGGGAAATTTTTATCCCGGAAAGCGAGATCTCACCTTTTTCAAGCGAGATCTCGGGAACCGAGCAAGCCCGCGTCTCCATATAAACGCACAATAGTTTTTACTATAAAATCAATTACACAGCGAGATCTTGCAAAGCGGACTGGCCCGTCTTCCCGATAAACAGCCCCTTAGGTATAGGACCTGAAAATATTTATACAACTACATGAAATTAAAAAGCTTGTACCTTATATATATTGACTCTTCCCTTAGTCAAAGTTATATTGTACTAGAGGTGTACTTACTATAAATCTCTTGTGTTTCTCTACCAAGTTATCTTTTGGTTTAACACAAGTGTACAGGCACACCTGCTTAAAATAATCAGACTGGATGCTGTCTAATATATACCATAAACTAAAATAGTAAATGTTTAAAGTAACACCAATAAGCAAATTTGAAATTTCTGTCAACAGATAAACACAAATGAAACATATTACCCAAATCAATCACTTTCTGAAACAAGTACTGTGCTGAACAAAATATTAATGCATGTCTTATGTGCAATTTAAATATAATGCAGTTGTTCCTACTGACTGACGTCAATAGTTTCCAAACCTTCATTGGTTAAAACATTACTAGCTGTTGCTCTCTGGAGAGCTCGCAGCATGGAACATTTGAACGGGATGCACAGAACTGGCTGCAGCTACTGGCAGGTTGGAATACTGCATTAGGTGGACATGGCCGGGAGTGCTGGGATGCCTGAATGTATTCTTTTGTTTCGTTGATAAGTATTTGATCACATTGTACAGCACTTAGTTGTCGCTCCATATGCTTACGCTTATTATCAATTAATATTGAGAAAGGGTTTTCAGTATACGTTTACGCTTACGGATTGACAACATATTATCATCACTATCATCCTCACCTGATGAATGCCCTTCAGGATCTGTGCTTGTGTTATTATTCACTGCGTATGTGCTTGCGGCGTTATTCACTGCGTTTGTGCTTGTGCCAAATGCCAGTGGTTCAGTTGCAGAACTTCCTCCCCATATCTGAACAAGTTCATAAAATTCCAAGACCATTTTGCCACTGCGTGATCCCGTGGTTACAGCTTTTTACAGCGAGAATAACCTCTTTTAATCATATATTTATCATCTTTCTGCTGCTTTACGTTCTTGCTTTCTCTTCCAGGTCATCGTTGTCAGAAATCTCCATTGGTGTTACACGCTCAGGACGAAAAAATGACGGTTGGTTGTCGTATATTCTAGCCATGGCTTGTCGAACAGCTTCGTACTGCTTTATTTTATCAGCAGAAGAATCGCTGTTGTTATGCTCCATTCTGCTCTTATAATTTGCCAAACATTGAATACGGTGGCGCACTTTATCCCCCTGATTCCAGCGAAATCTCACGGTTTTGTTTCCCTCATTTCCTTGCGATTTATTTGCTTCATTGCCTACATTGTTCTCCGTGTTGGTCGCAAGGCGATATTTCAGCCCGGGTTGAAATTTTTTTGCCGATTACATGACGATTTTCAGCCTGGTCACTCTCTCTTCCGCAGAGGCTTTTATAGGCGCGGAATGAAGGAAGAGGAATGGAAATGAACGCGGAAGCCTCTGCCCGATTTGTGAGCCAATATGGCGTCAAACCGGGAGGTTCAATTAATTGTTTAATTCCTGTGAAAGCAAATCACGTATGTAAATTTATATTTTAACATAGCTTTGACCGTTCGACGTACAACGCTAGGCTATCATACTGTTGCGCTCTTTGTTAAAATAGCGTTTAAAGCCCATATACATCCCTGAGCCCACCTTTCGAAATTGCCTTCGCGAGCAACTTTAAAAACATTAATAGATTGTCAAAATATATCATAAAGCAACTGGAATTTAATAATACCAACGCGGTGAAAGACAGTTATACACAGTTTTACCAACTATCAATATTACAGTGATTTCGCAGCATACAAACAAGCGAAATCCGCATAGCGAAATCATCGACATTCCCGGCCATGGCATAGGTCATGACTGGAGCGAGACTTTTCAAGAGACTTTTTCATCGTATTAGAACAATGTAATGTCAAAATATATACGTTGGCCAGTAGATCTTGGTCCGAAGTATCGTTAAACGAAACATTGAAACATCAAACCAAAGGATTACTGAAATATACAATGGATTGTTTGTTGTTACAGATATCTTCACTTTGTCACAGATATCTTCACATTTCGGGAGAGGCTTTCTCCCTTCCTCTTCCGTTTCTCCTCCCCCGTTCTCCTCCCCGCCCGCGCTCCGAATTTTAGCGGTTTCTTCATTATATTACCGTTTAGCGCATTTTATTTATTACCATCTAGCGTACTACCATCAAGCGTATAAAGCACTGAGGTGATCGAAAGCCTCTGCGCGGAGGAGAGGCCCGGTGTCAAGCGAAATCTCTGACCTCTGCGAAATCTCTGACCTCGTGGGACTGGTCAGAGATTTCGCGCGTAGACGCCTGAAATCTCTGACCTCCGCGAAATTTCTGACTCGGCCGAATTTCTTATTTCTAGGTTTATTATAATTAAAGAAGGTGTTTATAAAAGTATTCCGAAACTGGATTCAATTTGTATCGTTATCAAAGATTAGATGGCTAAGAATAAATGCTTACAAATACAAACTGAAGTTATTTTAGGCCATAACTAGGCTAACTTCAGTAAAAGTGTTCGGCATTTATATTTTAACAATGGCGCACTGGACAGTCAGGTCAGAAGATGTTTATATTTCACATTCAGAAAGATTTCCGTGGGTTAGCTCCATTCTTAACATAAATCCATGGTAGGAACGTTAATTTTCTGTTTTTGTACGTGAATACTTGGAGAATCAGTTTAGAATACACATGGCTTTTAGCAAATTTATGTTTGAAATTGCAATGTTTATGGCCAAATATATACAGGACATGTGCGACAATTGACAAATTAATATGTGACACTATACCTTAATAATAAGTCATTTTTAACCATATACCATTGTCCACATATGGTTTGTTGACATATGTGCACAACATGTGTTGTTGTAAGTGCTGCATATCCAGTTATCGATAACTTCCGACTTATACAAATGATACATTGAGATACCAGATGGGGAAATGCCAAATCCTTGACTTCACCCTAGTTTGGTAACAATTGAATGCTACACTATCAAGGGCATTTTTAATACCATGTCGTGGTAATAAGCATGCGCAGTCTATCTGGTTAGTAACCACAATCATCAGGAGTGACAGGAGCGAGACTACAGGGGCACGCGTTTATTTATTTATGAATAACGTTCAATAAACTTCAAGAAAGACTTTTAATGTAAACATACCTCTTTGGTATGACAGTACCAAGAGTATTAAAGTTATTTGGTAATATATAATATATAGTTTTCAAAATATATACCGTATATGGACGGTATAGATGAGAGCATACATGATACAGTATATACAGTACTCAGCATAGTGAAGTTTTATACATACTTATACAATATTTACATGGGGTTTGTTTTACTGTATTTGTAGGCGACTTACTGGAATACCACAGACATTGCATTCTATCGCCTGTATTCTAAAAGCTTACTCACACTCACACTCAATGAGAGGAGCCTTAAGATCCGTAAGTGTAACTCAGCACTCATTGAGTATTCATTCACTCTCAATGAGTGGGAAGATACACTTGCACTCCAAACATTCACAAACTGCACTCACTCCCGAAATAGAGGTCGAGCGTGAGTGGAGTTTGAGTGTGGGACATACCTCCCTTGAACCACACTCGCATGAAATAGTGAGAAACAACATGGCGAATGTATGACTTGAAAGATTAGAACAATTGGAGTATTTGGCACTCAATAACAGAAGGGAGATCAGAAATTATAATTTCAACTACGACATGTATGATGAGGAGCAATTTAGAAGCAGATTTAGATTAACCAAGGATGGTTTTCGGGAGCTGTTAACCATTATAGAGGCAGATATATCTGCTCATAACGAACGAGGTAATCCAATTCCTGCAGAAATTAAGCTTTTGTTGACATTGCGATATTATGCAACTGGCACGTTTCAGGAAGCATGTGGAGACCTGTGTGATATATCTCAACCTTCTGCAAGTCGTATTATAAAGCGCGTATCTGAGGCCATTGCTAGACTAAAAACTCATATTATATTTCCGACTGCTGATATGCTACCACAAATTAAACTCAAATTCTGGAGGATATGCGCATTTCCTAATGTTATTGGGACGATTGATTGTACGCATATAAAAATTCCGAGCCCAGGAGGTGAAAACGCTGAATTGTTTCGAAATCGGAAAGGTTTTTTTTCACTGAATGTCCAAGCAGTTTGTGGCCCAAATCTAGAGATACAAAATATTGTTGTAAGGTGGCCGGGCAGCGTGCACGACTCAAGGATATTTGATAACAGTCGTTTGTGTGCACAGTTTGAGCATGGTCATATGCAAAGCATGCTTCTCGGTGATAATGGCTATCCTTGTCGAACATATTTGATGACACCTCTATTGAACCCCCAGACACCCCCCGAACGTAGATACAATGTTTCCCATATTCGGACACGAAATACAGTAGAGAGGATGTTCGGGGTTTGGAAAAGGTTATTTCCCTGTCTCTCCATGTGCATTAGAACAAAACTTTCCACTACTCTTACAATAATTGTGGCCACAGCAGTCTTGTACAATTTCATAAGAGGACGAAATGATCCTATGGAAGAAGAAAACCTGGAAGACCCTAATGAAATTCCCTTACCAGCTATGAATGACCAGATCCCGCTCTCGGAAACGCAACACGTCGTGCTCTCATAATTCAGCACTTTACATGAATTGTGCATATGTAACAGTCATTCATTTTATTATGACATTGAATACGACTTGTATTTCTGTATTACAGTATAAATAAGCAACATTAAACCCACCCAAGTCATGATTTAGACAAAGCGTCCAGTATCATGAAACTCAAAAATCATTGCTTTTCCATGATGGAACAAATACTTGGCTTTTTAAAAGCATAGCTACTAACTATTGTGTGTCAATAGCTTATTTCAAACAGAAATGAGCGAAAACAATATGAGAACGATCCGTCTTCAGTGGCGTATCCAGTCTGATAAATTACGAACCGCTATGCCAATTCCAAATTGTTACAATTATTCCTTTCTTTACAAATTGATTGCTTTCACGGTCAATGAACCAAAAAAATATTTGCATAGCGGGTCGAAATCAGCGGGCTGGCTACGCTACTGACTATCTTGTAGTATTTTTCGCATTTATTGTATTTTAATATCATCACAAAAGGTGTTAGCAATGTCAACTAACTTTCAACGTAATTATTATGTCAGGCATGAACCATTCACAATTACAAACAAGTCTTCATGGTACAAATGTACGTCCAAAAACAATTGTTTTACTTCCTTCGCCGTGTAATACGCCTCGGCGGATCATCTTGAGTATTAGCCGTTCTTTTAGACGTCCAATATTGGAACTCCGCCTGAAGGACCTCCATCTTTTTCTCGATCGTGTTCCTCTACAAGGTTCTTCTTCCTAAGTTCCAGAATTTCCATCTCAGTTGTATGTTGTTTCTCCTGCATATCCAAACATTTTATTTGGGCAACTGAGATTCTATTTTTTTTGTGACACCGAGAAATCGATGATTCTTCAATAACCTCCGATGGTTGTGATTGATGTTCATTAGTGTTAGTTATTATTTCGCCTTCTAGGGATTCCTCGTCCTCTTCATTTTCACTGACATCTAGGTTATTTGTACAAGATAACTGAAATATATTGGATCGTTTGATATTGTATTGCTGTAGACAGTTTTAGATGCTGACTAGTTTCATGTTTGATTGTCATGTTATGAGACAGGTCATGATATTATTGATGCTGATATTATTAACACTGTTTTTAAAATAAAGAAATCACAGTCTGTTTTAAATACTACAGGCAACAATGAGTTGTGGGCAAGTAGGCGTATATGGAAAGTAACCTATACTATGCCCACGCTATACTTGTCATAATAAAGCGCTCATGCATGCTATTTGGTGTTTGTAATATATATAAATTCAACTACAATCTCTGTGTCTTTTTTACATCGAATATAGATGCACAGCAGCAACCTACTGATGTTTTTATTATGTATAGTCATCAACACTTTACAGTACATTACTGTGTATCAATACCCTTACCAGGTTCATAATTGTCGTCATCAAATGGATTATGCAGGCTAGTCATTTGCGCTGGAATTATTGCAAGAACAGCTTCAGCATCTGGATTTTTAGCCGTCGAAGCCATACCACCTCCAGTCAGTTTGGCTTCTCTCTTCTCCTTTGCGATACTTTTTTTAGTCGCCCGAGACTTAATATTCTCCCAGCATTTCTTTATTTGTTTTGATTCACGCTTATTGACACCCGCCTGACAGTTAAACTCTTCTGTCAGGTTTTCCCAAGCTTTATTTTTTTGTTGAATGCTTTTGTAATCGTTCCGTTTGCATTCGATGACATTCTTTTGCTTTGTCACTAATTCTGTTATAATTGACTTCTCAAGTTCTGAAAAATACTGTCTTGTTAGGGACATGTGGCACGACTTGTATTCTTTATGTATTATCTTAAAACATACGTCGATCCTCTTTCGTCGTACTCATTAACAATGCCGAGTGCAACTTACTGCGTGAAGTAAGCTACACTTCACTGAGCTCAATAACAAAGGCAAGTGCGACTCAGGTAAGTGACACTTGAGTGATCACGGTGAATACAAATTAAACAACATTTGTTGAGGATGAGTGCTACCTCAATGAGTACAACATTTCACTCAAACTCCACTCATACTCACGCTTCAACCCTTCTTGAGTGCACCTCACTGGAATGTCACTCAAGTGTGAGTGTGAATGAGCTTTTAGAATACAGGCCTATGTCTTCCAAACTTGAATGACTATGACTATATCAATTATAAATTGTTCCCTTCAAGTGGTGGAATTCCACATCAATGATGAATTGGTTTTGTGAAGTTCTTTGGTTTTATGCAACATATTCAACACACTCCACCTTTGAAAAATTTTCTGTTGATATGACTAATACTATTTGTTTTAACTCATTGAGTAGCAATGCACTTCAGTGCACGCTACTTTATGTGCTCTGTCTAACATGGCAGACAATTTTAAAAAGGGAGCTGAGACCTTTATAGCAGCTTAATTACAAAAATTATCAGTTATCAGGAGTGGCATATCTCTTTGAAAAGACCTGGGAAATAATGCATGAGTCAATTCCATGAGTAACCATCCCCCCCTGGGAATATGCCGGGAATTTGCTTGGCACGCCATCCCCGGGGGTTGGGAATTTGATCGCAGATTGGTGCACCGGGGCCGGACATTGTATGACGGTTAAAAAAACCCCGGACATTTGACACTATCTAAATCCGCAAAGGACTTTGGGACTTAAAAAGCTTCCTCTACAGCTTCTCGTGTTCGAGCGTGATTCTAGCTGCAGTTTACTCAGTTTTTATATGAATATGGATAAGTTCAAACGAAAAGGACAATGTTTTGTTAGCGATTGGCTACGGAAAAACAATCTTGACAAGTTAGTGGATTAGAAGTTCAGAACTGTTTTAACAGAACTGTTATATATGAATATTGGTCCTTTGAGTGCATTGGTGAAGCATAGGTGGCAGACGCAGTTAGCGCGCTGCCTCTTACCTCTGAGTTAAGCCTGTTACACAACAAGTCGAGGACATGGTGGTACTCAGTTGAGTAACCTTAGTGTGCTTGACTAACTCATGTAAGTTGAGATTGGTTGGTTCTCTCCTGTGCTTCGAGGGTTTTACTCCGGGTACTCCGGTTTTCCTCCCTCACTAAAACTAACCCTTAGGCACTAATCAGTACTAACCATGGTGTTATTGCCTAGTAGGGGACTTTGAGTCCTGTTGTAATATCACCAGCCTTTGGGCGAATAATATATAAATAAATAAAAATCTAAGGAATCATAATTTTGTATGTAAAATAATTTGGAATTTGTTAGTGGAAGTTTTTTTAGACTTAATATAGAGTTCAATACTTTAATACAGTGATACAAAAAGATATTGTACTGCCCATATAGTATTTATTGAAACTTCTTAATTGATGTTAAAATTAAAAAGAAAATTACTAAATTTCAAAATTTTTATTGTACTGTAGAAGGAATTAAAGAGAAGAGCCCCAGTTAACATGCAAATAATGTGCAAATCTGTTGATAATTGACCATATGAAGTCATTTTTACTTGATGCATTTTTAATTTTTTGCTCCCCGGGGTGGGACATTTTCCACTTAACCGTTGCCCCGTGGGCAGGACATTTGCCCTCAAGCTGTTGCCCCGCAGCAGGGAATTTTCCCTTTCTTTACACAAAATAGCTAATGTCCGGGTGTATTTCCAAGGGGGGGTACTCATGGATTTGACTCGACCTGCCATGTTAGATAGAGCACATAAAGTAGCGTGCACTGAAGTGCATTGCTACTCAATGGGTTAAAACAAATAGTATTAGTCATATCAACAGAATGATGTGGAATTCCACCACTTGAAGGGAACAATTTATAATTAATATAGTCATATAGTCATTCAAGTTTGGAAGACATAGAATGCAATGTCTGTGGTATTCCAGTAAGTCGCCTACATATACAGTAAAACAAACCCCATGTAAATATTGTATAAGTATGTATAAAACTTCACTATGCTGAGTACTGTATATACTGTATCATGTATGCTCTCATCTATACCGTCCATATATTTTGAAAACTATATAATTATTATATATTACCAAATAACTTTAATACTCTTGGTACTGTCATACCAAAGAGGTATGTTTACATTAAAAGTCTCTCTTGAAGTTTATTGAACGTTATTCATAAATAAATAAACGTGTGCCCTCGTAGTCTCGCTCCTGTCACTCCTTCGAGTAGCGAATATCGGCCGATAAATATGTTTTCCATAGCAATTTAAACGTTAAGAATACTTTCTTACCTTTCTCATTTGTATTTCCGAGTTCAAAAGATGGAATTATGAAAAAAATTCCCGAAAAAACGCGATTTAGTAGGCAAGAATGCAAATTCCCCATATACTTTCTTATACGAATTTGCAAATCTTCTGGCCAGATTAATGCCCGCCGCCAACCGGAAGTCGCTGTCGGTGGTCCCAAAAAGATCAAAGGACCTGTCTCTCTATTCATTCCTTACTCTATGCTCTGTATAACAATTGCCAGGAATAAATACAAATATAATACCATTTCTTTCTATATGCCAGGATCATTCGCCTCTGTCTGTCCATTTGGAGTAGAAGTCCTGACGCCTACAACCAAATAAAGGAAAGTGGAATGTTGAAACTACCTTCTGGCAGACTTCTATCAATGTATAAGAATTCTGTCAGCCGGAAACCGGGCATGAACGACGGGAATGGATGCTTCAGGAAGCAGATAAACTAAGCTTAGATTCTTTTGGAAGAGAAGGGGGTATCGTACTTGATGAAATGGCTACTCAGGGAACTAAAATTATTTGAAAATATAACTTTCTTCGCCACTTGACTAACAATTTACAAACAATATATGGCAGGTTTCAAAGTTCACATTCAGTTATGTGATCACCTGATTAGTTTTGATCACCTTAGTTGGGCACAAAACAATCATATAGCACAAAACAATCCTATTATAGACTATAGACTATAATACTATACTATATATTATAGTCTATAAAATTTTAAAAACTAAAAATATTACTATATATTTCATATTCATGAAAAACACAGGAAGATTTACAACTGAAAACCATAAATGGAATCTTGACACTGGTTGGTCTTGTTGACCTAGGAAATGAAAAGGAGATGATGGACGGTATAAACACAGGTACATGTATTTGTGACCTGTATACTGTACTGTAATACTGCGGGTCTTTAGGATCAATATACATGAAAAATGCAATAGAACTTCTACCTTTCGAGCGAAAGTCCTTCGTCTGGAAGTTACTGTAGTAGGCTAGTAGCTACTAGTACTAACTTCCAGACGAAGAGCCTCGCTCGAAACATCGAAGTTCTTATTATATGTTCAGCTAAATTGATCCAAAATACGCGCAGTTTTTCGTATCGACACTATCTACTGTACTGTCTATACTGGTACCACACGCTAGTGATACATGTACATATTATTGGTTTTCTTTTGACATCACTCACATCAGCTTCAAAATTTCCTCAATAGATTTAATAAAAATTTTCACGACGTGGTCTTGTTCTTTTGTGAGTACCACAGACAGTTAGTGCAAATGGAAAACACCCAACACCGGTGTCACAGCGGATAGTGTCCCCCGGTGGATAGTGTCCACGGACAGTATCCGCTAGTGGATAGTGTCCTCTTCAATTAGATTCCCGCCGATTCAAATATATACTTATCTGCAGGTACCAAGAAGGCCGAATTGGCTTCACACGTGCTCCAGTTTGTCTTTCTGGGTAACACTGAGTTTCGTTTCCCATTTGCGCATTGGCCTACCAAGGAAGTTGACCCGAGTACGCTGTATATCCTATTCTGGAAAGCTGGGTTCTGGCTGTTAAAAGGAGGAATCAACGTGAGATACTGTTGTTTTGATGGAGGTGAAGCAAACAGGAGTTTTGTAAAATGCATTTTGGTGGTAAAGATCCTAGCGAAGAAATGTTCACTGTAACAAATCCATACACAAAGGAGCCGATGATTTTCATAATGGATATTGCTGTACGTATTATAACTGGTTTTCTACTTGTATATACTGTAAGTTATAGATTGACTCACATATGCAGGCTGTATGAAGCTCTGAACAACATCAACGATTTAATGTAACTTAACCAAACCAAGTAGTAAAATAAAACATACAGTACAAATATGAATCACAATTTTAATGAATGCTATTTCAGCAATTTAATAGAGTGATTTGTGTGTATAATTGTAAAGGACAAATGCTGCTTTTGAGTACAATGCCAATGTCATATTTTATCCCTTTCATTAGCACAATGTGAAGAAGTTAAGAAACAATATTTCGAAGAGCACCCCCAAAGGTACGAGAATCCTTATTGTTGAAGGACAACAAATAGCTTGGAAGCAGTGGGTATAGATGCTTTCCAGTGGGACCTGAAAACAAATTCGCTGCCATTTCATCATCGCCTGACAGTCAAGCACTTTGAATTGCGATATGCCAGCAAGATCAGGAATCATTTGGCAGAACAAGTTCTGAATCACGACATGCTTAACTTGATGAAGGTGAGAAACAAATATTGATCAATAAGAAATATCCCTGTTTGACTTACATGGTTGCTCTTTGCTCTTACTGTACAGCTCTCAAACTTGGCTACATGTACCTAAATATATGAGAAAATCAACAGATTAAGTAAAGCTACATAGTAGATATAACACATAAATCTATATGCTATTTACACCTGACACCACTATATATATTGTGAGTGAAAAATGTATGATATACAGTAGAACTTATCCACACCACTTAATAATTGTAGCTGGTACTGTCAGATTTCACTGCGCAATTCAGTTTGTGCAAGTGTTAAAACCATATTGCCTAGTTAAATATTGGCTGATACTTACTTTAGAAATCCATTGATTCTTACAAATTACTGCAGATTGTGAATCAATTGAACTTTTCTAAAATAAGTAAATGATATATTCATTGGTGCATTAAATAACTTTTATAGTCGTATACATAGAGTGTATTTTGTGGTTACCAAAACGTTATGAGATGGTATGACATGAACATATTACGGCAGTCTTGGTTGATATTCTTAAAGTACTGTACAGTAGTTGAAACAGATACAGGTAAAACAAACGTAAAACAAACAAAACAAAGGTTTTCACTCAAAAGTTGAAGTTTGTTTATCTGTTTCAGGTAGTTAAAAACCAACCAAGACTGCAATAATATTAGTACAGCTGTACCTACATGTACGACCATGTGGATGATCTTTAAGATCGTCTAGTAATATATGTTTAAAATGTAGCAATATAGTAGATGTACTGTAACTGGTACTTTAACTGAACTTGTATTGGTACCTTGTGGTATTATTTTGACAAATAACTCTTATTTTTACTTTTAACAGGCATTCCAAGATAATCTGACTAAGCAGGCAGGCAAACCAGTACATGAGCTTGACAAGGCAATTGAGTTCCTCCAAGGGTAACCAGCTGCTTGATCAAGAATCTAAACAGTCATCTACCATATACCAGCATGGTAGACCCTCGTTTCAAAGAAAATGAGATATCTCTGGAGTGGCTCCAAACATGGGAGAAAGAGATGAAAACGACTGTGGGAATGAAAGCTACAGAAAGAAATAAACTATTTATTTCCAACCAAACTATGTTTGATGTTAGCTCTTCCATAATTGGCTTCAGGGAGTTTCGCAAGTTATCCTTTAAGTACCATCCAGGCTGTAACGTGTATGCCCACAGAGTTAACAGCAACATTGTGGAAAATATTTTTTATCAACAACGCGGATGCAACGGACAGAATGACAACCCAACATACCTACAGTATGGTCCAACCATGAATAACATCTTGATGGGTCAATCTACCACCACGAAGAAGAGAAACACTGGAAATGTTGATGGTTAGTCGTTCTACAAACCAAAAAAACTGCCAGTGAATAGAAGCAGATTGAATATTTATTTACTTTGCCATCATACTTATACATTCATTGGCTGGGAAACCACAACAGCTATTGCCAATTACAGCGGCCCCAATAGTTATACGAAAACAATTTACAAGGTATACTAAGCACACACAATAAACAATACTTGAACAATAGTCATTGCATTAAGTCTAAAAACAACATGTCAATGGAGAGTTCGTTAAACTCCGGGCGGAATTACATTTTATACACGCACTTTTCCATGTGCGGGGATCCTCAACATCGTATGTATTTTCTAATGTTAAAATATAGTACTTAAAAAGAAGATTCTTGAATTCTGAAAATGTTCGGTCTTTAGATGTAATATGATTAGGAAGTGTGTTCCATATTCTTGTTGCTCGGATTTTGTAAGATTTTTCATAGGTTGACGTTTTGTATGTCGGAATTTTATATTTGTGCGAGTTGGGGTTAAATGATCTTGTCTGTCTTTGACCCTGAGGTTGAGGAAATGGAAGGATTTTTTTATCAATATTAAAAATGTCGTGATTTGCCTTATAGAAGAA
This sequence comes from Trachythela sp. YZ-2020, assembly GCA_016169945.1. Taxonomy (NCBI): domain Eukaryota; kingdom Metazoa; phylum Cnidaria; class Anthozoa; order Malacalcyonacea; family Clavulariidae; genus Trachythela; species Trachythela sp. YZ-2020. The sequence goes on along the minus strand of JADLSH010000032.1, from coordinate 166,123 downwards.
TACTACGTCCAGGTATTCGTGCCAGTAACTGAGAGGAAGCAAACTAGTTGCAAGGAGTCGGTCTCTGTATTCCATATCACAAATAAAGGGAACATTTAAAATATATTTTGTTGCACGCCTCTGAACTCGTTCTACTTTTTTCACCAACTCAACTGTTTGGGGCGCCCATACTTGAGTGGCATATCCTAAGTGTGAGCGAACCAGAGAAAGGTACAGTGTTCGTCGAATTGCAAACTCGCGAATATTTAAAGTTGATCTTCGAATATAACCCAGCATTTTATTAGCTTTGTTACTTTGTTGTGTAACTTGCTTTGAATAAATTATAAATTGCAGTTACAGTAAATGATCTTATAAGCGCCCACTCACTAATAAGCAACTTAATATTTAGTAAGCGCCCAGTGGTCAAATCAGCATTTCTTATACCACGCCTATTTATTAAGCACCCCATATCTAGTAAACGCCTCCCCCTCCAAAGAGGGAGTGTTTAATAGATATTAACCTGATGCCAAAACACTGTACCATAAAGAACACATTAACTGATTAACTGGCTGTTACCCTACCACTTAAGAGTAAAATTGTGTGCAATCAGACAGAGTAAAATACTACAGTCTACAGGGTTAACAATTAAGAGACACTGACAGATATTTTGTGACCTATTAACTGGCAGTACCCTACCACTGACGAGTAAAATCGTCTGGTCTTAAACAGAGTAAAATACTGAAGTAGGGCGCATCTGCGGTAATTGCAAACTAATGGGTTAACAAAAGACACTGGCAGATAGTTTTGTAACCCATTAACGAGCAGTACCGGTACCCTATCACTGACAAGTAAAATCCTCTGGTGTTAAACATAGTAAAATACTAAAGTAGTGCGCATATGGGCTCATTGCAAGCTAATGGATTAACCACACATGGATGAACATGCATGAACTTCTGCTTCTTGGAGAAGAACTGCATCCGAAATGTAAATAGTTAATATCATAATCAGTAGTTGTTGTACAATCAGAGTTTACACTGTACTATACAAATATATATTAAACAAAAGGCATACTTTCATAGCTATTATTCCAATAATATAACATAACCGGCTACTGGTTAAGACAACACATGACTGATGCCAGACAATGTTACTCGTCAAGGGGAAATGTTGGCTGTTAATGGGTTAAACTGGTAGTGAATATTTAACAATTATTCGCCGAAGGCGAGGTGAATATCGGTGAATAAAAACCGAGACAAAACATTTCACAAATATTTCAATTGAATATTTACGATAAAAGTGGCTTAAAAAAGCTTTAGGTGATTATCGCGTATTAATCCGAGGTAGCGCAACCAATCAGCGTTGAGAATTTTCAATAATCACCTATGTAATTTTACTAAATTGAATTGTTAACCCGTTAACTGGCAGTACCCAACCAATGATGAGGAAAATCATTAGACAGAGTAAAATACAAAAGTAAGGCGCATCCTGGCATAATGCAAGCTAATGGGTTAATCATACATAATGTGCTTACCTTTTTAGCAGTTACCAAAGACATCTGGCTTTGCAATACTTACAGCAACCTTTATATATTGCACAATAATTCCATTAAGTTTAACTTTGTTCCAGCTTTGTACAAATCGTTGACCAATGCTTCATATATTGTTTTTATTTCTTGTTTAGTATATAAGTACTGGTCTCAAAAATGTTTGGTCTTTTTGTGACCAATGCTATGTGTGTCTTGTTTCTGCTCACTTGTGTCATCTTTCATTGATTGCAATGTGATCTTATCAGCAACTCTTTCTTTAACTACCTTTTTCTCTTGTACTCTCTTCCTATGTGCTTTAGTCTTGTTGACATTAAAATCTCTTCGGAAGTCTCGTATGTACTGTTCGGCACCCATTTTAAAGAACTTGCCAACAACATTACCAAGAATAATAAGTTTTTATTTTTCCAAACCTTCTACACCAGCCACAGTTTCTAACCATAGGTTCTTCAACTGCTCATCACCCTTTACTCCAGTAACAGCCATAGGTAATAGCTAGGTCTTGCTTTAACACATTAAGTTTCTTCGTAGTTGCTCTAAAGTCATTAAAATCTGGAATGCACCATCACTGATATGAACAACGGAATTTTGCCGGTATTGTTTCATGACAGGTTACAGTCAATGTTTCCTCAAAGCTTGTTGACGAGTGAATGTTGGAAGACTGAGCCAGTAGTGATTCGAGAATAGTGATGTATGTATATATTTGGTTTAACTCCCTGCAAACAAATGGATTGGTAGATGCTAGATTTTGCATGATGTATCTCTTGTGACCGTAGATCAGTTTAATGACAGCCCAGCCACCAACATATCGCACTTTGCCTTTCCCTTCATTGCTCATATCCCAAACATTTTTCTCTTCCTGTTCATCTGCATCGTTCAAGCATCCTTCCAATAAATTCTGCTAATAATTGCTTCTCTTACAGCCTTGACGAGTTCTGTCATTAAACAGTGATGTTCTACTCTGAGATATTTGCATTGAATAACTGCTGAAAATTCACTGACCAGACAATCTGCATTGAGGATATTCATTTCAGCAGCCAGGATAGCTTTGAAGTCATAATAAATTTACCCATCTATACCCATCTTACCCAATAATTTTTCCTTTATGTTTTCCCGAATAGTTTGTGCCACTCTAACCCACTGGATGTCAATAAAATATTCGACTTTTGGTAAAAAGTCTGGTTGCTGCAGGTGTGTAATTAAGTCATTGATTTTCATTCCAAGAGAGCCATCGATAGAGGCTTGTGGCGAGGAATCTTTGAGGTTTTCCAAGAATGAATGAACACATAGATCTTCTGCCAGAGAAATTTCTTCGTTATGAGGCACAAATATTATAAATATGTGTCAAATCTTCATCTGTGAAACATGCATCTTCCTGTGGACCAGATACTGCAGGTCATTCCAGCTTGATTGAATGTCAATGGCGTTCTTTCGACAAAAATGATAGTCACTAGAAGGCGGAGTTTTGTGAATAGTTTGGTAGAAACCAACAACTCTTTTATCTGATTTTATTAGGCGCCCGGATTTGAAGCCCAATATTGACACACCTTCTTGTGAAGAAACTCTTGACGCGGCTACGTATAGCTGGCCAGCTAGAAAAGTGCATGCCAATTGACGGCAAAACTGCAAAAGCAAGTATGCAAAATATAGCCTCCTCCGCAGGCAACTTGGTGGAAAACAGCAGAATTACGCAATAATTTCATAGGAATGAGGGAGTAACAATGGATAGTGAGGGATAATTGGAGCTGGTCTGAAATAAAATCGCGGAGAGTTGCCTGCCAAAAATCGCAAGTCGAGGACCGATCACTTCACCCTTGTGGACCTGTCACTTCACCCCGGGTACCCTAGGGAGCTTTTGTCACCATGATACGAGTGGAGAAATATAAAAATATACGAATGCGAGGAATGATCTACAATTTACGCGATCAAAATCTGCTTTTAACTTCATATTCTAAGGATTAACTACGTACGGACAAAATAATTATCAGTATTACGAAGAAAGAGGGAGAGCTTATAGGCGTTATAGCGTGTTTATACCTACTTGCGGAATCGAACACAATCAAGTTTTGGAATGCTTACAATTAGATTTTCAAATTGTAATGATGTAACTAGTATCAACAGAATTCCTTGAGGCCTCTGGTCCAAATCAACGAAGAGATATTTAATTAATCTGTACAGTGTGCTATATTATCTTTTTAAAAGCAGCGCGATAGAGAGACACGAATATGGTTTAAAATCTTGTGTAAAGCCTCGAGGGGTGTCAAATCATATTCCTGTGTTTGAACCGTGGTTTTGATACAATTTTATGTCACTATGTGATGATATCTCTGGAAGTTTGACCGCCAGTTATTTTAAGAAACAAATCAAACAATGTAACAAAGACCAGGGACTCTGACAGGTTTTGGTAAAGTTCTGTACTGAAAAGAGTGAACAGATAATATAGAGCAAACTATCTTACTATCTTACTATCAGTATTAATATGTTTTGAGTGAGGGCCCACTTGCATTGGGTCACTATGGCCTTCAATAGATTAAGCAGTAAACACTAGTTAATCATTAGAGCCAGGGGCGGACTGAGCGATCGGACGCACACCGAGGCCCGGAGAACTTTTAGGGGCCCGGAATTACTACAAGGACAGATTTAGAATATTTCCTTTTGCTTAACAGGGCTAGGAAGCAGGGGGCCCCAATATTTTATAAAAAGAATTGCAGCAAATAGCATAGACTCACAAATCAAAATGAAAGAATTATTGAAAGGGCCTAACTAAAGAGGTAGAGAATGAAAATGCCATTTCCGACAATCTAGAGACTCCAAATTTTAACAATTTTCCCACTCGGATCATGGTGGCGCCTCGTGGGATTCGGCCTACCTAAGTTTAACAAGTTTCCTACGTCCAACTTGCTGAAAATTCACCTTAAGCATAGCTATGATTATTCACTAATACATGGGCCCAAATTTTATTCCTGACCGAGGCCCAAAAAGCTGCCCCTGATTATAGCCAAAATACAAATTATAAACTGGAATCATTAAGATTGTTGCTAAAGAAGTTTGCAGTTTTAATAAAGAGCTACTGCTAACACTACAATTTTGACATTTGTTAATTTACACCTTCACACAGTTGCCCAAATATTGCACGTAATTATAGATTACTGTATTTCATTATGTATCAATCGAATACAAATAACTTTTGGTTGGATTATAGTGTTGCAGCCCTGCCTAAACTCAATATGTTTGGGTATGCCTTTTGGTAATCATTCTGGAAGAAATGGCATCTGTCAAAGTAATGGACCCAAGTACTTTCCAATTGAGCTGAGATTATGAAATGAGTAGCACTGAGGGGCTGTTTATATGAAACCAGTTAGACAGGCTGGACCGACTTCATAAAAATGTCCTTAATTTTGAAACAATTTCACTTTTTAGCTCTTCCAGCCAATGTCTCACTTGAGTCAAACAAGGCAGCTGGTAGCTAGACTAAGAGTATTTCATGCCAATTAATCCAACACATTTTACAAGGATTCTCTGCCATGCAAAACATATCTACAGATATTACCATTTTCATTTCATTTTCCCATTTAATTAAACCATTTTATTAACCCAGTCATTATACTTTAGGAAAGTTTTTAATGCGAGTCAACTTGTAGCAAGTCTATATGGTTAACAATAGACATGGGAAGACAATGTGGTAAATCCATTTGCCCAACCACTTCCACTTGATAAGTAAAATCATCTGTTATTGGAAACAAAACATATCCAGGTGTAGCCAGTAAATCGATTTTTTGCATAATACAGTATAACCAGTTGTTAGTATAAATATGTCATAATTAACACCTTGGACAAAATATTGTTTCTCTTGACAACAGAAACGACAGGTTATATTATTTATTGAGAAGTGCATTGCAACGTTTATGTATACAAATGAGAAGCCATAAGAAATTTAAGCTCTTAAATCTATAGCATACTGTACAAAATTAAAACATGTAAAGTTGCATTGGAACAAAAGATAGATGATTAGATTTTAGCAATAAATATCATTATATCAAGAAGATAATTTAAATAGCATCACAAACTTAAACATTTATTTACAAGTCTGTAGAAGTCATTTCTCTGATGTAGCAAGTCTGGCACTTAGACAACATCACATGATCACAACATGAATAATTGTACATTGATCAGCATTTGATTTCATATAAAGATTAAAGTCCAACAATATTTTGCCAATTAATTTACATCTACAATCTCATATTTATTAGATCTTATGTAGTATAATAATATGTTCATGGAGAATAAATTTGTTAGGTAATTGAAACAATTCAAAGTCAAATACAATGATTTTTGTTCATTAATTCAGAACTTGTCCATCAGTCATCAGACAACCATGAAACATATTCATTATATCGTTGTCCATCTTTGATAGTTTTAGGGAAACTTCCACATCTATTTCTTTGAATATCTACGTTTAAACTCGTCTTCAAAACACGTAAAAATCTGAATTCTTTTGTCCAATCTAATTCCCACTCTATAAAATCCGCCATATTTTCTTCAGGCAACTCACGGAAGTTTTGACTCCCAAGCTATTGCGCATTTTACCAAGTATTGCACAATTCTGGCGTTTACGAAGAGTTGCCTGCGGAGGAGGCTATGCAAAATAGACACTTACCAGTTTAAAACGCTTTAAAACGCTTTTTCTGGTTGACTTTAGTAAGTGAAAATGGTCTAAAAAAATTTCATTTATCTTGTTTTCGAGACTTAATATTTGTCTGTATTATTATGTCCCGACTCCAGAGTACAATTTTGAAAAAAGTTTGCAAAATGGCAGATTGGCAGTTATTTTTCTGACGTATACATATAAAAACAAATGTTTGTCTTAGCCAATCATGATGTTGCTAGTTACCAGTTTTCTCTCGGCTTGAACTCGCGCATGCGCATAACTTAAAAAACCGTCCAACGTCCATGACAAAAAGAAATGGCGGACAACTTTGCACTCCGCTATGTTCACAAAAATCCGAGCGGAATTAGTACCCTCGCACGGCGCTTCGCGCCGTAGCTCGGGGATTATATTTAGGTAAGATTTTTCGTCTTAATGCGATCAATATTATCTATACTGATACAGCCCCTGTTTTTCCAGCATTTGCTTAATTACTGAGTATCGTGCCAAAATGTTTTGTATTTTGTCCGGGCCTGAATTGTGTATCAGTCCACCAATAGAAGTGTATTTAACGATTTACCTGATTGTCTCTAACTACAGTAGACTCCCGTCTGTTTTTGATTGTTGTATATTTCATTTGCACTGAGTTATATCAAGGCTAGCCTGTATTATTCAATGTCTATCGCTGTAGCCTGTAATTATAAACACAAACGCATTTGACTAACATGACTATATTAAGAAACTATTGTATATATTTTTATATTTTAATGTTAACTGTTAGAAACATTTCGGCTTTTGAATGGAACTAACAATATAAATTGTACTTTGCAATTTGTCAAATTCACTGATAACCGTGATGTATTTCTTCGTGAGCAAACTCAAGCACGGAAATGTTTTAAAGTTCTAACTTCTAGAATGGCTTACGAGACCTGTTCGCGTTATCATTGGGAATGATATATTATTTTTATAATAAATAGGGACAACTATGTAGCTATTTCTTTAATTTCGAACACAGGAATTTGATATCAGTCTGAGACAAAAAGCTGCAACTTGCTGCCACCGCCAGTTTAAACCAAAGGCTAAAGAATTGAACTGAACAGTGCGGTAAAATCTTGTTGAAATTATAGGAATACTCTCTGATCGTATTCAATAAGTCGAGAAATGAGATAGTATCGATTGAATAAAATAGTCCTACTTTTTCCGCTCAGACAGTACAATATTTGGTGCACTGTATTATTGTACTGGCTGTATATTTGACTTCACACGATATAGGCAGCGGCGATAATCAAGCAAATGCGGGCAAAGGGGTCTAAATCAGACACGTAGCCAGAGGGGGGGGCCGGGGGCCAGGCCCCCCTGGCGAAGGTGTCGGCCCCCCTTAGGAAACATTTAGACTAATACAAATCTCTATGTTGGCCCCCCCTAGTACTTTTTCGGGCCCCCCTTGACTGAAAATCCTGGCTACGTCACTGGTCTAAATCAGTGTAACTAAGCAAAGAACAATTGGGTATAGATAATATTGAACGCATTAACACGAAAAATCTTACCTAAATATCATTAAAATAGTATAAATAGCATATTTCTTTCTTGTACTTTGATGTTGTCTACCTCGTGTGTTGCAAAAACCAGAAGCGTCAGGACTTTTCGACGTTCGCTCATTGGCTGACCAATTTAGGAACCAATGCCGATAGCCAATCAGAGCAAAGAAGTCTGTCTCATAGCAGCAGAATTATCGGGTAATCGTTTGAAGTTAAACTACCGCGATTTCGCGGGAAGGAGGCTTAGAAATATCATATTTTTTCACTCAAAATTTAAGATTTCGACTTGGTAACACCTCAAACCTTATTCCCTACATCTACCTGAGTATGAATATGGTTGTTACCAGCTTCTAACATAAAATTGCCTTGGAATTATTTTAGGAGCATATTTTGAACTCTTGGCCGGCCGACTATTGCCCTTGGCAGGCAAAACATGCAAATTTGGTTTCTACAATACATATCACAATTTAGCTCTTATATAAAGCCATGCAAGTGATGCAAATGACCATAAGTTACATAAACACTGCATAGCTTTAAAATATGCTGTATATATAGTCATAAAAATAGCTGTTTTTATTTTCTTTATAGAATGATGTCCACCGCAAACTAAAAGTAATGAAAACTCATGACAGCAATTTGTCATTCAAGTTTGATGAAAGGTATCTTTTGTTATATTATATTTATATTTAGATTTGCTTTCAAACACTGCAATGGTATACTGTGTATATATTTCACATATGCTTACTGCTGTATTAGCCATCTTGTATAGTATAATAATTATGTTTTAATTTTAGTTTTGACTTTCAACACAACAGCATGCTGTGTTCCAAGGTTGCTGAAAAAGTTGCACATGAATATGGAGGAACACAGAAATGTCCATGGTCTGATGTCCAGTTCCGTAGACTTGCTATCATTATTGTGCTCACATTTATCTATGATCATCGAAAATGATTTTAGTTTTAACACTTTGTGTTTTTATCCTCATCTTCCACATGTATGTTAAGCCTTTTCACAGAAGTCGTGATAACTTTCTTGAAACTGTGTCCTTGGGTATTCATATTGTTCTTTGTGGTCTCACGATGATTAAGCTTCTATGTTGTGGTGGAGAACTCTCGTCTAGCGGCAATTTTTCATTACTAATGATGTTCAACTTGGTTGAAAATATTCTCATAGTATTGCCAATGGCAGTCATATCGCTTGTTGTGTTGTTTTCTCTCTTAGTCAGATTTGTATTTGGCTTTCGCTACTGTATGCAGTTCTTTTATCGGTTGATATTCAAACTATGTGTAAGACAAACGAATTGAATGAGCCAAGCTATGGAGTGAATTAACAGCCTTGAATTATTAAATGAATTTCTAGTAATAAAATCGAAGCTAAAGGTAATGGATGCTTGACAAAGCTACATGCTTCAGTAGGACAGTAGATTAGAAGTAGTGTAGTCATTCAATACAATGTACGTAAAAATTATTTTTAACGCTTTCGTCCAAGTCGTGTTGTTGTTTTACTGTCTTTTGAGCACTCTCCACAGAGGTTTCTTGGTCTCTCAATGACTACGAGAGAAGAGCGGGCGGGCAGAAAACGTGCATCCCCTTTCAACCCCACCCGCACACTTCTTTTAGCGTGCCTTCCCGTGTGCCCTCACCTCTTAGCACGCGAACGACTACAAATAGCGGCGAGAGAGTCTCCCGCGGGCCTTTCATATCCACAACAAAACTTACTATGATTCAATGTTTGAAACGCATAATTTCCATAGGAATTACGCTAATATTTATCGCTGACTTTATTTATTTATTAAAGGTTTAAAACATATTTTCGTACCAAAAAGTGAATTGCAATATGATTACAGATTATAGAAAGTTATAGAAACGAAATTATCTATAATTTACAGCTATATAACTAGATATTACAGTATAAGACAGGAATAAAATATAAAAATATATCAAATATATACAGCCTATACAGAGATTAACATTATATTGTTTTGTTAAACGCTATTAAAATTAGCACTCATTGCTGGGATAAAACTGTTTTTAAAACGTTCAGTTCTAATTGAAACTCTGCATGACTTGTGTGGTGTCCTGCGATAGGCAGAAACAAATGACAGTTTGAAGGCGATTGGTTAAATAATCTCAGAGGTATTCGTGATTTTCCAACAATTCATTATGCAGTGTGATGTCACAGTGATGTTATATACATATCAAACACATCTTAATATCTCAAGAACGAAGTGGGATATGGAAAAGCTCCAAACGTCAATCTTCATAACTTCAAACGTTCTCTTTAATAAGAGAGTTTCACTCTGACCGAATTTTCGCTGCATAAGCCCTTTAACGAAAAGTTAGAATTGTTTCTTAAATCCCGATTGTGTGTCTCTGCGCGAAGCGGAGGCAAAAGGTGGTTTAGATAAGAATCGGGTTCCTGAATCTTTTTAAAAGTTTTGATACATAGTTCTTGACGTCTGTCATCAAGGCGCTTGCATTGAGCAATGTTAAGGGCATCTTCGTAACCGCTGCGGGGTATATTATATAGGTAGTTTACTGTATAAGCAATTATAGGATAATAGAAACCTTACGAAAAAATAATAGAAATACACCAATATTTAGACCGTATTTCTATATGTTGTTCGCGATAATTTACAACACCAAAACAAAAATATACTATATTTAACAAATTTATATAACATCATATCACACATCCTTGAACAAATGTCTGCATATATTAAAACACTTGATCTGAAATCTCATTTACATTATCATATTAAATGCAATGACAAAAACTTATGACATGTACAAACTTGAGTCCTGTTTCCAGTCAACTCGGCTTTGCAGTTAGAACTTTTTGGACCACGAACGGGTCCCAAATCGCTGCTAATCTTGTTGTTTTTGTTAGGGGGCGACGCTCTTCAAAAAAACCCTAAGGCTCTGTCATTTCGAGTCCGATCGAAGTGAAATTTGACACGATGATTTTAAACAATATTGCTCATCGACTGACGGTGTTCGATTTTTGATTTTTCGATTTAGGGGCAATGTACAAGCAATTCTTTACTGTTAGCGTAGAAGAATAATTAAACGCAATGTGTGTATGTGTGTATGTAAACAAGATAACTAAAAAAATATCAAACATTTTGATACGGAATTTTGTACAACATATGGACATAGGCAAAGGACGAATTGATTAAATTTTGGTTAAGTTTGGGTGAGAATTAGATGAGAAATTTACAAAGGTTTGGCTTTCTCCAACTGAACAAACTGAATGCGTAATTAGTTCATGTATAATTTATACATGATATACGGCTTGCCTTGTTTACATATTGTATAGAACATAAAACAAGGCTAGATACGTCCACACTAATCCGTTTTCGTGGCGTTTTCAGATTGTTCTCCATCCACAAGAGAATATAAAACAATAGCCCAGTTTTCTGAAATCATACAAAAACGCCACGAAAACGGATTAGTGTGAACGTTGCCTTGTGTTTTTGCATTAGTTTCGCTTGGCAGCTCACAACACAAAGATACGCAAGGCACGAGGACTTAGAATCCTGTTCATGATTTGCACATACCACAAGATGCGAACTGGGCCAGTTCCTGGTCCAGTAGTACGATTCGTACTTGTTTGACAAACGAGTTGAAAGTTAAGGCAATGGCAATAATGATGTTTCCTTGTAGTTCATGACTACACTGTTATTTTCAGGGAGTTATTTTAACTCCCCTATTACTCCTTTTTGGTGGAGTTAAAATTTTAACCCCATATTTCGAGTTATAATAACTCCTTTATTGGGGTTACGCTTATTGGCGAGCTAATTAGCATGCACGATTAACTCTCTTTGCTAGAGTTAGTCAAATTTAACTCCATTTTTGGAGTTATTTGTTGTTGGAAGAAAGCAAAATGGCGTCGTATTTTTGGTGACTTTGACAATTTCAACTCGCTCGGATTGCGTTCTTTTGCCTTGTACAGAAGAATAGAACGTGCCTAGTTGCACAAAAAGTAGAAAGGGACCGCAGTATTATGTTTAGGTAAGGGAATAGTCTTTACTTGTTGTTTTATTTTCAATATTCAGTGGAGAGGAGTTAGTGTTTTTTTTGTCAAACCAACTCAATAATGCAGTGTACGACAATTTATTATACTTTATATTGATGTACTGTGCCGTATTGAATTTACTGCGTGAATAACTAGATTTTTTTTTATAAACTAGACTGTACCTTATAATTGTCATATACAATGCAATTCAAGCTAAGATATAAAAGGCAAGACAAGACAAAAAAAACAAGACAAGGCATTAAGATTTTAATACAGTTTAGCACTGTACAGTACAGCATTGCACAGCACAGTACACTACAACACAGTAAGCCAGTGTACAGCAAAGAGCAGTACAGCGCAGCCTATCACAGTCACAGCACACTATGTACAGCACAGGTCAGTAAAATATTGTAGGACACCACACACTACAGAAAAGCACAACATAACACAGTGCGGCACAGCACATTAACTCAGAGTACCAGATACTATTGTATAATGTAGCGTCACAGGTCAATAAAATATGCTAGGCCACCACACAATACAGAAAAGCACAACATAACACAGTGCGGCACAGCACATTAACTCAGAGTACCAGATACTATTGTATAATGTAGCATCACAGGTCGATAAAATATGGTAGGACACCACACAAACAGAAACGCACAACATAACACAGTGCGGCACAGCACATTAACTCAGAGTACCAGATACTATTGTATAATATAGCATCACAGGTCAATAAAATATGGTAGGACACCACACAATACAGAAAAGCACAACATAACACAGTGCGGCACAGCACATTAACTCAGAGTACCAGATACTATTGTATAATATAGCATCACAGGTCAATAAAATATGGTAGGACACCACACACAACAGAAAAGCACAACATAACACAGTGCGGCACAGCACATTAACTCAGAGTACCAGATACTATTGTATAATGTAGCATCACAGGTCGATAAAATATGGTAGGACACCACACACTACAGAAAAGCACAATATAACACAGTGCGGCACAGCACATTAACTGAGAGTACCAGATACTATTGTATAATGTAGCATCAATGACCATATCAAACTACTTGGAGTAGATTTTGACGAGAATATAAATTTTAGCAGTCATATCAGTGAAATGTGTAAAAAGGCTGGCAAGAAAGTGGGGGTAATGATGCGACTACGCAATTTGATACCGTGCTCGGCGAAATTAACTATCTACAAGACATCCATTCTTCCGTTTTTGACTTACTGCCACGTAGCCTGGCATTTTTGTAAAGCGTCTGATAGAAGAAAGGTTGAGCGTGTCCAAGAACGTGCGCTTAGAGCAGTATACAGAATAAAGACAGACTCGTATGAAACACTTCTCAACAGAGCAGGACTACCATCATTATACAACAGGAGGCTTCAGGATGTAGCGATATATATGTATAAAGTTAAAAACGGACTTGCATGTACCAAGTAGTGTTGCCGAATTATTTAGTTGTAAACAAACAAATTATTCACTAAGAAATAGTGATTTCAACATACCCAGATTTAAAACTATTAGGTATGGTAAACATTCGGTAAGATATTTTGGACCAGTGTTATGGTCAAAGTTGAGTGACCAGGTTCGGATGTCGGCTAGCCTAGATATATTTAAGAACACTATTCGTAAGACTGATATCGAGAGACTTTTAGATAACAACTGCAGATGTTGTGATCTCTGCAATGAATAACATTCTACAACTTATATAAATATAGTATTAGTATTATAGCCTTAAATAGTATCTTGTATTATATATTTTAAATTATAGTTTCTAAATAGTGTCACCAATTAGCTTGTAACAGTTAAATAACTTTGACACTGAAATAAAGTTTATTATTATTTTAACAACAAAATTATCCCACTTACTGGGATGAAATTTTCTCATATAAACACAACACAAAACACAACACAAATTCATCCCGCTTACCGGGCAGGCCCGGTTAGTGAGTCATCCTGGTTTCCATATAAACAGCCCCTAAAACAAGTTTTATGTATAAATGCAAGTTTTATTAAGCTTACATTAATTAAGAATTAAAAATCGAGTCGCGTGCCGTTATGGTGTAATAATGCACGAGGGGGGAATGTTGGGAGAATACGAGAGAAGCTTGTAAAACACGAGGCGTAGCCGAGTGTTTTACACGCTTCTCGAGTATTCTCCCAACATTCCCCCCTCGTGCATTATTACACCATAACAGCACAAGACGAGTTTTTTTAATTCTTTTATATTATAAGAGGTAGATAAGCACAGTAAACAATTTTGTTCAAAGATCAATATTGATATTCTCCTAACATGTAATCACTGACGTCACTCGCAAGCTTTTCAATGTTTTCATTGCTTGGCAACAACTACGCTTGAATTCTGGCCGGCGAAGGAGCGAAAAACTTGCAACTCAACAAATATTAGGGATTAAAGGCACAAAAACTGTTGAAAATTTTTCAAATATGGTGCACAATGATAGACAGATTGGTTTTGTTGTTCTGCTTCACTTTTGTCCTGGATTCGGTATAAAAGCGAAGGGTTTTGTCAAGCTGCTTTGACGACATTGGCTGTCAAGTTGAATTTTCATCTTGAACCAAATATATCGGGCAGTTTTTGTTTGAAGGTACTGTTTGAATATTTTTTGTGTTTTTTTGCTAATTCAGTGGTTGGTGGTTAAAAATGTTCTCAGACAAACTGTCAAGAAATGCATAAACATGTCGTATTTGTGTAGGTTTTTGTCGTTGCATCTTGACAGCTTAAAAACTGTACACATAGTGTTATCTAAATCAATGCCAAAATGGTTCATTTTAATTTTTTGCACCTAGAACTGTGGATAAATTTGGTTTGGTTTGTGTTTAAATACAGTTTTTGTACCTTTAAATGTCAAAATAGCACAGATTTTCGCGTTTCTTGTCGCCGTTGAATGCGAACTTTCAAGCAAAAAAGTAAATTTCAAACTCAGAAACAGCTACGAATCTTTATTCGCCGTTTATGGATCCCGTTGTTATTTGTTGGCTGGCTTTTTCCATCTCGTTTAGGTCTACTTTTTCTTGCTTTCTGACAGACTTTGGATTTAAAACTATTATAATTTTGTTCATATTGTATTGACAATTCCGAGGAATATTTAACAAGCGGGGGCGAAGGGAGAAAAATCAAAACGGTGGCCGTGCTTTATGCGTCATAAAGCACGCGAATTAGCCAATCAAATTGCTCGTTAGATACTACTTATAATATAAGTGGCATTCAGTGCCGTGGAGCCCATTAAATTTTATATGATCACAGCATAACTTCAGTTCAATTACTTTCAACAACTAGGTTGCTTTGTATGTTGAACTTCAGAGTGTTAGAACTTTTTAAATACCTGACATGAAATATACAAATGTTTTCATTCATTTATTGTTTACATTTTAGCAAGAAAATCCTGAGGATAATTCTCCGGTAGTTATATTGAGCAAACTATCCAATTACAATTCAGAAATGAATAGAGTCTATTTACCCGACCGGAATAATTCTTTTCCGCTCTTTTTCAATTTTTCGTTCCGATTTTGTACAGCAGCTTTTAACAAAGTTTTCTTGAAAAAACGCGGTTATTTTTGTAGAAATATGCTAGAAGAGTGATATTGTAAGGACTTAGAAGATGTATATGAAGGTAAACTTGTTTCTTATGAGCTTTTGTGTAATATTTATTCACTTTTTAGTTCATTTCCCCACGAAGCTAGTGGTTTCGTGTTCAAAAAAGCTGAATAGATTTTGACAGCGAAGACTGCCAATATTTGAAATATTTTATCAAGATACAAATGGTCTGCATTTATTTTAAGATTAAAAATGGACCTTCGAATAGTATTTCTTGTTGTGCCGGACGAAAAAAGCTACCTTTGTTGAGTATAAATACAATATTTTATATAAGTATATTATATATTCGTCACTGCCACTGATTCCTTTTCCCTGCATTTTTCAGGAAAGGTGCAGAACTGGTGATGCCTGAATTTGAAAAAAGGTATGAAAATTGAGATTTAATATGGATTTTCAGTCATGCATACACTTAGTTGGTGTTATTAATAATTTTAGGACCCAAAGCCAAAGGTAGATTATACAGCCTTGTCAGCCTTCTCTATGCTTTTGTAAGTCTAACATTGCTGCTATTGGTATGACTGTTTAATAAGATCCCTGTTTAATTTGAGCTACAACAAGGTTCTTGATGTTAAATTATATCTACACCTTTAATTGTAGATTGGTACTAACACACTAAAACACTTGATGTGTGGAAAAGAATCACAGCCTCTACATGTTCATTCATATAACTGGAGACTGGGATTTTGATTTGGCTTGATGTAGATAAATATCATGCTGTATATGGGTTCATTAAGCAACTCTCTTGAACAATCCAAAGGATGCTTATATATATGGAGAGAGGGTCACCATCAACAGATTTGTACTGGACAAATGTCTCTCTTTGATAAACAAAATTGTGTGGTGGTACTGGTGGACAATCAATTGACATTGCCATACAGTTGGTAATATAGAAGGCACATTGCCAGTAATGATTTAATGAATGTACATCACATGTTATGTTGATTTGTTATTATTTGCATTCAGTCAAAACTACAAAAGCCTTACTTAATGCTGTAGAATATAAATGCTGTCTTACTGATGTTTAATTAGTTGTCCTTGTCATTATTTATCAAAAGCATCCTGACTCTCAACTGGGATTTGCAAGACATTAGGAGTACTAACCCAATAATAACAACCTTAGCTCTATACTAGGGCTTAGTGGCTAGTACTTCAGAGGTTGAACCCTTAGGTCTGTTTCCAAGGTGGGTGTCACGACTTTAACTGAGAAAGTTATAACAACTATACTTGCATATATATTTTTCAATTTGTAAACAATAAAGCTAGTCAGAGGACACTGCATGCATGTAAGCTGCAATTAATACACCAATTAATACACCCTAATGTGTCCTACTTTGTTATTTTATTCTGTCTCATATGTATACCAGAAGCTTTACTTGTTAAGAGGAAAGTGTTGGGTATTAACCAGCTATATAATGTTGGATGTAATCAATTCAAACGATCAAATTAAACTTGGATACTTTGTGTCACTGAATTGCAATCAAGATTCAGAATACACATTAATTTGTAGAACCATATTATAATATTACATGGCGATTGATGTAGAACATATTCCATGGAAAACTGACTTGACTAGTGAAGCGAGTTGAAGTGTTAAATAGTTGTCAATTGAGAGGCTTTTGTATTCTCAATGCTTAGCCATTTTGCCAAGTAAGTGACATTGAGTCATTAAAGGATTAATAATCATAGCGCGCTGGGAAGACATAATTATCATCGTCTTTTTAACTTTTTCTACACAGACAGTTTTTAATGTTATAAAAGCTAAATCATAAATGATATTTTTAAATGATTTAGTTTTTATAACATTAAAATGTGTAGAAACAGTTAAAAAGACAGTCTTCGAAGAGAGCTATAGTTTAACTCCAGAAACGGGTTAAAAATTTTTAACCCCAAAATGAGGTTAAATTTAACCCCAAAAGTGGAGTTAAATTTTAACCCCAGAAATGGAGTTATTTGTATTAACTCCGAAATGAGAGTTATTGTAACTCCAAAAGTGGAGTTAAATTTTAACCCTAGAAATGGAGTTATTTGTAACTCCAAAAAACGGATTATTTTGAACCTTTTTTGCTAACCCCCGTTTTTGGAGTTAAAATAACTCCCTGAAAATAACAGTGTACCACAATGCTTTGCGAGTATTTTTCTATTAAGATCCTCGCGAAGCATTAAATGATGCCCAATCATTTAGCGCAAGTAATACGTCACTGAATGAATGGCCGTTTTTACACTAAAGACGCATTATCCGTCTGGACGAAATTGGGCAAGCATTTATAGTTCGTCTGGTTATGCGTCTTCAGTATAAAGACGGGCACAAGACGCATTATGCGCCTAGACGAACTATGTTCGATAGTTCGTCTTGAGCGATGCACACCCGATTTTAGTTCGTATAGACGTATAATGCGTCTTGTGCCCGTCTTTATACTGAAGACGCACAACCGAATGATAGCTTATTCGTCTGTTTATCCGTCGGATTATTCGTCCCGTCTTTACACTTGACAAATAATATAGAAGACACATAATGCGTCCAGACGGATAATTCGTCTCTAGTGTAAAAACGGCCAAAAATTCAATGACATTTTAAATGACTCTTTATAATTATTTTAAACTTTAGTTGTCTGCAGTAAAGACCTACGATATGCGAACCTGCCTGTTTCCATTGATTTTTATATGTTATGGAACTAATTTAGCCTTTTAAACAGGTTCATAGCAATTGTATAGAAAATTGTACACTGTAATTAGGTTCTAATGCGCGGGTCTTTATTTTACACTTGATGGTTTGGTAATTACATCGATGGCTGCATGCTCTGGTTAACTTAATTTTCACTATTTACAATGTGTATATATCTATATGTATTCTGCACCTTATTAGCATTCATCACTGTATTTGAGAGCACGTTATTATTTGCTATATTATTGATTTGGCAAAAATATAATTGATTGCAAAAAATTATATGTGTAGTACAGCTTTTTTTGTGAGGACATTACTGCTTGTTTTTCTAACAAATTCACCATAAAAGCAGGGCTGTTGCTGTTGACTCTAGCATGCGCTTTATATATAGCGCCCTGACTCTAGCTAACGCGACACGACTTTTCGAAGAGAGCTATATATAATGGCATTTTTATTGGAATTTTCTAAATCGTAAGGATCTGTCATTAAAATATTTGATAAACGCCATTTGCTTCCTTCGAGTATTTGTCTTGTGTAATACTCAGCATATTGCCATGCAATGACAAGCAATGGGGCGCAGTTTGAACATATATGTGCCGAGTATAATCCCCGTGGTGAAAAATATAACGCTACGAATTATGCCACTTTATGTGGATGATAATATAAGGATATAGACACTGTTACTTTACGTATACTCTCTCCTATACCAATCCCCATCCTTCCCACTGTGAGAGGGGCTGGCGGAGGGGGCAAAATACCCAGAATACCCAGGTGCAATGCAAAATATCCTGCACTGTACATAATAGTTAAATAAAAATATGAAACACAATAGTAACAGTACTCAGTAGATTAATAAAAATCTATATTCATAAAACAATAACAATATTCATTGCCCGAAACAATATGGAAGCTAATAATGACTTTCTGACAGTCACTTAGTATTTTTCTATCAAATAATTGGATTTGAGATAACCTAATGTTAGTTGCATGATCCTAGTACTAAGGCCATGCAAGAAGTAGGAATTAAATGCCTCGTGCATTGGGAAACATTTTTTCAAAGAAACTCAAATATCTCTACCCCCTGCACGGCATTGACACTGATTGCAAATCTATATTGTTCCTACTCGATTTTTTCAGTTTCTAAATATTTGTTATAGCTGCAAATATAACTCGATATCAGCCTATTCGTTCGACACTTTCCCAATTGTGCAAACGTTCAGTTTTGTTATATCCGAAACCGATATATTCTTATAGCTCGTCGTCCGACTGTTCGTCATCTTCCTGTACATTCGTGCAGTCAACACAGGTACATATATCCGTACACTGTTAGCCTGTAACACAGCTAGTTGCATGAACAACGTTGTTGCATCCAGTCTTGCAACCACAATGGGCATATTCCTGAAGCGATCAGATGCTGGAGAATGTGTCATCCACATGCATGATTTTCAACCGTCCATCAAGCACACGCCATATTGCAATTTAGGGATAGGAACTTAATTGGACTTCAATGCCGTTGTGGGTAATTAATAATTATGCTGTATCCTGTATGTAATATATTAGCAGCTATAACAAATATTTATTACTGCAAAAAAGCGAGTAGGAACACTAAAATTTATGAAACTATGATTAAACTGAAGACTATATTAAAGCAACTCACATGATAGTCAGTGCAAAATAAAGCGTTCAAGGATTATTTTAAGTTCGTGTGTTCGATTCAGGGAAAAGTCTATAACGGTTGACAGAAAATGCATGCCAAATTTTTGTCCACTATGTTGAGATCGTATACGCAGACATGGCCGTGTGGATGGACGTTTGCTGCGCAGGTTCAAAATAGTCGGATATAAACATTTTCTTTGCTTAGGAAAGTAACGTATAGAAACCCTTGCATTTTCAACTTTTAAGCAGAATAGTTTTTTTTGTAAAGATAAGGGGCGGATTATCCCAACTGCATGTAGCCCGGGAAGATTGTATATTAGTTTTCAATGACATCACAAAGGAGTCCCTTTATGTGTTAAAGCCCGATTCCACCAATGGTTTAGTTGCACCAATGTTAACATCGTCGCCTCAATCGTATTATGTTCTAGCTCGAAGCACTTCACGAGAATACAGAGAGCTCGTATTCAAATAATCAGAAAATAATGAAATGGCATCAGACAAAATCAAAAACGGTTGTCACCGCCATGAAAAATGAATAGTAAAATTGGTCCCATTGCCGACAATGTCCATGAAAATGGTTATTATCCTGTTAAATTTTGTGTGTGCATGACATGGCTTTACCAATCCTCAAGAGCATGCATGAGCCAGGGGCTTTTCCTATCTGCCCCCCCCCCCCCTCTCACCCATCGTGGCCTTATATTATTGATTACTGATTTTATATTACTCAATTAAAATATTTCTCTTCCCGCATCAAAAATCAAATGGTTCGGCCCTTAGAAACAGAATATCTATGATATAAAACAACACCTTTCAATGGGCTTACTGGAATGTTGCCGTTGTTCAATATATACTTCGTAACACCACCTACAACTGATGGTATAAAACAAAGACAAAACTTCACAAAGACTGGTTACCGTTTATTCGTAACTGTCGTGAACACATCAAGGTGGCCGATGTGAACGAATGCCGATATGCCTCTGCAATGATTAAGACTGATTTGGATAAAGCACACAAACGGCAAGTTCGATGCGAACATGACTTTATAACGAGAGTTATAACCAAATGGAAACAAGGTTAAAAGACGATGGATACGACAGACCTAATCAGACACGTAGCGATTTCATTCACCTTTTCGGACAGCTAGTTACCACCAAACATAGTTACTGTATAATAATAATACGGTGAGCACAGTATAATGTAATAAACATAGAGTTAATAATAGACAACATGAAATTAAATCATTTACATAATTTCTCTAAAGAGAACCGTTCATTGCCCTGTTCGAGAATGTCCGTTAATTTCAATAATTTTGTTGCACCTAACAGTGAAACGCACACTAAAATCAATTATTTTACTATTTCAATCATTTGCAAAAATTAAAATGAATAATGTCAACTAAACTATTTATTGTCCAGTTCCGTTCTATCACTGCAATCAATTGTTTCATACCAATCGAATCCGGCCGTTCAATAATTGAAAAGCAGATATATATGATCAATTAACACTTAACACGTTTCATTAATTTATTTACGTTTCCGAGCAATCACTTTGTACTCTTTAGGTGAAAATTTTCCTGTAGCTTCACCACGCTCCAAGGTAGGCAGCGGTTCACTTTTATCAACTTCAAATCCGTATCGCTTCAGCATACCTGATGTAAAAATCATTATCTGTGCTCTGGATAAATTTTCACCCGGGCATGACCTAGTACCAATACCAAACGGCATGAATCCCGGCTTTACACGCCAACCAATAAATTTACCATCCTCATCAAGGAATCTGTCAGGGTTAAACACTGAAGGATTCTCCCAAACTTTCTCATCTCTATGAATGCAATGCAAATTGAAGAAAAGGGTTGTTCCTTTCGGGATACGATAGCCTTGTAGACGTGCTTCTTGCATCGGGTGGTGAGGAATAGATAGAGCAAGGAAGTGTGAATGTCGCATAACTTCACAGACAGTCGCTTGTAAATATGGAAGCTACCAATATCTTGCCATTCGAGCACTTCATCATCCTGCAGGACCTCATCGACTTCTGCTTGAAGCTTTCTTTGCAAATCTTGGTCAAGTATCATGTATAGCAAGAACCAAACAAAAAACGTCGAAGTTGTATCACATCCTGCTAAGATGATATCCGCTGATAGGAAACTGACGCAGTCAGTTTGAGTCCAAGTTTCACACAAAGCCAATAAAGAGCTCATGATATCTCGGTGTTCCTCTTCTTCGTAATTCTTCTTCAAAGCCTTCTCATGCTCTGTCGCTTCTGTAACAAAAATATCTCGTAGCATTGTTCTCACATATTCGACAGTTTTTACTTGTTTTGTAGGAAAATACTTCAGTATTGGAATGAGTCAGTATAAAGGACCGGAATAGATAAGTCCAAAAAACTTTCGGTTAAATTCAAGCAATTTCTCCGCAGTGCCATCACTAATGTTATTTGTCTTACCAGTTACCCAACGCCAGAGGTGGGAAGCTATGGAACGCTCAATAACATCTGTAGGATGAAAGGGCTGACCGTTCAGCTTTTCTATCGCCACGAAGAACTCGTCAAGTTGGTCATTTATATTTTCATTTGCAACCTTTTTTCCTTCTCCAAAGGCATGAATCGCCATGTTCATTGCTTTACGCCGAAGACGGTACTCGTGGTTTAGGTCAGTAGTCAAAAGATCTTTCTCTTCTAATATCTCGTTCATTGGATATATAACATCAGGTATGCGTCCATGAAAAATATCCTTATTTGTGAGCAGAGCCTCTCGTGCAGTTGCAGTATCATTTACCATCACGACGTTTTCTGTTGGCAGAGCAAGCGTAAAGATGTTGCCATACTTCTCACGAATTTTTTCGGTTGAGAAAGCTAGATTATCATGCCATATCAAATGAAGATTTCCAATGAGAGGAAGCGGAAATGGACCTGGAGGCATACCACGTCTATCATAGCAGGTCTTTAGGAACCATGTTAATGATATGATCAAAATTATACTAACAACTTCTAGAATCATCACTCTTCTTTTATGACCTAGGAAAGTAAATAATTTTTTAATATATGCATGGCGGAAAAGATAATTGTTTTGTTTTGTGGATAAAACCACGTTTATTTAATATATTTCGCAACACTTTCGATGCGAGATCACTATTTGCACCAATGCAAATCTGAGCTTGCAAATGGAAATATTTAGGAAATAAATTATAGTGGTGCTTTCCACAAAACAATTCAACATAACTCGATTATGTTAGTTCAACTCCTAGAGCTTGATACGATGAGTCTATGCTGAAAATTTCATCAAGATAGCTTCAATGCCTCTTCAGATATCCTGCGCGCAATAATGGAAATCGCTAGTTTTGCTAATTCGAGAAAATTGCATTTAATGTTCAATGTTCGGTTTATCAACATGATCGTCACATAAAGTGGTCTAAAACATTGAAAACTTTTTTTTTCCTCATTTTTACTCTAATATTGTAGAATATGGGTGGCTGATACAAAATCACTCACTGTTATACAATTTGTGGATTAGTGTTACAATTTTTAGTGATAGAATATGGGTGGCTGACACAAAATCACTCACTGTTATACAATTTGTGGATTAGTGTTACAATTTTTAGTGATAGATAGTTGATTATAGTTTATATATTCGGTATATAAATGTGCCCATATAGATATTTGGAAATTATGTAAAAGTTATATTTGTATATGCCAGTTTAAATAAACAACATATTTGCAAGTGTATGCGCCTTATATTGGGAAACCTTTTATTTATTTATATTATACGCACAAATGAAAAATTCGACATGGAACTCCCCACAAATGAAAAATTCGACATGGAACTCCCCTATATTTTCATATGTTTAGAAATTATACTAGGGGTCGAAATCACATAGCCAAACGCGTCCTAAACGGGAGAGGTAGGCATATATATCATGAAAATGCCATGCTAGATTTTTCAAAAATGCTTAACACGTACTATTTCAAAACCTAAGTTTGGTTCCCAGCTGTGACCTCCGCCGTTGCCGTCTTTAAAAAGACACCAATGTTTAACCCTTCGGTTCTTTGAAAGGTTATGGCAGATCGACTTTCGTCGGACTTTACATGATGTCCTCAATCAGTCATAGCCTTGAAGTGGAACCGTAATTACACAAAATATATAGCACGAAAACAATTTGCTTTCACGCCATTATAACGCCTCTCCCGCCTAAATATAACCGACTTGTACTTGGTGCAATTTGAAATAAAATCGTTTAAAATCACTATATAGCTACGGAGGAGTAGGTGGGTACTCATTTGGAGGAAAAAACTTTTTCGTAAACGCTACAATGCTCGCGATTTTCCAATAACATGTCGTTGCTATGGTGGTTGCTACGGGACAAAATTTCAAACAACCTGCTATTTTCCCCTATTTATCCATTTTACGCCAAACAAATAGAAAAATTAACACCAGAAAACGAAAAAGGGATCATTAATGATGCATAATATGGCTAATTTCAAAATAGGATTTTCTTTTAAAATTTTGTAGTGGACCCCCTTAAAGTCTTCGTTAGTGTATAAAGTATATAGCAAATTGTTCGCCTAATCACGCTCTTGATTTTGGTCGTGTTTGATCGAAGTCCATCAACAGTTCACTTAGTTATTGCGAAGTTTCACTATCGAAGCGAATTATGTTAATTATGCTTACAAATTAACCTGAAGCGAATATCGTCGAGAAATTGCGCCAAAGAAGGCAAACGAGGCAAAAATACGACAATAATAATAACAATGCTAAAACGGAAATTAGTCTTTATTCTAGCAAACACCGCGGAAAAACGTCTGCGCGTACGTCAACTAAGACTCAAAATGGCCATCAAAATGAGTGACTTCCTCCCGTGTATTTGCTGTAAAATTGCGAGAGAAATGATAAATGTGTCAACTTAAAATCTAGAAATAATTTTAATTAGTTCACAAGCTCAAGAAATCGTACCATGCAAGAAATTGAATCAAAGGTGACTGTCGATATATTTATCGTGTGAAAAATTCTCATACGGAACCACGCAAGAATATATTTCGTATAGGCTCATTTGATCCACAGTTTTTCCCGTATCTTTTTTTGCGTAGCTTGAAATTTTTTTGCGTAAACAATACACAATTTACTCGAAAGATTAAGGGCATCTGGGAATTTGCATATATTTTTGGTATTACAGTCGATTTCAACTCACTTTTCACTCAAATGTTCCGAACTTCGTTCCGAACTTCGGAAATTCGTTGCGAAGTTCATAAGTTCATTATGAAATTCACATGCCATGTTGTAAACAAACCCTCTGATTGGTTACTAGAGAAAAAGCAGCCAATCAAATGCTCAGTTTACAAACCGGTTCTGAATTTCATTATGAACTTTTGAACTTCGCAACGAATTTCCGAAGTTCGGAACGAATACTGAATACCTTTTGATCGGCTCTCCCTATAATATTAAAAACTTGAGTTCAGAACCCCATGTTTTCGTTGGAGATGAGCCGATAAAAAGAGTTCGAGTAACAAAAGCTCTTGGAGTTCAAAAGCTCTTGGAGTTCAACAACCATATTGATCATATATCGAATAAAATACCTGCCGGTATTAGCGCCTTAAAAATAATTAAAGAATATACGGATCAAGACACCCTAAAATCTGTCTACTATGCGCTTGTCCAACCTAATTTTGATTATTGTTGTGAAGTCTGGGACTCAATTAATACTACTCTTTCAAATCGACTACAGAAGCTTCATAATAGAAGTGCCAGAATTATAATGAATTGTAAAAATGAGCTTGGTCAATCAAGTCTGGCCCTTGGTCTTCTTGGATGGAAACCCTGGAGGAACAAAGGGCTCAGATTACAGCCAGGCTCATCTATAAGGTTTTGCACAGTATGGCGCCGAATAAACTAAATGAGATTTTTAATATGTCAAATACAGTCCACGATCATAATTTACGAGGATCAGATTCTACTCTCTTCCTTCCGCGTCCGAAAACTGAATATCTTTGGAATTCATTGTCTGCACAAGCTAGAAATAGCGAATCTTTGTTCATATTTAATAGCAAAATCTCTAATGCCAATGCCAGCCTAATAAATCAATAATTGATAACTATACTTATAAGTAATATAATTGATTTTGTATATAGTTTCTGTGTACTTTTCTTATTCATTTGTAAATATTTGTAGTTTTAAATCACGTCCCACTTGGAAATCAACAACTCAGTTGAAGTGGCTAACGTGTTGAAATAAAGTTTTACCTACCTACCTACCTACCTACCTACCTACCTACCTACCTCTACCCGTCTGCTTTATATTCTTGTTTGTTTCCATTATCTTGAACGTGTAAATGGCCATGCATGTTTTTGTTTTTAAAGTTGGAAATTAAATTCTTCGCTATTTTTTAGTTCGCGCTCATCCGAAAACGTTTTCCCACGGTGTTAGTCTATGAAAATGCGAAATTGAGCAGTAAACGGTGAGATGCGACCTCTGCGAAGTCCAAACGGGAAATATCTGACAACATACGTGTTCTGAAACAAAACCCATTGTTATAAGTAAACGGGGCGCCCCAGGAACCACTTCGCCATACTCATTCCCAGACCTCAAATTAGCAACCACATGGGACATGGGAGTCAAAGCATAAAGTTCCTATTCGCAATACCTTCAATATTTTAGTATGTAAAATATCATTTTGTAATTTTTAGCTAAATTGAATTGTACCATTCTCTGCTTCGGTTGTATTAATGTTACAATGTATAAAATATTATTTGTTCCAATTTCATATATGATTTGTTTCAAGGTTAAAGGTTAAAGGGATGTTGTCCAACAAGGTTGAAGATCAGTAGCAAAACAATTCACTGAGTTATCGCGAAGTTTCACTCCCGAGTACCGAAGTAAATTTGTGACCATCCATGGCGAAAGATATGTTAATGGTTTTTCGTTAAAATGCTCAGAAAACCGGATGGTAAATGGATGGAAAACGGTTGCGATAAACCGTTGTATCAAAACGTGACAACAGTATCTCCAATAATTTAACGGTATCGAGAAACAGTGAAAACGGTATCCGTTTTAACGGATGAAACAAACGTTTTAACGGATGGTGCTAACCGTTATAACGAATAGAGCCATAGGGCTTAAACGGATAGATCAAGTGGTTAATTTAACAGCTATGGACGATCGGTTATACTGTATACAATTTAACTATGATCACACAAACGCGCGATCTTGGACCGAATGCAACGAATTTAATGCTTCCATTTTCTCTCGAATCAACGCAAATCCATTGGTTCCAAGAACTTCGATCTGATATGCGTAAAATAAATTATTAATAAAGAAGTATGGTATAGTATTAAATGCTCACTGTCTATATGAAAAGCTTAGATAGACTACAAGATGTAGCGATAATTATCGATTGTGCCTTCAATGCAAAATCAATACGCATTTTAAATATTTAAATATTTTGAATAAGAAATGGTTTAAGGAAGGTCAATTACCATGCATGCATGAGCTCAACCATGTGATGCAATCGCAGTTTGAGGCCGGCAGCTTATGTTAGAGTCGCGCAGAAGGCTGGATTAGATTGTATCTATAAAATGCCGGAATGGGTCTTATTTTACTATACTAGCTATACGTTTAGCGATTAATTTACTATACCTCTCGTGCGTTTTCGCCAGTCGGCTTGGTATTTACGGCAGCCCACGGTTAGTAGAAGGAGACTACCTGTGAGACTAACCATGGGCGGGCATACTAAATGATGGGAACACATTTCCATATTGTTATTTAATCTTGCCAATGAATAGAGACACATT
The DNA here is from genome assembly GCA_016169945.1 of Trachythela sp. YZ-2020. Lineage (NCBI taxonomy): Eukaryota > Metazoa > Cnidaria > Anthozoa > Malacalcyonacea > Clavulariidae > Trachythela > Trachythela sp. YZ-2020. The sequence goes on along the minus strand of JADLSH010000032.1, from coordinate 138,666 downwards.
TCCTCAATAATAAAAAGTATAACTGTGACTGCTGATCTCTGATATGTCTGTGATGCATGTTACTCGTCTTTCCATAGAGGTGAATATATATAGCTGCGTGGCCTTCATAATACCAGATAACAATATGTATCTGTAATATGTACAGTAAGTGCGAAAGAGTACATTTAGTTGATAGTTCATTCAATTTCCTTTTGGGAAAGGTTTATATTATACTGTAATAGTGATGACAATAAGGATAACACCTTCTTACATCCCTAAAGTTGTTGTTTTTTCATTATGGAAGAAGGTGTGGATATAAAGTTGTTTGTTTTGAAAGACGTTGGATTGCTGCAGTGTACGCAGTAACCTTTCCCAAAGTTCGTACATTATTTTTTGTGATATAGCATTTGGGCGACTGCATTTAAGTGAATCAATATAATAGATGCAACAGCGATTTCAGTCATATATCTATATATTGCATTATAGTATACAGGATTACGATGTGAATTGTGAAACTTTTATTTAACTATTATACATCATATAATATTATTATATGAGATATTATTTAACATTACAATAGATACATATTCTCGCCTTTCCGATTTCGCTTGCATGATTCATGAACCTATTACATTGTCAAATACAATATGTTATCAAATTCACTTTGGGATGCGCAAATATAGCTACATAACTGTAATCTTTTAATTTTTCAGTAATAGTCTGCGCTCTAAGCATTATAAAACAATAGGATACGCAAAAATCTCATTGTAAAGCGGGCAGATCAAAATTGCACGCCGAGATTTCTCACTAAGTCTGTTGTACATGCACGAAGCCTTATTCAGCAAAACAATATTTATAACAATTACTCGCCGAAAGCGAGGTGAATATCTGTGAATAAAAATCGAGACCAAGTCGAGGTTTTTATTCACCGATATTCACCGAGCCTGAGGTGATTATTTGGACAAAAATAAAAAATGCACATTTCAAAAATATTTTAATTGAATTTTTACGATAAAAGCGGCTTAAAAACGATTTAGGTGATTATCGCGTATTAATCCGAGGTAGCGCAACCAATGTAATTTTACTAATCATAATTATGACCTAATCATAGTCAATTTACTTGTTTTCATGTATAATTTTAGCCGCTCCACGTTGGTTGTTGGCCTCATTTGGCTTCAACGCCTTCAAGAATATATTTTAATATAGAGATTAACAACTTTCTATATGCCTTTTATATGTCTAAAACAATACAAGCGACTACAAACTACACTTGTCTGCCACAAGGTATGAATGTTGACATACTGTTTATGATTCATGAATTGATACTTTTAATAGTATATGAAATAATTACTCATTTAGCTTTGATGTTAATACAATCACCAAAGCAAAATATTTAGCTTTCTATGAGAGGGGAACAATCCTTCCTTTGTAATAATACAGTATATTGTGCTAGAAAAAAGATTGGTATTATGGCCTCAACAAACTTATGGCTGATATCTGATGTGTATATATCATAAGTGTATAACATAGGTAATGTTATTTCTTGGCAAAGAAAAACTTTTTTTGTTTCTGTTATATCACCTCAATGTAGAGTGCATCATGAACTATGTATTCTTGTGAGGGCCGTCACAGAGCGCATATGCTGAACGGACTTGACCGCTTCTTTAAGCTCTTAATCTACATAATTATACTGTATAGCCAACGGGTCTAACCAGAAATTGGCCTGACAAATATGCTGTATATAGATAGTTTCTAATTTGTAAATACATGCTATATATGTTCTTAAGAAAATGAGCAAGAAAATTTTCTTATTATAAGAAAAAAATCATATGATTTTCTTAGGAAAAATATTCTTAAGAAAATGAGTAAGAAAATGTTCTTATTATTCTCCCAAGAAAATTTTCTTATTATAAGAAAAAAAACGGATGATTTTCTTAAGAAAAATATTCTTAAGAAAATGAGTAAGAAAATTTTCTTATTATTCTCCCAAGAAAATTTGGCCTTATTATTATTTATTTTTTGCTGTGCACGTTAATTACAATAAACTGAATAAGCATATATATAAAGCTGTACGAATTTCATCAAAATGTTCCTGTTCTTTAACCATATTACCATAAGTTAGTTTGACAGTGTCCTTTTACTGTACTTCAATTCCTTTTAGACTTGAGTATTGGTATACATATCTCAATATATTCAGTGTATCACAGACCTTTTTATCAAAAACAGGGTTGCCTAAATACTTAAAAGTCGTCAATCGGAACGATTAATCAAAATTGAGATAAATCATAATGCAAATAGTTGACCTGCATCTTAATAAACGTCAGTGTAGAAGTGCACCCAATCTAATTTGTTAACATTCTCGCGAATGATACGCGCAGCTCGTATCTGCTCGCGCAGATATAGTATCCTTAGGACGTTGTATATAAGTTTACTTTATTACTTCATGAATGGCCAAATTGAACTTTCATACATTATTTAGAAGCGGTTTTATTACAGCTTCATATATACTTAAACCTGGTTCACACGAGTGAGATAGACAGAAATACAAAAGAAAACTTTCCCTCTATAGGGCTTAAAAAGACAAAGCGGAAAGAATTTTATTTTGAAATGTCTTTTGATCCGGCTTTGCTTATGCTTAAGCCTGGTTCACACGAGTGAGATAAGCATAAGCAGGAATACAAAAGAAAACTTTCCCGCTAGGGCTTAAAAAGACAAGCATGAAGAATTTTATTTTGAAATCTCTTTGTTCCGGCTTAGCTTGTGCATAGAAGCTTGGGCTTATGCTTGTGTTTATATCGACGTTTATGTTGCACACTTCACTGCACCCGTCTGTTTTACCCTTTGTCTTTCCTTATGCTTGTGCTTATCTCACTCGTGTGAACCGGGCTATAGTAATATGCTTTTTGACCTTGCCTATAAACATGGGCTATTCCGTGTTTATACAAAAATATAAAAAACGAAACTGCGCCCCATTGCTTGTCATTGCATGGCAATATGCAGAGTTTTACACAAGCCTAAAACTTGAAGGAAGCAAATGGCGTTTATCAAATATTTTAATGACAGTTCCTAACGATTTACCGCAATTCCAACCTTAGACTTATAGTCTGGTACACTTGTCATCCGCCTTCATTTAATTATTTCTTACTGCCTTTTGCCTGCATATATATATAAGTTTATATAATAGTAATAATACTAGGCTAAATGCATGCCGAAGTGTCCTTTCATAAATATCTATACTATCTTGCATGATAGTACGCGGAATAACGATCTTACCGCGACTTACAGTAATGAAGGCTGTCCACAAGATTCTCGGCAACTTTGGAGCAACTTTTCCGATTTCAGGCAACTTTTCGAATTCATGGCAACTTTTTTCCATCAAGCAACATCTTATTTTAAGACAATAACTTAAAGTAAAACGAAGGAAACAGGAATATTTAAAAGTTTAAATGTTGTTTGTTCCGGTTTTTGATCGCTTTTGTTCCACTGTATAGCTGTTCAAGTTTGTAAGATTTGTTCATGAGTACATATAATGTACCTTAGTTTTTTATACCCGTAACTCTATCGCGATCGTACTTAACGTTGCTGGAATAACAATGTTTGAATTTGGACCTTTTGAGTTTTGGTCAGATAGAATTTAACGTATATATCGCTATTTGACATATGTTAAAGCGAACTAACGAATCACCGAAGGGCCATTCCATTTAAACAACTAATGGGATTGAAATATAAAGCTTAGGGGCCAACCATTTAACTTTTGAGGGAAGGGGGATGATTTGGTGACCTCCGTGTTAATTATGCTTACGAATTAACGTGAAAAGAATACCGTCGAAAAATTGCGCCAAAGAAATCGAACGAAGCAAACATACGACATTTTATATATCAATGCCAAAACAGAAATTAGACTTTAGTCTAGGCTGAAAATAATGAACGTATATATAACTAACAAATGCTACCTCTGCGATGTCCAAATTGGAAAGGTTTGACAACGATTCATTCTTAAGTAGGAATACTTTACAAAATAATTATAATCTTAGAAATTCCCAAACCGATCTGGCCCTTCCAAAGCCAAAAAGAGAATTTCTTAAAAGAAGCTTTAAATACAGCGGGGCTTTTATGTGGAATGACCTCCCGCTTGAAGCTAAGCTAGCTCAATCAGTTTTCTCGTTTAAAAATTGTATCAAACAAAATATTCGATGTTAATAACCAAGTCATATCTCTACCTGGGACACACCGTAATCTTCAGTAGCCTTCATTTCTCAGTTTTGATAATGTATATAATTTATGTATATAGTTGCATGTCCTCTTTATATCCTTCCTTTTTTTTTACTATGTAATATTTTTATATTGACGCCTCCCGTGGAAATCAACTTTTACATAGTTGTCGGGGCTAGCGTCTTTAAATAAAGTGTGTAATAATAATAATAATAATAAAAAAACATACGTGTCCTGAAGCAAAACCATTAGTTATGTATTAAACGGGGGCGCCCTAGGAGATCGTTCGCCATACCCATTCCTCATGGACCCTTAAATTAGCAAATTAGTTTTATAAACCAGATGATATCTATGTGAACTATTAAGTGTGAACTATTAAGTAGCATTTTAAAAAACGCTTTTATATCAACACAAGGAATTACAAAATACTGTACTTTGTTACTTCGGTGTTAATGGTCACCCATGCAGTATATCGGATTAATTTTTTATCACATTGTGAATTTCTGGACAATTTATATTTTTCAATGACAGTTATAGACCATGAACAATAAGGGTGTGAATCTTGATAAGGAGTTGACATTGATAACCTGTGCCTACTTAAAAACCGCTTTCGGACTATTACGATGGCATAACCCATGTTTAAAACAAGCTCAAAAAGCATATTACTGTGTCTATGTAGCCCTAATAAAACTGCTTCTAAATCATGTATGGAAGTTCAATTTGGCCATCAAGTAATAAAGTAAACTTAGATATACCGTTCTAAGGATAAAATTTAAAAGACTAAACGAGCTGCGCGTATCATTCTGAATGCAGAACGGCGACTTCTCCCGCAAGAATGTTTAATGACAAATTGGATTGGGTGCCCTTCTACACTGACGCGCTTATTAAAATGGAGGTGAACGATGCATGTGCATTATGATTTATCTCAATTTTGATTAAGAGTTCAAACTTTTAAATATTTGGGCAACCCTGTTGTTGATAAAAAGGTGTGTAAAATACTGTCGCCGACGTTATGCTGCATGATAGCGCAAAATAGTTAATTATGATAACATGTATAATAAAAGTATGTAAATGGTTGCGTGCACCATTTATATAGTTGTTGGTGCGAAAACATAATGATGAATTGACGTATAGATAAACTTATCAACTCTTTGGCAGCCAAGCACAGAAACTTCTGATTGCGTGATTCAACGCTGTATTATAAAAAGAGTTGTAAATTGTACATATATAGACTTCGATTGATATTGTATTGAAGATTGTATTAACCTGCAGCAAATCGACTCGGATTGACGGGTATCGAGATTGATACAGATTGTGTATACCTTGTAAACGCAATTTGAAATAAAGAAAATTAAAAAAAAAAAAAAGATACAGTCCCTTGATTTAGAACCATGACCGTGACTGTGCGTAAAGTTCGCAAACAATACTGAATATAGAGATGTGTACTGAAGACTAAAACGAAATAATTAAAGTACAGTAAAAGGACACTGTCAAGCTAACTTTTGGTAATATGGTAAAAAAGGAACATTTTGATGAAATTCGTATGACTTAATATTATGTGATTATTCAGTTTATTTTGTAACTGATGTGCAGGTACTTTAACTTTTTAGTATACTTGATACCCAGTATACTCTATCGCGATCGCACTTAACGTCGCGAGAATAGTAATGTTTGAATTTGGACCTTTTGTGTTTTGGTGAGATAGAATTTAATGTATATATCGCTATATGACATTTGTTAAAACGAAGCCTATTCCTAACTTGTGTTGTCCATATGGAGTCAAATCACTTGCTGAAAAATTAATTTCTGAATGTCCCAACCGAATTGAACCCAAGGTCTCTGGCGTACCAGCGCTCTAACCACTGAGCTATTGAGATGGCCGATCAAGACACTCAGAAATATTGTATGTATACACTCAACGCGGGATATCTAATCCACATATAAAACGAGCATTTACAGTGAAGATTGTGTGGATGATGTAGGCTGACCCAGCCATGAATTATAGAATAACTTGGTGTCCTCAGCAGTGTAGGAATAATAGCTTGTGTTGTCCAAATGAAGCCTATTTCTCTTTGAGAATAATATATTAAAGCGAACTACCGAATCACCGAAGGCCAATTCCATTTGAACAACTAATGTGATTGAAATATAAAGCTTAGGGGCCAACAATTTAAATTTTGAGGGGAGGGGGTGATTTGGCGACCTCATTGTACCGTCGAAAAATTGCGCCAAGAAAGCAAACGAGGCAAACATACGACAATAACATATCAAGAGAAATCAAACTTTAGTCTACGCCAAACACAATTAACTTACATATAACTAACAAACCTCGAAAAATCCAACGTATATAAAAATGTGAAATTGAGCAGCAAACGATGTCGAGATACGACCTCTGTGCAGTCCAGATGGGAAAGGTCTGACAACATACGTGTCCTGAAACAAAACCCCTTGTTATGTAAACGGGGGCGCCCTATAGGAGCCCGTCAGCCATACTCATTCCCAGACCACCAAATTGGCAAATTAGTTTCATATACCAGATGATGTTCGTGAGGCCATGCATGTGAATTATTAAGTAAAATGTTTAAAAACGCTTTATATAAATACAAAGATTACAAAATGCTGTACTTTGTTACTCCGGTGTTGATGGTCAGCCAGTACCATGCAGTATTGACAATATAGAGAACGAATGTTGTTTCACGCCATTTCACACATAAAAACTATGAATGTTGTATCTCTTGCAGTAAAGATTTTGATGTAAAGCAAGAATTTAATTGGCAAAGATTGCGTGCAAAAATCATTCAGCAGCTATACGTTAATTATACAGTTTCCGTCAGTTATTTAAAGAATGATCGGCTTTATACTGCTATACAGGATTTCTAAAAAAAAAGGTAATCCAACTTCAGAACGCTATTGTGCGTAAATGACTTGGTTTTTGATATTAAGAAAGATCAGGCTTTTAGCTGTTGAATGACACGTTTTTCATCCAATATGGTGAAAAAATAAGCAAATACGAATCGGATAAAAATTGTTTGTCGAAATCGCATATTTTCAGCTCCGTGCCTAATTAAAGCAGTGCATAACAAAAGGAAAAGCAATTAATCACGAATGTGTCATTTTAACAATGAGTTTAGAGCTGGTTTACAAGATGTTTATAATAATTATGCATACGCATGTATTTTATTGAAGTGAAATTCATCAACTTAAGTCCTAAAGGGAGTTAATTTTCAGTGAAAAATATGCAATTTCGACAAACAATTTTTATCGTGCTCGTATTTGCTCATTTTCCCTCCATTTTGGATGAAAAACGTGTCATCCAACAGCTAATGATTATGACTTTATGAAAAAATTACGTTTATGCACCGAGTAATGAACGCACAATGACATGCTAAAGTTGGATTACCTTTTCTTTAGACACCCTGTTGTCCCTGTATAAAACTACGAAAAAACGAAAGGTAGTGAATGCTGGTAGTGAAAGGTAGAATATGAATATACTATATAAGGCGCAATAAACTACGAAATACTGTGGAAGAATCATAATTATATATAATTTACTAATATATAATATATAATACGAAATAATAAATAATATATAATATAAAGCGCAAATGTAAATGCGTCGCAATGAACTACGAAATTCTATCGAACAATCAAGTCAACGGCGCAATAAACGACAAAATAACAGAGGAAAATAACATTGAACAATTAAGTTAATCGACGCGATAAACGACAAAATCATATTGAACAATCAAATCGAAGCGGCACAATATATAATAATCAAGGTATTTTAATAAAGAAGCGTATTGAATTACTTAAACAACAGACCTTTCTTGCTGACAGGAAACGCAAGCCGGTTCTTTACAAATGCAAACACTATAAGAAAAACCAAAAGCAATTTAATCATACCGTTGTTTATATAAAAAGCGCTGTAACTTTAGATCGGATAAATTGTGCTTGAACATCGAAATCTGAAATCCTTAATTAGGAAAGAAATTGATAAACAACAGACCTTTCTTGCTGACAGGAAACGCAACAGGATTACCGGAGAGCCGGTTCTTCACAAGCGCAAACTGACTGTAAGAAAAACCAAAAAGCAGCTTAATCATACCGTTATTTCTATTAAAAATAAAGGTGCGGTAACTTTAGGTCGGATAAATTGTGCTTGAACATCAAGATCTTACATGAGAAAAAATGAGGAAAAATCTGCGGCTAAGATGTTTGCCTTCACAAGGAATCAACGAAGCATGCCGCAGGCATGTGACATGCCAGTTGATCGCAGTTAATGCAGACATGCCAGTTCATCGCATGCAAATATTAAAACAAACCATAGACGGGCGTTTTAATAGTGTGCATACAAACGATTTTATACAGCAGGATTTTATTAACTAACATTTCAGTCTTCCTCGAATTCTTCGTCCTTGATATAATTTAAATATAATGTTACATATATACTGTACGCAATAATGCAGATTTTACCGATACGTGGCAGAATCTTTGGACTTCGGGCCTCACAATTCAACAATCTATTTTGTTAAATACATAATCATGAGTCTTACGTTTATTATATATCCACTAACGTTTATTTGATCTGATCTTTCTCCAACAAAATTTCTCAGCATGCAACCAAAGCAGTTTCGCCAACTTTGAACGCGAGAATGAAAAGATCGATTTCACCACGGCACGCGTTTCTTATATAGTTGGCGCGTTGCATTCTGGTCTAATTGGAGTTGCAACCACAATGCATTGCGTCTATAGCAGATTGAGATTTTGCCTAGCTGTATCAAACTAGAAGTTACTATCGCAAGTGAAGTGCTGCGAGTTGCGACCATTTACTATTTAGTAGTAAAATACTTGTAATCGCGCGAAGTATTTTCAATTGAAGAGTTTAAGCATGCGAAGTTTTCCTCAACATGGACGTCACGCATCTTTAATGCTCAGTTTTTGTAGGCGTGATGTCAGTGTAGACAATAACGTCACATGCTTAAATAATCATGTGGCACAATAGTGTCAAGTGTCATATAACCCGCAACCCCCAACAGAACAGAACAAAACATCAATATTAAGATTTAAGATAAAGTACTTATTACAAGTGCGTTCTTCTAGTGGTTCGTAAGTCTCAAAAGTCTATGCATGAACTAGGTCATTCCCCTTGCTCGTCAATAGATCATATGAAAGTTTGATTTGTTAATCCTCTATGAACTATGGTTAATCCAACCCCAACAGAACATCAATATTAAGATTTAAGGTAAAGTAGTTATAAATTGAACAGTTTCAGCTGAAATCTAAGACTAAGTGTGAAAAGATACATCTTAGAAAAGTGATATATTAAAATACAAGTATTGTTTCAAGACATTTGTAGCCGTAAGCGCTTCACTGCATGAATACACGTGAATCAATATAAAATGATATTAGTATATGGACTTTGTCCTGCTATATGTAATTAGAAATTGTGCATGCGCAATTTTTAATATTTTATGTTACATTATGTATTGTACATGTATTATTTCGACCTCTAAACATGTATTGCGGAATATTCTCCATGCGAAAATTAAATATCACTGCAGTCGATAAGGCCTAAGTAATCAAAGTTATTAACTTAGCATGTAGTCTTTGCAAAAGTTACAATTTTACACATTTTTTAGTCTTTAGCATTCATAGTCAATTAAATGCTTAAAATAAATGGTGACTTTTGAAGATTGTTTGCATTGTGAACTATACTGTGGCGACACTCTATACTATAGTGAGTATAGGTAAAACTGATAGTGGATTTTTCATGAGGAGGTTGCGTGCCCGAGGTCGCATGCCGGCGAAACCCTATGGAATTTGGCACTTGAGTGAAAGAATGAAGAGGCCTAAGTGATTAAAGTTATTAAATTAGCATGCAGCCTTTGTTTTGCAGAATTTTACAGCTTTACCCATAATAAGACGTTTATCGGTAGCAAATTTCAGTCAGTTCAATGCTCAAAAGTATTGGTGACTGGTTTTGAAGATTGTACGCCGTGTGCACTAGTGTGGCGACGCTCTATACTAGATAAAACTGATAGTGGCGTTTCCGTGAGGAGGTTGCGTGCCCGATGTTGCATGCCGGCGAAACCCTATGGAATTTGGCACTTGGTGAAAGAATGAAGAGGCCTAAGTGATTAAAGTTATTAAATTAGCATGCAGCCTTTGTTTTGCAGAATTTTACAGCTTTACCCATAATAAGACGTTTATCGGTAGCAAATTTCAGTCAGTTCAATGCTCAAAAGTATTGGTGACTAGTTTTGAAGATTGTACGCCGTGCGAACTAGTGTGGCGACGCTCTATACTAGATAAAACTGATAGTGGCGTTTCCATGAGGAGGTTGCGTGCCCGATGTTGCATGCCGGCGAACCTTATGGAATTTGCCTGTGCATGAGTGAATGAATGAATGAAAACAAGAAATGTTCTGACACTATTAACATTTACAAAAGGAATATTAAAAATGAACTCTATCGCGAAACTGAATATAACTACAAATATCTTAAAGGTGATGTAAGTCGATGTAAACAAACCGGCAACGTCCGTTTGTTTACATTTTAAACACGCTATATTTAAAAAATTATGATGTGTTCTGGTTCGCTATGCTTTAAATAAATACAGATTCGAGTTTCAGATTTAGAAGATGTCGAATTTTAGTCGAAACAACGCGAAATTTGGGCATTGTTTACATCGCGGGACCCGCCATAGCACATGCGCAGAACGGACTTTACATGGTCTTTAATAAAAGCTACAATCTATACATATTATATTTTAGAAAGTTTGAGTTAAATTTACTAAGTGAATCTGAAGTGGTGATCTCCTTGTCGAAAAAGTTGGCCAGTCCGATATTGCGTGATAATCAACCTTAATTATATTTACCCCATGCAGTTACGATTGACCCTCGGCAGTCTCAATTTGTTTTTGACTCTGGTGTTATTATAGTTATGCCTGACATATATAGCTACAACGATCGTAAGCTCATGCAAGGCAAATGAGGCAGAAGAATGTGTAAAATGTCACATCTATGATGTAACATGTTATATACATTGGTAATATAGCCCAAATTATCAAAGTTTCTGACTAAAATTAAATCTAATGCAAAGTGGTTTGTCACGAGCGTGATTCGCATGGACATATATATTTAATTTGCATTTTTATATTTAACGCATGTTGCATGATATAGAGAAAGCGCGGAAATTCTCATAGTGTTGCTTTCAAGAGTTTATAAAAATAACCGCTTCAGCACACATTCAGTCTGCCTTAGTATGCCTGTGCAGTTTTTTTATTCGCTGTAAGATAAACAAGATTGCCGCACGCCGCCAACGGTTGTTAAAGAAAAGCTTTGATATATAGACATAGAGAAAAAGTAAAAAGGTTGAAGCTTAGGTTTTTCATGCTCATCTGCTCGATTGAGCAAAAGCAAAAGTTTGAAAAAATTTCAGGTTTGTCTCTGGGAAGAATTGTATTGATGCAATCGGGAATCTGAGCTGATATACTCGGGACGTTTGAGTATGCTAAATATATCTGTGAGTATACGCTCAAAAAGGTATGAGCGTGTCTCTATTAATTATTCTGAGTATGCTTCCAAAGAATGCTCAATGCGATATAGAATTGCAGAAGCCAAACATGGTAGTTCATGCCCATGTTTTCACAACCAACATAAATAATCTATACACTTTTCACGCAATTTTGGCATCAAAAAATTCCATTCTCGCAGTTTGGAAGGCCAAATCCTTATAAAATGGAGTTTCCGATAGCCTACGTCATAGACCATATACTCGGTTCCTCGTAGGTCGAGTATGGTCTATGACGTTGGCTAAGTTTCCGATTACATGCCAAAATTTCAGCCCGGTGTGACGCGAAATCTCTGACCTGCAAAATCTCTGACTTTTGTATTTCTGCTCATGCGCAAAGATATGCATGATTGATTTTTGCTCATAAATTTCGCAAGTGTTCAAGCTACAGAGAAGCGTGCGTCTTAAAAGCTTTCTTTACAAGTTTAATCGTCGTTAAATGGCTAATTTTACAACCGAGACTGATACTGCCTGTGTCAACATTGCATCGACAAAGCCTACAACAAAGATGAATAAACACAAGGTATGTAGAACTTTGAATTTTATAGCGATGAGATTGTTGGTATTTATATATCAGTTGTGTCGAACAGATGACAGTCAGGACACTTTGCATTTTATTTTCTCTCGTATTTTGAATGCCAAGGAGAAAGATCACTAACATGGTTAGTTTATTAAAAAATGTTCTTGGTATGTCATAAAAATAGGTTTCTTTGCAAGATGTTCTCGAGTTCCTGCTCGAGTTCCTGAAGTCAGGACGCCAGATGCCTGCACACTTAGAAAATTTGAGCAAAATTAACCTTGGGGGTAGGGTGCAGCATAGTCAAATAATGTAATTTTTTTGTTATAGTGGACGAAATGCAGGTGTCTGCAAAATCTGCAGGAAAGATGATGGGGATGACTGGCTGAGTTGTGACCGTTGTGGTCAATTTTTCCATGCAAACTGCATTGGTGTGGACTTTGCAACTGCCCTTGCAGACAATATTAGTTATTATAAAGTGAATTGTGGTTCACAAAATGTCAGAGAGTGCTCAAATAAATATCATAAAGATAGAGCAAATATAACAAGGTTACAGGAACTTCCTGTGTTATGTTTGCCTGAAGATTCTATTTTATATTTATCTCTATCTTCATGATATTGAACACTCTCCGACTTTTCGGTGAACCACAATTACCAATACCCTTTAATTGTAAATAAGTAAATATCTCAAACGTGCGGTGCCAGTGTGGGTAGGGTATAGCAAATACGGCGGTTGACTGTTGTGTAAAACTACCTGAAAAGTCCTTCGTCTGGAAGTTAGTAGAATGGGTCGGGGGGAAACATGTGCTTTTATAGTGAATACAAAAGCGATCACGTGATAAAAAATAAACCAATCAGATGGATTTAATCAAAACAAACTATAAACAAAATATGGAAATCACATCACAAAATATATTAGCATGCGCATATAAGGAGCAGCGAACAAAGATAACAAAGCAAGAATGACAAAAAACAAGGAACGAAATATTAGATAACATGAGATGTAGAGTATCTGCTGATGGCAGGCATAAACAGATAGGAGTTAAATGTAAGAGAGGCGCTCATTAATGCCGAGAGGATGAATGGTGCCAAGTTGGGAAATGAGACGCATTTCTTGGCTTTTGTAAATAAAAAAAGTAAATAACTAACCTCTGGATGTAAATATATGTAAATAATTATGTAAATGTTGCAAGAAATTAAGATAATAATGAGGTTAAATATTTCTTTAATGAACTGAATTGGCTTTGTCTTCTTTGTTATTTTTTAAAGTATTAATAAATACCATCAGATGTTGGGAAGTTAGAGCTATAATCCCCCTGTAAGCCAATGGAGGTTTGTGAAAGTTGCAAAACTGTAGGGTGATGCCAGGCCCAACCCAAGGCTTAATGTGGTGATATTTAATTACTAATTTCTCATAATACCATGGCTAAGAAAATAGTGCCATGGCTGTAGGACAGCATGCCCTTTTCCTTCAGTGTGGCAATGGACATGGCTCACTAGGTCATGGCACCGCATAGTACTGTATCATAAATGCCCTGAATAGCATAGCACTTGATTGTTGTTGTCAGACAACCTGGTGTTCTGTGTGTTACCAAAGAACAATATTAATGAGACAAGGGTGAAGACAAGCATTTGGTATTTTCCCATCTGTTATGGGACTTTAATATCTCAATATATCATTTTTATGACTTATGAGTCAAAAGTTGTCGATAACAGGGTACAAGCCAAGGTTCCGTTGGTCGATAACTGGATATAGAGCATGTACATGCACCAACACATGTTGTCCACACATATCGACAAACCTATGTGGACAATGATATAGGGTTATTTAGGTATAGTGTCACATATTAATGTGGCAGTGCACAAATGACCTGTCATATAGGTGGCCATACTTGATACTGACAGTAACATATTTGCAATTTCAAACATAAATTTGCTAAAAAGGCATTCTAAAGTCTCGTTTTCCTATATTTACTATACCAAAGCTAGAAATTAACGTTTCTTACCGTGGATTTGTGTTAAGAATGAAGCAATAAACCCACGGGAATCTTTCAGAATGTGAAATAAATTATATAAAAATATTTCTGAGCTCTGTCCAGTGTCCAGTCACCAGTGCTCCATTGCTAAAATATAAATGCCGAAGACTTTTACTGTAGTTTATGCCCTAAATAACTTCAGGTTTTCAGCATTTATTCTTCGATAACGATATCAAATTGAATCCAGTTTCGAAATACTTTTATAAAGACCTTTAATATTATTTATAAATATAAAATACTAAAATTCGGTTGAGTCAGAAATTTCGCGGAGGTCAGAGATTTCGCGTCCAGACGCGCGAAATCTCTGACCAGTCACGCGAGGTCAGAGATTTCGCAGAGGTCAGAGATTTCGCTTGACACCGGGCTGAAATTCTGAAATTTCATCCCGCTTGATCGGGCTGAAAATCGTAATCGGCAAAAAATTTCAACCCGGGCTGAAATATCGCCTTGTGCATGCTTAATGGTATATACAAAAACAAAGATGGCGATCAACACGGAGAACAATGGAGGCAATGAAGCAAATAAATCGCAAGGAAATGAGGGAAACAAAACCGTGAGATTTCGTTGGAATCAGAGGGATAAAGTGCGCCACCTTATTCAATGTTTGGCAAATTATAAGAGCAGAATGGAGCATAACAACAGCGATTTTTCTGCTGATAAAATAAAGCAGTACGAAGCTGTTCGACAAGCCATGGCTAGAATATACGACGACCAACCGTCATTTTTTGGTCCAATGGGGATTGCTGACAATGATGACCTGGAAGAGAAAGCAAGAACGTAAAGCAGCAGAAAGATGATAAATATATGATTAAAAGAGGTTATTCTCGCTGTAAAAATCTGTGACCACGGGATCCCGCAGTGGCAAAATTGTCTTGGAATTTTATGAACAACTTGTTCAGATATGGGGAGGAAGTTCTGCAACTGAACCACTGGCATTTGGCGCAAGCACAAACGCAGTAAATTACGCCGCAGGCACAGACGCAGTGAATAATGACACAAGCACAGAATGATGCAGTGAATAACGCCACGAATCCTGAAGTGCATTCATCAGGTGAGGGAAATAGTGATGATAATATGTTGTCAATCCGTAAGCGTAAACATACTGAAAACCCTATCTCAAAATTAATTGATAATAAGCGTAAGCATATATGGAGCGACAACTAAGTGCTGTACAACGTGATCAGATACTTATCAACGAATCAAAAGAAGAGTCAAAATTTAAAAAAGATATTGCAGAAGCTATCCGCCAGTCAAATGAAACATTTGGCCAATGTATGCATTTGGCCAATGTTTCGCGGATCAATTGAAGTTAACGACCCCCCTAAGCCAATGGGGTCGTATACTTCAATAACAAATATTCGGATTGAAGTATACGACCCCCCTTGTATTATATCGTTAAATTTACGGGTTTTTGTGTCTGTTTCAAAGGCATTTTTATGACTTCCCTTTATTCTCTATTTCTCTATGTCTCAGTTCATTGATTTTTGACCAGGAAACAAATTCAAAAGACTTTCAACACGATAAATAATATGCGCTTGAGGTGTTTTGTTTTGCAATTTTGTCTCCGTGTTTTGATCGCAAACTGCATCTTGTAAATATCTGTTCGATGACTCATTGCTGGAAAGGCGTTATAAAAGGCCTTAAATGTCTATCCACGACGAACTGCGAGAAGTAATCTTTGGCGACAACATGGAAGTGACGATAGATTTCCTGAAGCAACACGGTCTCGTCGCAAGCCAGAGAACTTTAGAAACCACGAAATATATAAAACGAAGCTAAACGAAATTCTCGATATAAAAATCATGAATAAAAATCATGAATCATGATAAAAAGCTATTATTTTGGGGGGTCGTATACTTAAATGGCCATTGAAGTATACGACTCCCTTGGGGCAGGGGGGTCGTTAACTTCAATTGATCCTGTTTCGCAATTGAGAGGTGAATCAGTAAGTTTAAAACGCAGGCTACCTCATAGACCGAGAAATCGTCGAGTATGATCAATGACGTAGCCTAGTTTAAAACTCAATCAATCCCTAATATTTGTAATCTGCATGCATGGTATGCTCATATATGCATAAAATATACTCTATCAATGTATTGAATAATTATTATCTTTCCAATTCATATATGATTTATTTCAAGGGTAAAGGGGATGGTTATTTGTAAAGCACAAATAATGATTGAAATATTGCACGAATACTTTGAAATGCATTTTTTATATTCTCATGCAGTCTCACCACGGGTCTCAGCTACATCTTTAATATATGGTTCAACTACAATTCTATCCCCACGCAGAAATGGTTATTTTGATGCGCAGTCAACACTTCGAACTATTCTATTTTCGTAGATTTTAAAACTACACTATATTTTGGCCAAACGCCGTAGCGTCGATATTTAAAAGTGCTTATGAACCCAAAATGGGTTTTTACTGATTCGGATAGAACATAAAAAGTTAGTTAATAAGTTTTGTATTAGTTTTTGGCTTAGACTTTTAGTTTCGGAAATATAAAGGCTCAAAGTCGCTATTCAGTTGGAAAAAAAGTAGCGTCTTCCGGGAGACTGGATCCCAGGAACGTGTGTATTTCACTGTATTTAATTTTACTATAAAAATAATTACATTTGGAATAAATCATCTTGAAAAGTCGGCTATTTCTTGAGGAAAAAATACATTTTTGAACTCAAACACATTTTTGAGTGTGTAAAGTAACCCTTCTAGTGGTTTGCATCGTGGAATATAGACGAAGGAATGGATTTAAATGCGATTTCAAAGTCGATCGTGGAGACGACCATGACAGTAACTTATGTCTATAAATTCTGGGACATAGATGCCTCTTCTGGCGAACCAATTGCTTATAAAATTCTTTCGTATATAGTATCAAATAAAGAAAGAAGAAACAAATGAAACGAATGCAAGGTTTAAAAGTTTGTTGGAATGGAACTTAAAACTTTTAGTGCATTTTATAGTCTTCATGCCTTCATGGACATGGGAATCGGTTGCATTTCATTTCTACACCTGCTTTAAAGTTGGTTCTCACTTTAGCAGCAAGCTTGTTTCCCTACAAATTTTACATCCAAATTTGCCCAAAATTTTGACATTTTAATTTCAAGAATAATAACTGGTTAACTGCAACCGGCCAACCACAATCTAATGAAATTGGCCCCATGTATAATTCTCACAGCACCTTTCATAGAAAGATTTGTTGACAGATTGTCATATTTGTCCATGTAACTGAAAGATGATCAATACACGGATATCATAAACTGTATATATATATATATATATATAGTTTTCAAAACCTCAAAACCTCAAACATGGCTGTTTCTGTAAAGATTCTTTAAGATTTTAACAAAGTTTTGAGGAATCTAACTATAATTTCTCTAACTATGTTGTCGAGCACTCTTTGCGTTTCGTAACCTACAACGTATATATATATATATATATAGTCAAATCTGCAGACATGCATGTTTCGCCGTTCAACGGCTCGTCAGTGCAGCTTGTAACGCAGTCTAGATGCGAGTGACTTCGTATTTATACACCATACTCTTGCCCTCATATATATATATATATATATACAGCTAATTCAAAAAAGGTTGTCCTTCAAAAATCTTAAACCTTAAACATTGAGCGCGCAAAGGATGATGGATAACTTCCTATTTAGAGTCTTTAACTCGGGAAATTTGTTTTGTAACAATGCAAGGGCATATAAAAAAAACTTACGATGTAGGAATATTTGGTTTTCTAAGCTAATGTCCAATCTAAGGCTCCAAATAAGTAATACCCGTCATACCTTGCGCGCTCAATGTTTAAGGTTTAAGATATTTTGAAGGACAACCTTTTTTGAATTGGCTGTATATATATATAGTCAAATCTGCAGACATGCATGTTTCGCCGTTCAACGGCTCGTCAGTGCAGCTTGTAACGCAATCCAGATGCGAGTGACTTTGTATTTATACACCATGCGCTTGCTCTCACTAAGCGCATGTGGTACAATACTCAGACACATGCGCATCCAGACATGCGTGAAGTGTCTTGGGGCCAGAGTTCTCAAACGACCACAAGGGAAGTGGGCTTTTGCATTATCGCTTATAGCCATCAATTAACCTCACAGAGTGCTCAACAACACAAGTGAAGGAGCATATATAGTCAAATCTGCAGACATGCATGTTTCGCCGTTCAACGGCTCGTCAGTGCAGCTTGTAACGCAATCTAGATGCGAGTGACTTCGTATTTATACACCATACTCTTGCTCTCACCTAGCGCATGTGGTACAATACTCAGACACATGCGCATCCAGACATGCGTGAAGTGTCTTGGGGTCAGGGTTCTCAAACGACCACAAGGGAAGTGAGCTTTTGCATTATCGCTTATAGCCACCAATTAACCCCATATATATATGGAATTATTGTGACAACACTAAACATTAATTGCCACATAAATAGGCTTAGAATAATATTTCATCTTTTGAGAATGTTTTATTGGGGAAACATATCTAATTTAATAAATAAGCCATAAGGCCAGTATGTGATCTGTAAAACATCATGCTTTCTATTACAGTGGCTTTTCCTGTTGACATTATATGTCTGGTGTGAGAGTGATGTTTGCTTTACTCCTAGTGTACACACATCCAACTTTCCTGGCATGCCCATGCACATAGTACATTTAAGCATAGTTAATGGAGAGGGATGGTTTGGAAGCTTCACGAAAGTACAATGAAACTCATTATCTATGTTGGTTTAGGTTTATGCAAAAATGTAGTTCTTCGTCGTCACGTGTGTATTGTATTTTCACCTAAACAACCAATAACCATGTCAAAACTGGGCAATTGTTTAAGTTACGGATGGGTAAATAAACCAAAACATTGCTATTGGTCGTTTGTGTGAAAATACAATACACACGTGATAATGAAGGACTACATTTTTGCATAAACCTGGACAATAACATAGATAATGAGTTTCATTGTACTTTCGTGAAGCTTCCAAACCATCCCTCTCCATTAACTATAATTTAAGTGACTTGGAAGGGTGCTTCTCTGTGCAGGTAAAACGACTTCCTCCCCATGGAGGAAAATGGATGTTGACCCCCTCCCCTACCAGATGTCCTTACACATTTTAGAAGTGGAATCTCTCCTTCCAGATGGGTAAAGTTCCTCCGTAGTGGGAGTCTGGCTCTTTTCTAGGTAACCTATTACCCAAAAAGCAGCTAAAGTTTAGCCGATCCAATCAAGCGCAGTTAACCCATTAATTGGCAGTATACGCTACCATGCACTGATGAGCAAACTTTGCCAATTAATGGGTTATGCCAATCCAATCAAGGGGCTGAGCTATTAAAAGTGCACTTGCCCCCAAGAGACAATAGAGTCACACTACAACATATATTGATAAAGATGTTTAATAAATATTTAATTAAAAATGTTAATTCATCTTTCACTGATGGTTCCAGTTTACTTCACTGATAATCTAGATGAAATCACAAACAAATAGTTTAATGGGCTATACAATTTTGAAGTGTATCTCTCTATTCAGGGAATTTTCTCTTAGCCTCCCTAAGGTTATTCAACATAGGTGGCTAACAAACCAAGGCCTATAACTGCAGAAACGCCTGATACTCAGGTTAAGGTGGGTTCTACTGGTGGAACAGTGCAGCACTTGGTGATCAACTTTGTGTCAAATACATGTATCAATCAAACATATAGCATCAGTATCCCACTGTCATATAAAACATTTGACATTGACCACATGTGTAGGATAATACAAGACACTGAAAGTCCACATATAAAGTAGGTTGAAGTCTAAAAGTAGAATGGCCTATTAATTTATATTAGTTAAATACCATAAAGGCATTAAAGTTGTGATAATTTCCACATTGAAACATATATTATTCTATAACAGCATTATGTAATCTCTGACTCAGAGATTACATAGTGCTGTTATAGAATAATATATGTTTCAATGTGGAAGTATCTCTCAGAGGTAGACTGTGACTTCTTAAAAAGCGATTGTAAAAATAGTAATACCAAGCGACTTCAGGACCTAATAGACATCTATCAATTACAACAAAGCATTGACAAGCCAACCCGAATAGCCGAATTAACAAAAACATTGATAGATATCATAATTACAAAAGTTGACGATACCAAAATTACAGGATCGGGTGTAATAGAGCTGGGAATAAGTGACCATGATGTGGTATATATCTGCAGAAAAATAGGAATACCTAGAGAGAAGCCGAAGATAATAGAAACAAGGCAATTTAAATACTTGAATGAAACTGATTTTCAAAATGACCTAACACAAGCGTTCAGATACTTCACGTATAACTTAGATCCAAACATCGCATGGCAGGAGTGGAAGGAAATTTTTCTTCAGATTTCTGATGCCCATGCTCCAAACAGATCTAGGAAAGTGAGAAATGAATGCTGCCCATGGCTGAACAATGAAATTAAAAAATTAAGCTATCACAGAGATTATCTTAAAAAGAAAGCAGTGAAATTAAATTCTGCTACATATCATGAAGCTTATAAAAGATGCAAAAACCAAGCGAAAAGATTCGTAACTCCAACTGCACTAATTAATATGTATAATGCATTAGTTTTACCTCATTTTACATACTGCTCAAATGTGTGGAATGATGGCAGTCGCACTCACATTGAAAAGCTATTCAAAATGCAAAAAAGGGCGGCCCGAATAATCACGGGATCAAATTATGAAGTAAGATCAAAGGATATATTTGAAAGCTTAGGCTGGGAATCAATTGAAAAAACGCTTAAGAAACGTGAAATGACTATGACATTCAAGGCCTTACAAGGCGAACTACCAGAATACATACCGGATATGTTCAAACTTAGCCACAATGACGTGTATTCTCTAAGGAGTAATGACTGTAAACTTTATTTAGAAAAACCCAACACTGACTTCATGAAGAAGTCCTTTTCATACCGGGGAGCTTCCTCATGGAACAATCTCCCAAATGATGTTGTCAATGGTTACAAGCAACTCTCCGCAAGAAATTTTAAAACTTTAATTAATAATTACGTTAACGAGTTGGAAAGGGATAGTCAGTGACAACATATATGTGGAGGATTGTTCGGAATGAGGTTATATAACTAATGGGTCTGTGAGAGTTAATGAGAGTTAATAAGAGTTAATATAAGTTAGTATGCATGCATCCATTGTAATTATAGAAACTGTTTTTCGTCATGTTATAGTGTTTTTAATATTTATTTTTAATATATGTATATAGTCTAACGGCCCCTTGAAAAGCAGCACCGACGCTGAAGGGTCACCGTTATCAAATAATTTGAAATAATAATAATAATAGTAGAAGCACTTCAATCGATTTGTGCGCCAACAAACACCGTTGTGCACCGGACATGTCCAGCGCCGAACCTTTTCATCCCATACTGGCTTCAATGACATTGTATACTAAGCAAATAATATGCAAATTTAGGTGACATGATTCAACGTTAAATATTTAAATTTATTATATAAGTATAGAGCAGTAGAAAGGTGATAATAAAAATCGTATCCTCACGGCGGACGATATTTTTCACATGTGAAATTTATCGTCTCGCTCAGCGTTTTGACTGGTCGGACGATTTTTCTCACATGTGGTGAATTATCGTTTTGATTGGCTAGTGTTTTCGCGCTCAAAATTGTAAACATGGCGCCCAGCTTTAGCGAAATCAAAGAAGTGAGAGGTTTATTGTGTTTTTCGCTAATAAAGTGACTATATTACCATCATGGAAAACACTCAAAGCTAAAAAATACTTAAGGAGGCTCCCTACAGTTTTAATTCTGTAGCACGCATTTTTCACGCGAGACAAGCCCTCGAATACCCACGCGTGTGGACAACGAAATTTTGGCGCAATCGTGATTCGTGAACTCGTGATATAAACTATAAAAGGTTTGTTAATAATACATAAACTTCGTTTGTACTTTGTACAACTTTGTACAGCTACAGATTTCAACTAATACAAATATGACTTTATTTAATTAAAACTGTAGAGAGCCTCCTTAAGATACACTTCTTGGATTGGAATTTCAGCAAGAAAATTAAGAAATAAACGGTAAGAAATCTGTTTTTGAGGCTAGATATATTTCGCTTGCGTGTTGTTCACTGTGAGTCTGTCAGTGCCGCATATTTATCTCTATACTGATATAATAAACAAATTACTTCATGGTTGGTTCGTTTGTACGATTTTTATTATTTAGTCGTTGTGAAGGATCGCCAAACACACTCGTTCGCTGCGCTCACTCGTTTGTTTAGATAACCTTCACAACTCGTAAATAAAAATCGTACGCACTCGCCAACCATTAAGTAATCTATATATCCAAAGTTCATACGCGCGAATAGACATCATTGCATTTGTTAAAATCACAGCTTACCTGTATTCTGATTCCTGTCCTATGTTGGCACAACTGGGTACATTAGTCTTTGTTTATAGGTCTATAACTATGGCCTGTATTTGCCACCAAATCCGAAGGCAAATGAAGATGAGTTTCGATGTCCTCTTTTCTATCGGGTTAAAGCCGCATTAGGTGATTTATCATCCAAAAAAGGTGTCAGATAGCTAGATCTAGATATATTACTGTTGGTACTTTCTGTGTAAGATCACGCACAAACGAAACATCGTTTAGACAAAATATGCAAAAAACCACAAGATATCGATATCTTCGCCATATATTTCTTAGTTGTTTATCAAAGTTGGGTTCCTGGGATCCAGGCCCCTTGGTGATATTTTGGTCGCGCTACTCTTTTTCAGAAAATGGCAAAATTTGCCTGCTTGAGCCTTTATATCTTCGAAACTAAAAGTCTAAGCCAAAAACTAATCTAGAAATCACTAACTAAATTTTCATGCCTTATCCGAATCAATAAAAACCCATTTTGGGTTCACAAGCACTATAAAGAAATACTATGGTATCACATCTTATTTACGATATTAGGCTTATAGCAACAGTATGCAATCGCGCTTCAAACAATTTCCCATCTTTAGACCTATTCTCGACTGAATCAGTAGCTACGTATTTAATATACCCGGCCTTCGTGTCTCGAGTTGATTATAAAATTGCTTACCCCACGTTTGCCTTTTGTTTGCTGCGAGCAGGCCCTGAAATATATATAGCTCATACATATTTTGTTTATCTAACCCTCGATGGATTGCAATATATGCCCATGGAGCTGATTTTAAAACCTAAACGGGTATTATATACATATCGCGCTTGACTTCTCGTGTGACTGCCCAGCCTCTGTAAATATGGCTACGCAGGAATACAAATCGTTCTGCCCCCTAGTCGTTTCGCCACAAGTCGTTTCGCCACAAGTCGTTTCGCCCAAAAAATATTGCAATCTACAAAATTTTTATTGCGAGATGAAATGCGGCAAGCGTGGGGATGGACATGTTTAGGGTATGTTTAGTTTATAATAGGATTAATTTTGTATCACCTTCATGAAGTTATAAACCATCAACTATTGGGTGTGAATCTTGATGAGGATCAGACGTTGATGACCTATGCCTACTGTATGCAAAAAAATCAAAACCGCTTTCGGACTATTACGTATACGGTGGAATATCCCACGTTTAAAAGAAGCTCGTGCAAAAAGCATATTACTATGTCTATATTTGTGTGTGTTGGCAATCCTCGATATCCAGTAAGATGTCTAATTGACAGTTTCAAAGTTGGTGAGTTCGTTTATGACTGTGGAGACCAATTCTCGAGAGGCTGGATCGTTGGCAAACTGGACATATAATTTATGTAGAAGTTGTTCGTATAGTCTTTCACGGTGATCGATCTTCTTCTGTTCACGGTGTTCTACACCATGCAGTGTGTGGGTCACTTGTCTCCATCCAGATCGATCGATGGCTAGTTGTTCCCATCTCTCATGATTGATGGCGCATTGCTTCATATATGTCCGTATATGGAACCTTTATAAAACCGCTTCAAAAATAATGTATGGAAGTTCAATTTGGCCATCAAGTAATAAAGTAATTTTGGATATAACGTTCTAAGGATACAATTTAAGCGACAAAACGAGCTGCGCGTATCATTCTGAATGTAGAACGGACGACCTGATCCACAAGAATGTTTAACAAATTAGTTGGGTGCCCTTCTATACACTGACGTGCTTATTAAAATGCAGGGAACTATTTGTATTATGATTTATCTCAATTTTGATTAATCGTTCTAATTGACAACATTTAAGTATAATTTAGGCAACCCTGTTGTTGACAAAAAGGTGCGCTATGTGAAATATTGAACATGGAGATATGTACTGAAGTCTAAAACGAATTGAAGTACAGTAAAAAGTGAAATTCGTATACCTTCAAATATGTGATTATTCAATAACAATGTTTGAATTTGGACCTTTTGAGTTTTGGTGAGATAGAATTAATGTATATATCGCTCTTTGACATTTGTTAAAACGAAGCCTATTTCTGTGCGAGTATAATATTAAAGCGAACTAACGAATCACCGAATGGCCATTCCATTTATACAACAAATGTGATTGAAATATAAAGCTTGCGGGCCAACCATTTAACTTTTGAGGGGAGGGGAGGTAATTTGGTGACATCCATGTTAATTATATGGCTATCTTTAAAACAGGGAACGGGGAATCGGGGAATGGGAACGGGGAATCGGGGAATGGGAACGGGGAATCGGGGAATGGGAACGGGGAATCGGGGAATGGGAACGGGGAACGGGAACGGGGAATGGGAACGGGGAACGGAGAATGGGAACGGGGAATGGGAACGGGGAACGGGGAATGGGAACGGGGAATGGGAACGGGGAACGGGGAATGGGAATGGGAACGGGGAACGGGGAATGGGAACGGGGAATGGGAACGGGGAACGGGGAACGGGGAACGGGGAATGGGAACGGGGAACGGGGAATGGGAACGGGGAATGGGAACGGGGAACGGGAATGGGAACGGGGAACGGGGAATGGGAACGGGGAATGGGAACGGGGAACGGGGAATGGGAACGGAAGTGGGAACGGAAGTGGGAACGGTAATTAATACAGCTGTGTTTAATTAATACAGTAATACAGTTTTTATTAAACGAATGCAAAGTGATTGCGTGTTGGCTTAATAAGTTTAACAATCTTTAAAACGGGAAACGGGAAGTTTTATTGCCTATTCATAGAACGAGAGTTCAAATGTTTAATAGGCCCGTGTGTTTGCCATCTTTATTTACAGTTTTTAGTAATATCGAATACATTTAGAGATAAAAATTGCCTTTGGCTGTTAATCAGCGGCATAAAAAACATATGAACACGATTCAGCAACATGACGCGTTTATTTAGTAACTGTCCTGTAATGCGCCCTTTACTCTTTACGCAAGACATATACTAATTCAGCTATTCGCTCTTCGAGATAACATATGTCATTATACGGAATTATTGCATTTTTTAACCTAGACCTTAGTCTAGTGTGATCATGATATGTAGTATAGACTTATAACAGCCCTGCGCACATGTGGTTTTGGCAATATGCCGTGCTCTTCTCATACCATTTCTAGTTTGCTAGCGTTTTGAATAATTTTGTTTTGAGTTAGACAGTAAGAAATGTATCCTACTGAAGCAATTTGTAGATGCGGAATATTTTTCATTTGAACCCGAAATACGAACCCGAAACATCTTCAAAATTTCGGGGTTTCAAGGCACATGATACTATATTGCTCAGTACCATTGGAAAGAGCGTAAAAATCTGTACAACATATCCGAATTTCTAAGCAATCGTTTAAATAGAATTTGCGCAAATCGTTTCTGAATATAGTCTTAATCAGCGATGTAATTCTATTGTCTGACACGATGTAAATACTAAGAATTTTATTGTGAATATCTATTTAAAATTCAGGTTTTATAGGCTTTAGCTTGCGCTTTATATCGCTAAAACGGGCGAGAAAATCTGTACAACATAGTCTAATTTCTAAGCAATAGCATGAATGGATTTTGCGCAAATTGTTTATGAATATAGATGTCTATACTAAAGCACGCGCTGTAATTCTATAGTCTGACAGATGCAAACACCCAGAATTGTATCTTAAAATTTCGGGTTTTATAGGCTTGTGTTGCTATGATGCTCTCCACCGCTAAAACGGCCACGGCCACGGCAATCTATACAACCTAGTCGAATTTTTAAGCAATAGTATGAATGGATTTTGCGCAAATTGTTCTGAGTATAGATAATATAGATAATATGAGTATATAGTCTAATAGATGCAAACACCCACTATTGTATCCTAAAATTTCGGGTTTTATAGGGTTGTGCTACTGTACTATGATGCTTTATAGCACTAAAACGGGTTGGAAAATCTATAATAGTATGAATGGATTTTGCGCAAATGGTTTCTCAAATAAAAACAGCGGTGATTTAGAGTTTCGGCAAGACACGATGTAAAACAGGTATGCATTATTGTAGCTTGAATATGTTTGTGTTATGGTTGCTCTATACCGTTGGAACAGTTGGAAGGAGCGTAAAATCTGCACAATATAATCAAATTTAGAAGCAAACGTATGACCCTTGAAAAAAGCGAGTTTTAGAGATTGTAAAGTCTAGCTTTCTGAATAATTATCGGCACTTCAATTCTGATAAAATATTGCTGTAAATCATTGGGAAAAGCGTAATGAAACTGCGCGGTTTATGTACCTGGTTACATAATATCTGCATAAGGTATGGATAAGATAATAATATTGGACATGCAGCTAGCGCTGCTAACCGCATCAGCTAAGTCCAATTCAATGTTATGTACAAATTAGTGCACAAATTTAGCGCTCCTTGTGACTGGAACTATGTTATTACGCTTTTCCCAATGATTTACAGCAATATTTTATCAGAATTGAAGTGCCGCTTTAGACTTCTAGATAATTATTCAGAAAGCTAGACTTGCAATCTCTAAAACTCGCTTTTTCAAGGGTCATACGTTTGCTTCTAAATTTGATTATATTGTGCAGATTTTACGATCCTTCCAACTGTTCCAACGGTATAGAGCAACCATAACACAAACATATTCAAGCTACAATAATGCATACCTGTTTTACATCGTGTCTTACCGAAACTCGCTAAATCACCGCTGTTTTTATTTGAGAAACCATTTGCGCAAAATCCATTCATACTATTATAGATTTTCCAACCCGTTTTAGTGCTATAAAGCATCATAGTACAGTAACACAACCCTATAAAACCCGAAATTTTAGGATACAATAGTGGGTGTTTGCATCTATTAGACTATACTCATATTATCTATATTATCTATACTCAGAAACAATTTGCGCAAAATCCATTCATACTATTGCTTAAAAATTCGACTAGGTTGTATAGATTGCCGTGGCCGTGGCCGTTTTAGCGGTGGAGAGCATCATAGCAACACAAGCCTATAAAACCCGAAATTTTAAGATACAATTCTGGGTGTTTGCTCTGTCAGACTGTAGAAATAAAGCGCGTGCTTTAGTATAGACATCTATATTCATAAACAATTTGCGCAAAATCCATTCATGCTATTGCTTAGAAATTAGACTATGTTGTACAGATTTTCTCGCCCGTTTTAGCGATATAAAGCGCAAGCTAAAGCCTATAAAACCTGAATTTTAAATAGATATTCACAATAAAATTCTTAGTCAGATTTACATCGTGTCAGACAATAGAATTACATCGCTGATTAAGACTATATTCAGAAACGATTTGCGCAAATTCTATTTAAACGATTGCTTAGAAATTCGGATATGTTGTACAGATTTTTACGCTCTTTCCAATGGTACTGAGCAATATAGTATCATGTGCCTTGAAACCCCGAAATTTTGAAGATGTTTCGGGTTCGTATTTCGGGTTCAAATGAAAAATATTCCGCATCTACAAATTGCTTCAGTAGGATACATTTCTTACTGTCTAACTCAAAACAAAATTATTCAAAACGCTAGCAAACTAGAAATGGTATGAGAAGAGCACGGCATATTGCCAAAACCACATGTGCGCAGGGCTGTTATAAGTCTATACTACATATCATGATCACACTAGACTAAGGTCTAGGTTAAAAAATGCAATAATTCCGTATAATGACATATGTTATCTCGAAGAGCGAATAGCTGAATTAGTATATGTCTTGCGTAAAGAGTAAAGGGCGCATTACAGGACAGTTACTATATAAACGCGTCATGTTGCTGAATCGTGTTCATATGTTTTTTATGCCGCTGATTAACAGCCAAAGGCAATTTTTATCTCTAAATGTATTCGATATTACTAAAAACTGTAAATAAAGATGGCAAACACACGGGCCTATTAAACATTTGAACTCTCGTTCTATGAATAGGCAATAAAACTTCCCGTTTCCCGTTTTAAAGATTGTTAAACTTATTAAGCCAACACGCAATCACTTTGCATTCGTTTAATAAAAACTGTATTACTGTATTAATTAAACACAGCTGTATTAATTACCGTTCCCCGTTCCCATTCCCCGTTCCCATTCCCCGTTCCCATTCCCCGTTCCCATTCCCCGTTCCCATTCCCCGTTCCCCGTTCCCATTCCCCGTTCCCATGGCAAAATATCCGGTGACATTTGCTTATTAATTATATTTTCGCCCCCAGGCTCCGGAATTTCATTTCGAAAGCGTCAAATATCCTACAATTTTGAACTTTATTTTGATATATTCCCCTCTGTTTATGACTAAATTCATATGTAGGAACAGATTATTATAGTTTATTTGTCATTCTATCTGAATCTTCTTAAAGAAAGTAGAATATCGGAAGAAAATATATGGCAAATGTACTTTGTTCGTGTCGACATACGATATATCCATATTAAGCAATGACCCGCGCGGTTCCACGCGGCCTGCAGCAAAGGGGCCCAAACTCAGTCCCATCGCCCAAAATGACAAATGTAGGAGCAGATATGGGTAGCATGGGATCCACTGATCATTTTGGTATCAAATTCATAATATTTGGAGGGAAACCTCGTATGGCAAATTCGCTTTATTCGCGAGCAGTTTTGCATATATTTTGCATATTGCTTACTAATGTTTCAATGAACCCTGTATGGCTATCTCTTGCGTGGAGTCTATTGGGAATACTCTATATTTTGCTGTTGTGTGGAACTGCTGAAGCATTTCCCACCGATCAAGAAGAGAGAGCTATTGGCAACCCCCATCATTTCAGGCGCACTAAACAAGTGAGTTCCTACCTAAGTTTAACAACATTTACTTAGTGAATGCTTAAGCTATATAATTTGCAAGGCATAATATTAAGACCTGTATGTAGCTCGTGTGAGACAAAACCATGTTCTCCTACACATTTATTAAAATCAGGTTTCAAATGGACCAAAACATGCAGTCAATAACAAATAAGTACAATGGTGAACACACATTTTTTTGCACATTTATGCATAGTTTATTGTTTGGGATTTTTTCACAAGGGTATATCTTTGGAAAATTTAATTGTGTTTCTGTATCCTAGAACTGTAAAATGCTCTGATAATTGGGCTGTTGAGTCAGGTGGGGAGAGAGCAGAACCTCAAATTCATATTCAAGCACAAAAGATAATCTTGCAAACTTGTATGTGAATTTCAAGTTGTGCTCTCCTCAGTTTACCTGATAGCGCAACTAGCAGCGAATCAAAATTAAAGGTTTTAGTGGATGGATAATTAAAGTGGAAGAATATATACCATTTTTAGACCTAACCGGTATATATTCTTCCACTCGAATTATACATCTACTAAAACCTTGAACTTTAAGTCTAATCAAGTGAGATGCAGAAAAAAACACCCAGCAGAGAATCAGCCCACAAATGCTGAATATTTATGATGTTAAATTTTGGGCAGTGTAGGAACTTTCACACTGCACTTTAAGATTTATCTGAAATCAATGTAAAGTGAGGCTTTGGGGCAGTTCATATAAGTCGGGCTGACCTGGTGGCATGTTCACAAGAGCCGGGCTAGCCCACCTTGCCGCACTATAAATTATTTACAATGCACTATACTGGCTTAATTTGCTTGGAAAAATTTCAATGATACTGTTTGCCTCGAAACTCACTATTGACCTTTGCGCCTCAAGCGGGATCCCTGCCAGGCGGGTTAGCCCAGCTCCAATATGAGCACAAAGTTGTCGAGCCAGCCCGAGTCTTAGGCCCTAAGTTTATGAACACAACAGAAAATAATGTAGTTGTACATATAATAATAAGTGTCATTTCCACTGATCTGTGTTGTATTGTGCTTTCACTCCATCCCCTCGAACAAAGTTAACTATCAAAAGCAAGTCATTTGAAATTTGATGTTCCAACAAGTGTCCCTTTTTTCGTTGTTTATATTATAAACAGTATGTATATTTTCCCCCCTTAGCTTTTTAACAACACCAATATTCTTCAAGGTGCTCTCATAAATATCAGCATCCACACGTTCTACAATCCGAACTTCTGGAGACTCCCTTTTGCTCGAATACAGTGCAACTTTAATTGACTTGGCCAGATTGTAAATGAAAGCCGACGTCCTGTCAAGCAAGGAATCCATACTCGACTCAAATCGAAATGTTGCACGACCAAGCTTGCTAGATTTTTCGCCATTTAGTGATTCACCCGCATCTCTCCATTCATCAAAGCCACTATCGTATCCTAGTTTTGTTGCTTAGACTTTAATTTATCAGCTCTTATCGTTTCACCACGTTCTAGGCTTAGAAAGAACGCGTGCACGCTTCGCGGCCGCCATGTTTACGTTGTGGCGCGCGCAATTACGTCCAAGACGGGATCTGGAACCTAATTCTTCAAATGTCCACTCAAATATGGAAATTTATTGGCATGCCGTTCCCATTCCCCGTTCCCCGTTCCCATTCCCCGTTCCCATTCCCCGTTCCCATTCCCCGTTCCCATTCCCCGTTCCCATTCCCCGTTCCCATTCCCCGTTCCCATTCCCCGTTCCCATTCCCCGTTCCCCGTTCCTGTTCCCATTCCGTTCCTGTTCCATTCCATTCCGTTCCGTTCCATTCCGTTCCATTCCATTCCGTTCCGTTCCATTCCGTTCCGTTCCATTCCGTTCCGTTCCATTCCGTTCCATTCCGTTCCATTCCCTGTTCCATTCCATTCCGTTCCCATTCCGTTCCGTTCCATTCCGTTCCATTCCGTTCCGTTCCATTCCGTTCGTTTCATTCCGTTCCATTCCATTCCTGTTCCTCGTTCCATGTTCCGTTCCCTGATTCCCTGTTCCCTGTTTTAAAGATAGCCTAATGATATGCTTACGAATTCGTGAAAGAATAATGTCGAAAAATTGATTGAGCCAAAGAAACGACAGGAAAATTAACATACGTTCTGCTTAAAGAATGGCCTTAATGATATGTACAATTAACGTATTGAAAAGAATACCAAAAAAAAATTGAAAAGAAACGACAGGAAACGAGGCAAACATACGACACATTAATATGCCAAAACAAAAATTAGACTTTAGTCTAGGCTGAAAACAATGAACATATATATAACTAACAAACATCGAAAAAATCCAACGTAGATGAGTAGCAAACGGTGTCGAGATGCGACCTCTGCGAAGTCCAAATGGGAAACTGTCTGACAACATACGTGTCCTGAAACAAAACCACTGTTAATTATACAGTTTCCGTCAGTTATAAAACAAAGATCCATAATGATTTTTCTTTTATTGTTAAGAAGACTGCGTGGGCACCTTTTAATTTATATTTATAATCACTGCATTAGAGAGAGTCCAAGTTAAATTTTGAAAACTTGTTAATCTACGCTGGGAAGTATAGGTCTGAGCATATATTTCACAGTAAAGACGAGGTTAAAACCAAAGGGAGTTTGGCGTTGCGAAAATCATTCAACCGTCTATGAATACATACAGTCCCAGAGTAAGGCTTGTGTTCCTATGTAGGAAGGGATGAAACTACAATCAGTGACAAAATATGTTGACCGATAGGGTTAAATCAATAACAATACCCCCCTTACAGCTCCTTACCCCGTTCAATGTGTTAATTTTTTCTTAAATGATATTTTGTGTTCCGTGCAGTATTATCGATAATTGTTATATAGCTAGGGTTAACACCAAACGTGATTGGCTGATTTGTGGTCACGTGGCTTTAGATAAATGCAATGTATCCCGCCGGGCAACAAGTGAAAAATTGTTGCCCACCCCGACTGGCTACGTACGATTTTCCAAGTTTGTGTTAAAATAAAGAATGTAAAAGAGAAGAAAAATACACAACAGGCAACAGGATATGCTATTGAAACCGTTTAAGTAGGTTCTATTAATTTTAAACTCATGTACACTACTGTATAGAGTTTTTGTCATGAAATACAATTGTTATATGAATGTTGTTGATTTTTCTTTCGTCGCTATATAACAAAACACTTAATGTCTGTTCCCTCGGGAAATAGTTAGTTTTGTTTTCCCTCGAGCCTCAATGTTTCCCTCGACTTCGTCTCGGGAAACATTGAGACTCTCGGGAAAACAAAACTAACTATTTCCCTCGGGACCAGACATTAAGTGTATATTATACAGCAACTTAATGCAACATTGAAACGGCGGAGGGGTTCTCAAATATTTTCAAAAATTACGTTTTAATCCAAGTGTCCGACCTTTCAATGTCACTGATTGTCTGAGTATTTTTGAGGGCTTGCTGTTTGTATGGTTTCTGTTGAAATTGATGCGTTAGTTCATTGATTGTTGTAAATTACTTGCAAATGGAGAGTTTTGAAAGATTTTTCGACCATATAAGTCATACACTGGTATCATTCTTCTAATAAAACTATCAAAGATTATTTTAAGTTCGTGTATTCGATTTAGAGAAAAGTCTATAACGGTTGACAGAAAATGCATGCGAAATTTTTGTCCACTATTTTGAGATCGTATACGCAGACGTGGCCGTGTGGATGGAGGTTTCCCGCGCAGGTTCCAAATAGTCGGATATAATCATTTTCTTTACTTAGGAAAGCTAACGTATAGAAACCCTTGCATTTTCAACTTTTAAGTAGAATAGATTTTTTTGTAAAGATCAGGGGGCGGCCCAACTGCAGCCAGGAAGATTGTAGATTTACCTCAATGACATCATATAAAGGAACCTTTATGTGTTTTTAGCTCGATCCCACCAATGGATTAGTTGCACCAATGTTCATATCGTCGCTCCTATCGTATTATGTTATAACTCGAAGCACTTCATGAGAATACAGAGAGCTCGTATTCAAATAGTCAGAAAAAAATGAAATAGCAACAGACAAAATTAGAAACGGGTGTCACAGCCGTGAAAAATGAATTATAAAATTGTTCTCATTGGCGACAATGTCAATGAAAATTGTTATTATCCTTTTAAATTCTGTGTGTGCATGACATGGCTTTACCAAGTCTCAAGAGCTTGCACTGGCAAGGGGTTTTCCCTATCTGCCATCCCCCTCTCACCCATCGTGGCCTTATATTATTGATTACTGATTTTATATTACATATGTGAAAGTTTTGATTCCACCAATCACCATACTAGGATACGCTCCTTAAGTCAATGAGTGTGATAATGTCAATAACATGTACAAAGTAACATCTCATATACCCGGTGCCGTGTTTCTTTATAAATATGCCTTGTTTATCGAAAGACCAAAGAGTTTGGATTTGTTTAGAATATGTGAGAAAATAAAACTCGTGAGGTTATACGGCGATGGGCTGGTCGCCAGGGTAACCTTCCTGACCCCCGAATGAACGAACAAATTTGTCTAATAGGTCTATTTTAGCTAATTATGGACACTTCAAACGCAGCTATCTCGGTCAATATTGAATGAAAATGAACAAGGCGTATATCAAAACTTAAGTTAGACATTACTGAATGAAAAGACTTTAAGTTATACTAAATCAAACAGGGGACACTAAAAAATATGTGCACACTAAAAAATATTATCCAAGAGCTTTGAAGGACAAAAAATATCGAGCAGCATTCAGAGGTGAAAAATGATATGGCTCAATGAAAATATCCCTCTCCCCGCATCGAAAGTCAAATGATTCGGCGGCTTCGGCCCTTAGAAACAGAATATCAAAGATATAAAACAACACCTTGCAATGGCCTTCCTGGAATGTGGCCGTTGTACAATATATACTTCGTAACACCACCTACAACAAAGACTGCATGGTTACCGTTTAGACGTAACTGTCGTGAACACATCACGATGTCATCGAATGCCAATATGCCTCCGCCATGATTAAGACTGATTTGGATAAAGCACACAAACGGCAAGATCGATGCGAACATGACTTTATCACGAGAGTTATAACCAAATGGAAACAAGGTTAAAGACGATGGATACGACAGACCTAATCAGATACGTAGCGATTTCATTCACCTTTTCGGACAGGTAGTTACTACCAAACATAGTTACTGTATAATAATACGGTGAGCGTAGTATAATGTAATAAACATTGAGATTACTCGAATGAATTGGGTGGCAACGGGCATAGCTAATTAGTAGCTGATTAGTTATTTTAATGAACAAGGAGTTAACTCTGCTTCCGTTCACTATTTGCCTTATATGTACATGCTTTGTACTGAGCACCAAATGCACATCATTTTAAACCACATCAAGCACGTAAATTGATTCTCGACTATTTATTACGATATATTTTTCATGCATGTTTAAATCAAATTAAATTATATATATATTGGTTCTCTGAAGACAACCTTTCATTGCCCTGTTCCATACTGTCCGTTATACGCACATGCACTAAAATCAATTATTTTTACTACTTCGATCATCAGTTTGGAAAAATGAAAATGAATAATTTAAATTAACTATTTATTGTTCAGTTCCGTTCTATCACTGCAATCAATTGTTTCACACCAATTTAATCCGGCTGTTCAACATTTGAAAAGCAGATATATATAATCAATTAACACGTAAAGTTTCAGTAATTATTTACGGTTCCGAGCAATCACTTTGTACGGTTTAGGTGAAAATTTTCCTGTAGCTTCACCACGCTCCAAGGTAGGCAGCGGTTCACTTTTATTAACTTCAAATGCGTATCGCTTCAGCATACCTGATGTAAAAATCATTATCTGTGCTCTGGATAAATTTTCACCTGGACATGACCTGGTACCAATACCAAAAGGCATGAATCCCGGCTTTGCACGCCAACCAATAAATTTACAATTCTCATCAAGGAATCTGTCAGGGTTGAACACTGACGGATTCTCCCAAACTTTTTCATCTCTATGAATGCAATGGTAATTGAAGAAAAGGGCCGTTCCTTTTGGGATACGATAGCCTTGTAGACGTGCGTCTTGCATCGCGTTGTGAGGAAGAGACATAGGAATGAAATATGAATGTCGCATAACTTCACAAACAGTCGCTTGTAAATATGGAAGCCTACCAACATCTTGCCATTGGAGCACTTCTTCCTCCTGCAGGACCTCATCGACTTCTGCTTGAAGCTTTCTTTGCAAATCTTCGTCAAGTATCATGTATAACAAGAACCAAACAAAAAACGTCGCAGTTGTATCACTTCCTGCTAGGAAAATACCTGCTGATATGAAACTGATGCAGTCAGTTTTCAGTCCAAGTTTCACACACAAAGCCAATAAAGAATCCATGATATCTTGGTATTCTTCTTCTTGGTAATTATTTTGAACATTTTGTGACCGAAACAACAAAGCCTTCTCATGCTTTGTCGTTTCTGTCACAAAAATTTCTCGTAGCATTGTTTTCACATATTCGACAGTTTTTACGTGTTTAGTAGGAAAATACTTCAATATTGGAATGAGCCGATATAAAGGACCGGAATATACAAGTCCAAAAAACTTTCGGTTAAAATCAAGCAATTTTTCCGCAGTACCATCACTAATGTTATCTGTCTTACCAGTTACCCAACGCCAGAGGTGGGAAGCTATGGAACGCTCAATAACATCTGGAGGATGAAAGGGCTGACCGTTCATCTTTTCTATCGCCATGAAGAACTCATCAAGTTGGTCGTTTATATTTTCATTTACAACCTTTTTTCCCTCTCCAAAGAGATGGATCGCCATTATCAATGCTTTACGCCGAAGACGATACTCGTGATTTAAGTCGGTGGTCATAATATCTTTTTCTTCTAATATCTCATTCACTGGATATACAACATCAGGTATGCGTCCATGAAAAATATCTTTATTTGTGAGCAGAGCCTCTCGTGCAGTTGCAGTGTCGTTTACCATCACGACGTTTTCTGTAGGCAGAGCAAGCGTAAAGATGTTGCCATACTTTTCACAAAATTTTTCTGTTGAGAATGGTAGATCATCATGCAATATCAAATGAAGATTCCCAATCACAGGAAGCGGAAATGGACCAGGAGGCATACCGCGTCTATCATAGCAGGTCTTCAGGAACCATGTTAATGATATGATCAAAAATAAACCAACAACTTCTAAAATCATCACTCTTCTTATATTACCTAAGAAAGGAAATTAATGTTGTCTCTTGAAGGTATGCATGCATGGCGGAACATTGAATTGTTTTGTTTTGTGGATACAACGCGTCTATAAATTTCGCTTCCCTTTCGATCCGAGATTCCAGATCTTCATCATTATTTGCACTGATGCAAATCTGGGCTTGCAGATGGAAATATTTAGGAAGTAAATTATTGTGGTGCCTTCCACAAAACAAAACATTCAGATTTAGAAGCTAGGTATATATGTGAAAGCTTTTTCTATAGAAGAAAATAGTTATTATTCAGCAGAAGTTCATTATCATTTTCAAAATTCGAAGATGTGTTGAAAAACTATGCGCCAGCAGGTTTAAAAAAATGATAAGTGGCTATGCGTGCACAAGGTATGATAAAGACTACACTTCCGTGTCAATTAACGCACAATGTTGACAGTTAGAAAGTAAGGGAAAAGCGCTGATCCGGGTTTGTGTAACTGCAAATTGGCAATTGCCTAACATGAAAAATCTCATCACTTCAACTCCAACCAAACTGCTTCCTATAAAAATGTCATTTTTAGATAAAGAAAGATAAAAAACTCTATCAAAACATTCCAGAATGGAAAACTCTTGAATTAACTAAAACTTTCAATAATCTATGGTCACGCACAACAGCGCAGGCGAATGCTTATATGCACTTCCTTCCCACTTTGTGTACTGCAAACATCCGAATGCAACACTCCCCCCCCCCCCTTAACGTAACCCCGTCTGTGTTACCCCACCACAAATTTTATGCGGGAATATAAGCAGATTGGTAGGATCATAGCTATAGGAGACATAGATTGCTGACTCGTAATACGTCACTATATTGACAAATGCGCCAAAATTCAAACAAAATTTGACCGGTTGAGCAGCCATTTTGTATGATGGCGCCTCAAGTGACTCGATGAACGAAGCTTAATGGGAGCATTTGCTAGATAATAACAGCATTAATTTCACATTACTGTGGAGTGTATTCGATATAGAAGTGTTGTGGACGGTTTTTCTTTGGAATAACAAACATTTGGCTGGTTTCAGTGAGCTCACGGATTGACGTTTTGCAATATTCCATAAACAATTAGAATAAACTTGCCATATTTCTATTTTTTTCGACCATATATCTCTTTCAATCCTTCTTTATAAAGTATAAAGATAAAATTCGTTCGCATGGCTCTTCTTGAAGTCTCACAAGCGACTTTTAATTCAGACTTTCTCTTAGTTTTCTTTATAATTCGCTCATTCCAACATGTGCGTCCATGACTACATACGTGAGCTGAAAAAAAAACCCCTTGTTATGTAAACGGGGTCGCTCTTCGCCATTCTTATTCACAGACCCCCAAATTAGAAACCATATGGGACATATGGGAGGCAAAGCATAAAATTCCTATTCGCTACCAAATATTTTCTTTGTGTTTATTAGGGGACTACATTGAATATTTTAGTATGTAAAATATCATTTGGTAGTTTTTAGCTATATAATTAAATTTTACCATTCTCTACTTTCCAATTTCATATATTAGTTGTTTGCAGGTTAAAGGGGTGTTGCTTGACAAGATTGATGGTCAGGAGCCATACATACGATTACCGAAGTAAATTGTGACCCACTATGGGATAACGTACGTTAACGCGGTTTTTCATTAGAACACTCAGAAAAACGGATGGAAAACGGTTGGGATAAACCGATTTAACAGTTTATCAAAATGTGAAAACGGTATAGTTCATTTAGTTTGAATCTAATATTTATATAATCTAATTCGTGTATACGGTCTATTGAAGGATCACCCGTCCATTTTTTTTGTAAATATTTTGGTGAAATAGTTAATAAAGTTCAATAATAAAGTTCAATATCCACAAATAATTTAACGGTATCGAGAAACGGTGAAAAACGATCGGGGTATCCATTTTAACAGATGGAGACAAACCTTTTAACGGATAGTGCTATAGACGAACGGTTATACCGAATGTATATAATTTAAATATAATCATGTCGAAAATGTTCCCTCCGTTGAACTGCAGTCCTCGACGACTAAGTCACAATTTTGGTTATAAAGTTTATCCAAAATATAAAAGTAATATATAAAAGGTAAAAATCTCACAAGTCACGATGACAAACGATACTTTAGCGCACGGGCTATTAGAACCACCTTCTCTCCACTGTGTTAACTATATCAGTGTTTCTGGTCTCTCTCACGATCGCTCTTCGTTCTGGTCTTCGATCACTGTTCACTGTTCACTGTTCACTGTTCACTGTTCACTGTTCACTGTTCACTGTTCACTGTTCACTGTTCACTGTTCACTGTTCACTGTACTGACTCTTTTACACGCTAGCTCAAGTACCTAAACCTTGATATCTACTTCTCATTTATCAGAATAATTAATACCACTAGTCTATGATAATGACACAAACACGCGATTTTGGACCGAATGCAACGAATTTGATGCTTCCATTTTCCCTCAAATCAACGAAATATTCATTGGTTCCAATTACTTTTGATATGCGTAAAGTCCATGATTAGTAAAGCAAAAAGCAATGTATGGGGTATAGTATTAAACGCTCACTGTAAGTATGAAAAGTTTAGATAGACTACAAGATGTAGCGATAATAATTATCGGCTGCATGTGCCTTTTATGAGCACTTTGAGCATGAATGAGCATTTTAAATATTTTGAAGTAGAAATGCTTTTAGGAAGGTTAATTACATACGCTCGACTATGTGATGCATTCTCAGTTTGAGGCCGAGTCACGCAATAATGCGAAGAAGGCTGGATTATAATTATATATCAATGCCAACACAGAAATTAGACTTTAGTCTAGGCTGAAAGCAATAAACATATATATAACTGACAAACCTCGAAAAAATCCAACGTAGATAAAAATGCGAAATTGAGCAACAAACGGTGTCGAGATGCGACCTCTGCGAAGCCCAAATGAGAAAGGTCTTACAACACACGTGTCCTGAAACAAAACCTCTTGTTATGTAAACGTGTTAATGGTCACCCAGTGCCATGCATGCAGCATTGACAATATAGAGAACGAGTGTTGTTGTCTGCTATTTCACAGTCACATAAAAACTAAGAATGTTGTGTCCTTCGCAGTAAAGATTTTGACATTTATATTTTATAATCACTGCATTACTCATTAGAGAAAGAGTCCAAGTTAAATTTTGAAACCTTATTAATCAAAGCTGGGAAGTATGGGTCCGAGTATATAATTATTTCACAGTAAAGACGAGAGTAAAACCAGAGGGAGTTTGGCGAAATAATCCCCGAGCTAGCGGCGCGGGTACTTGTTCCGCTCGGATATTTACACCCGGATATATGCGAGAAAAGAACGGATTGTAATGGATGGTTTTCTACGTTATGCGCATGCACGAGTTCAGGCCGAGAGAAACTGGTAACTTGCAACCTCATGATTGGCTAAGACAAAGATTTTGTTTTTTAATGTATGCGTCAGAATTTTAACTGCCATTTTGCAAACCATTTTCAAGAACGTTTTTTTATACTCGGGCCACCCAAAAAATATTCAGACAATTAGAGTCTTCAAAAGAAGATAATTTTCAAACTTTCATTTGTTAAAGTCAACAGACAACAGTAGAAAAAAACAGTCGAATGACTGAAAAAAGGACACGATTTTGAAGTTTTGAAGCGTTTTAAACCGGCAAGTGTCTATTTTTCCATACTTGCTATTGCTGTATTAGCATGCAGCTTGGTTAATTTGTAGATTTTTTAGCAAGTTTAAATTTGAATTTTGAAGAAATAACATAATCTCAACAACTTTATTTCAAAGGTAAAGTTTAGAAAAATCTACTGTTCAAAAAACTACGAAAGTCGGGTAGGGACTTCAGACTTTAGATTTATTAAAGACTATTTAAATTCAATTGTTGCAAAATCATTTGCTAATCGATTTTAAGGTCGAATTGACTTCTAAATTCATAATTGTGGATGATAATAGCGTTTTATATACGGAGTCCGTTGCCTAAGAGATTTCAAACTTCAGACTTCAGTCGTTCAGATTATTATTTGGATTGCTGATATTATTTGGATGCATTAGGAAGGATTTGTAATTGTATAGTGTATTTCAAATTCTAACCGATTTTAATATACACCCAGTAATCCATGGACTTTTGTTTTTTTTATCTTTGTATTGTTTTTTGTTTTTTTAAGTGGGAAATTTGCTTACATCTATAAGTAAACAAACAATTTTAAAAACTCGTTATAGATCTTTCCCGGATCATTTGTTTCCTTTAATATTTCATCCCATGCATGAAAGATATTTTATTGCATTAAAAATTATTTGGTATGTGACAGTATTCACATCTGTGTTGGTATTGTTTTGAAATATATATTTATTGTAGGTGGTCTGAGATATCGTTAAAAATAATACCATTTATACTATCATTAATAAATTAGTTCTTCTGAATGATTTGTGAAAATGTTGTCAATTTGTGTGGCTGTATGATAAGTAATTCTAGTTGCATCGACAAAATGATTCGCATAATTACACGACTCTGATTTGAACACGGTTAAAACACCCCATTATGTAACAGAGAGCTTAATATTTTCTCTGTCAATCATTTCTGCATTCATTGTACTACTAGATGTATAAAAATTGCTATTCGGTCCATTAATACATTATTATTTACTATTTCAATAAACGTTCTATTATATCTTCTAGTTACTCTCGATTTCAGCTTGCTTTTGAAAACTGACTTCGAATGTTTGTTTGTAACTTGGAAATTTTATTCCAAAGTTCAGAATTTGATTTGAAAGTTGGTTTCCGATAACTTACGAAAGGTTACGATGGTTGTGTATTATGCGATTTGATTGGCTAGCTTATTTCATT
Source organism: Trachythela sp. YZ-2020 (assembly GCA_016169945.1). NCBI lineage: Eukaryota > Metazoa > Cnidaria > Anthozoa > Malacalcyonacea > Clavulariidae > Trachythela > Trachythela sp. YZ-2020. The sequence continues at coordinate 97,120 of JADLSH010000032.1, read as the reverse complement.
AGCCAATCACAACGTTTGAATAGGTAAACAAACTTAATTTGTATCGAACGTTGGAAACCAAGAGTATGAACTTTGGAATGAAGTTTCCAAATTACAAACAAACATTGGAAGTCAGTTTTCAAAAGCAAGCTGAAATCGAGAGTAATATAGGTTTAACTGAATAAATGCTTCACGAAATGCATTCTGAAGTCTGAAGTCCTCACCCGGCATTCGTAAAAAAACGGTTGAAGTTTTATGAACACTTTTAATTTTTTGACGTTTTTGTGAAATGTCTATTAAGGTTCAATTTTACAGCAAATCAAAGATAAAAGAGTACATAATAACACACCTACTTTATATAGTTGGGCAATCCATAATTTTATAGTTATTTTACCTTAAACAAAACCTTATAACTATTTTACAATTTTGTACAAAAAGTAAAAGAAATACACTTATACACAGTGTTGCATGTTACCATGGTTACAGTGATCGACTGAATACTTCATGTTACAATAACTTTTGGGAAGTATAATTGCTGATAGTTCAAATGGGCGAGGGGATTCAGCATGCATGTATTTCTAGTATGTTTATATATTCTAGCGTGGCGAAAATAATTAAACCGTCTATGAACAGTGGTGTTGAAGAGGGGGGCGCTAGCTGGCGGAGCCCCTCTTCCTCAAGCTATGTGGGGGGGGGGGGCTGAGCGCCCTTCCTTTTTTGCAAGAATGCTTGAAAATACATAATTTTTACATAGTTTTCATTCTCCAAGCATAACTTATGACTATTTCAGGCAGTGGCGAAGCCAGCCTGACAATTTGGTCATGCTATGCAAATATTTCCGTGTTCATAGACTGTGAAAACAATCAATTTCTAAAGAAATGAATAATGATAATGATTTAAAATTTGCATTGCATGACCAAATCGTCAGGCTGGCTTCGCTACTGATTTCAGGCATGAATATAGTAAAAAAATGTTATCATAGGATTGGGGGATTACTTATGACGTCATCCATTCCCGAATGTTTTCACCTTGGTAACTTGCTCGTCTATAGAGCCCCCTAGTTATGAATGAATTTAGTTCTACAGCACTGTCTATGAATACATTTGTCCGAGAGAAATGCTTGTATAGGAACGAATGAAACTAGTTTCTTATGTTTTCAAGTAATTACCGTTTTTCTCGATCGCCTAATATTTGTAAACTGAGTAACCAACAGTTTCAGTTGAAATCTAAGACAAAGTGTCCAAAGATAGATCGTAGATAAGTGATATAATATAAAGTCCGTTTTCCATTGGGCGAATTTGTTCGCGCGACGCGAAGCGAAATTTCATTTCGGCAACGGGATTGGTTAGCGAAAAAAATTTTTCGCTTCCCTCGTGCGAAAAAATTAATACAAGTACTGTTACAAGACTTTTGTAGCCGTAAGCGCTTCATGACTGAATGCACATGAATCAATTAAATATATAATGAGATTACTATGTGGACTTTGTCCTGCTAATTAGAAATTGTACAATTTTTAATGTTTCATGGTAAATTATGTATTGTACATGTATTTTTAGAGTATATAAATGAAGCGAGATATGGAACATGCATGTGACGTGTTGTTTACTGACATTCGAAACTCATGTTGATGAGTTATTCTTATCGTACGCAAAAAATATCAAAACCGCTCTCGGACTATTACGACGGACTAGCCCATGTTTATAGGCAAGGTCAAAAGCACAAGCATAAGGAAAGACAAAGGGTAAAACAAAGGGGTGCAGTGAAGTGTGCAACATAAACGTCGATATAAAAACAAGCATACGCACAAGCCTCTAAGCATAAGCAAAGCCGGAACAAAAGACATTTCAAAATAAAATTCTTTTAAACCCTAGAGCCGGGAAAGTTTTCTTTTGTATTTCTGCTTATGCTTATCTCACTCGTGTGAACCAGGCTTAAGTCTGTGAAGCTGTTAGTAATAAAACCGCTTCTAAATAATGTATGAAAGTTCAATTTGACCATGAAGTAATGAAGTAAACTTATATACAACGTCTTAAGGATACTAAAACGACTAATCGAGCTGCGCGTATCATTCTCAATGACCGAACGGACGACTTCATCCGCGCGAATGTCAACAAATTAGATTGGGTGCACAGTATAGAGACGACCAGCTGAGCCACTCGGCGATGCAACATGTAGCCGGCTTTTTATGCAAAAATATGCAGTTTACTGGCCAGGAAAGTTAGTCCAGCTTGCTTATTGGCCAGAAAAAGCAATTGACTGGATGCCAATGCGTAATGAGCGGCCACACAAAATTTCAAATGAGTGGCCCTACTGGTCGTCTCTATACTGTGATTGGGTGCCTTCTATACTGACGTTTATTAAGATGTAGGTCAACTATTTGCATTATGATTTATGTCAATTTTAATTAATCGTCCCGATTGACGACATTTAGTTTAAGTATTTGGGCAACCTTGTTTTTGATAAAAAGGTCTGTGACATACTGAATATGATTATATGTATACTATATAATAGTACTGAAGTCTAAAACGAATTGAAGTACAGTAAAAGGACACTGTCAAACTAGCTTATGGTAATATGGTTAAAGAACAGGAACATTTTGCCGGATGAAATTCGTACAGCTTAATATATATGCTTATTCAGTTTATTGCAACTAACGTGTGCATGTACTTTACATTTTCACTACATTTGATACTCGTATACTCCATCGCGATCGTGCTCAACATTGCTAGAATAACGACGTTTGAATTTGGACATTTTGAGCGAGTTTTGGTGAGATAGAATTTAATATATATATCGCTATTTGAAATTTGTTAAAGTGAGTATAATATTAAAGCGAACTAACGAATCGCCGAAGGGCCATTGCATTTATACAACTAATGTGATTGAATTATAAAGCTTATGCATCGGACAAGAAGGGAGTGATTTGGTGACCTCCATGTTCATTATGCTTACGAATTAACGTGAAAAGAATACGGTCGAAAAATTGCATCAAAGTAAGCAAACGAGGCAAACATATACGACATTAATATATCAATGCCAAAACAAAAATTAGACTTTAGTCCAGGCTGAAAACAATGAACATATATATATAACTAACAAACCTCGAAAAAATCCAACGTAGGTGAAAATGAGCAGCAAACGGTGTCGAGATGCGACCTCTGCGAAGTCCAGATGGGAAAGGTCTGAGAACATACGTGTCCTGAAACAAAGCCCCTTGTTAATGTAAACGGGGCGCCCTAGTTCGCCATACTCATTCCTGGACCCCTAAATTAGCATATGATATCCGTGAGACCATGCATGCATGTCAATTATTAAGTAAAATTCTTAAAAACGGTTCATATCAATTAATACAAGGAATTAGAAAATACTGTACTTTGTTACTCCGGTGTTAAAAACTAGTGTGTAATTATACACGCCTAAGGTGTGTACAAACAGTACAGATCTTTTGGAAAAAAAGTGTGTATAATTACACATCTTTTGCAATATTGATGACACCTTGTTTACAAAATTACACACCTTAGTCATGTATGAGTACACATCTTGTATTTTTATGCAATTACTCACCTTTCCTTACACACCTTCTATTTACTGAAATGTGTATTTATACACACCTTTTTGGCGAATACACACCTTTGCTAATTGCACACCTTTCAACCATACACACCTTGTCCAATCTTACACACCTCGGACATTACACACCTTTGGATTATATACACACCTTTCTATAGGATGTAGGGGTGTAAACATCTAAGAGAGCACAGTGGCACCAGAATACAATGCTGAAGTTTTGAGACCTTTAGGGTGTATGCAAATCATGCTATCGATCGGAAAATTTGTAAAAATATGCACTATATATCAAGCGAAGATTTAGGACCGCTTTCACAAGAATTGTTTGCAAATATTTGTATATAACGAAAAGCGCTGCAGCGGACTACCAAATCTACCAATCGTACCAAAACGCGGTGAATCACGAAATGATCAGGAAATGACTTCGTCTTTGACATATCTAGACGACGTTCGGAAAATATCCATTTGCGTAGCTGCGGTTTTTAGCTTATCTAACCTTCCAATCCAGATTTGGAACAAGCAACACCTGATCGTTAACAAAAGCCCTTTATAGTTAGCATACCTAGCGTATATGTTTTCCTTAGCTTACTAAATTATTCTGCGGTCTATTTCCGTTTCATGTTTTAGTATGGCGTTCCCGGTGCGGACAAAAATACGAGTGAGGATATTCAAATCGAAGTCGAACATTGTATCATTTCAAGTCGAATATATTGGGATCGAAGTCGGAAAAAACGATATCGAAGTCGGAAAATCGATAATCGAAGTCGAAAACACGATAATCGAAGTCGAAAATACGATAATCGAAGTCGGTTTTGTTTCATTGAAGTCGAAAGGAAGTGCAAAAATATTTTTCGAGATGAAACGGAAGTTGCTAGGATGAAACCGGAAATACGAGTTTACTACCTGAGGACAGAGTTCCGTACGTATCAAAATTAGCAGGCGGAACCTCAAAATGTCCAGCCAACGTGGCTCACTGTCTACAAATTTTCCCACGCTTCAGCACCAGAGTCACAGAATATAGAGTGTTCAGCATAGCGCGGAACGAGATATTACTTCTTTTAACCAGCCTTTCTCTACAATATTTCGATATAAAGTTGCATGCTTACTTGCTTTACTATAAACGAGCATACGAAATATGAAGCAGACATTTATCTTCTCAAAACGAAAAGAAATATTAAACACATTGTTATAGATATTAAATATATACAGACGTGACCGCAAGCACAAATAAACACAGCTCTTATAGAAATAGAATTATAACGTGGAAAAAATGAACATTATATACCTAAGGCTATATACAAGATACCCGATTAGGCCTGAAATGCAATTTTATGGCACTTTCAGGCCCATTGGCCCGATAGACACAACGTTCCATCTTCCATAATATGGATATACAGATTGTGTTCGTCCAAGATAATAGTTCAAAATTATAGTCGTATAGTACAAGTTATATTCTTAATAGTTCATAATTATAATCTTAATAGTCCAACATGACTATATTCATATTAATCCATAACTATAGTCCTAGTAGTTCATGACTATAGTCCCAATATTGCTCTAATCTTAGTATCCTAGTATTCCAAGACTATAGTCCTATATTCCAAGACTGTAGTCCTATTAGTTGATGACTATAGTCTTATTAGTTCGTGATTATATTCCTAGTATTCCCTGACTTTAGTCCTAGTAGTCCATGACTATAATTCTACTATTTCAAAACTATAGCCCTAGAAGTCCATGATTAGAGTCCCACTAGAGCATGTATATAGTCCCAGTTTTCATCCCTATAGTCCTAGTATTCTATGATTATAGTCATAGTACTCCATGACTATAGTCCCATGCACTTTAACAAAAATATAGTCCTAGTAGGCCATGACTATAGTCCTAGTAGCGAAGACGCTTGTCGTAGCAGTCCATGACTATAGTGCTAGTCCCCGAGCTGGCACGAAGCGCCGTACGAGGGTACTAATTCCGCTCGGATATTTACACCCGGGTATGTGAAAACATTGGGAATGCAAAGTCGTCCGCCATTTTTTTTGTCATTGACTGGACGTTTTTTTAAGCTATGCGCATGCGCGAGTTCAAGCCAAGAGAAAACTGGTAACTAGCAACATCATGATTGGCTAAGACAACGATTTTGTTTTTATGTATGTATAACGTCAGAAAAATAACTGTCATTTTGGCATATTTTTTTGGCATTTATATGAAAATTGTACTCTGGAGTCGGGACATATTAATTCTGACACATATTAAGAGTGGATGTCCACAAAAATCGAACAATAAGTGGCCAAAGCTCAAAAATCGATTTCGCTCATTTTTTCTCCATACGTAGCCTAATGTGTCTTGAGATGTACTGTATACTCTCTGAAGTCATACGCTTGCTTATTTTTGAGAAAATAAGGATTTACAGTGACCCCTACGAAATCGCCATTTTAGTTGCAAAATATGCATGATTTTGGGAGACAAAATTTGTTACTAAAATTGACTCGTACCGAGTTAAAATGGCCCGAAACGTTTTCCTTGACAAGTAGTTATTCGGTATCGTGATTTTTAGGAAATTTGACCTACGATTTGTACACTAAATAATCTTTACTTTCAGAAATATATTCTTACTCTACCAAAGCTGTCCAACATTCGACCATGTTTTTAAACATGCGATAAAGCTTCAAATCATTTAAGATTACCATTGTTTACTCTCCAAGTTTCTGGCTTTCAAATGGTATAAAATTTTCTTCGGGCAAAGAAATAGGTGCGGAATTAGAGATCAGAGAATTCCCATGTTTTTGACCTACTGAGGTCAACTCTCTCACTTTGCATATCAAGCCACTTTCTAATTCCGATATTAAATGCACTTCAATGCCAAGTCTTTCTGACTGACTTTAGATTTAGTAGAAGCTCCCATTATGTTATATTTGCATAAAAGTCGGGCAAAACTCAGCACGACAACGTCATATAAACAGACCGACGATTGTAAGTAATAACATAAAGTAAAGATATAATACTACTGTCGCGGTGCTTAGTGTATAAATCATACTGAACGAAGTTAAATCCGATTGTAAACATCTTTAATGTTTCTACGATCATCTTAACTCGCAATTCGACATGATTGCAAACAATATTCGCATATTTACTACCGATCTAGCGAATATCGCGATATATTATTAACGTAAACAAACAACTGCAAAGAAAGAATGTAAGTTATTAATAGGTTATGATTTTAAAATCATTAAGACAGTTATTAATAGATTAAATATGTTGAAATACAGTATTATTTAACTCATTCAATAACAAGTTTAGAGAGTTGTATAGTAATATTATTTGCCTAGGTATAATATCTGTTTACATGAAGGTACACAGAAAATGTGTTTAACTTAAGTCTTCACTTAATTCTTAGTCGGATATTTTTTATTACAAATGACGTTTACAAACTATCATTACCCGCCCTCCTATTTCATTGCAGTCAAATTGCGCATCAAAATAGAAGTGAGCAGTATTTGATGAAGGTAGTTTTACTAATAATGGAAGCATGTTGTTCGTTTAAGTCTATCGTCGGTAGTTCTTGCGGTTTCGATGCCAAGGATCGAAAACGCCAGAGCCAAATTATTCCTTTACTGTCATGTTCAAAGGATATCTCGAGGCACTTGTCCTCACATAGCTTTTCGGGGGTTAAGGATGAGATTGATCTCATTTTGTCTCGTGTGGCGTGGTTTGACAACCCCAGAGAAAGCATCGAGTCAATGACAATCTGTCCCCATCACCGTGCAGTCCTAGGAATAAGTTGGACAAGAGGCGGTAGTACTAGGTGCAGAGTTCCGCAGGCAATTTCAGGACATGGCAAATCCAGAGACACGTGGCCAAAAGGCAATCGAGGTATATGGAAGCAGGAGTCGAAAATGATATTGCATAATACAGGAGTGTTTGCCGCCCCTGGATCAGGTAATTGTGTTTGTCTTCTCGATAAGGTATTTCTTTCATTGTAGAGCGGGAGAAGAAGTGTGTATATACGTGTATCCGTTAATATTTCAGGTATTTGCAAAAAGTGCCGGGGAATAATGAAGGACTTGCAAAATGGACATCAGAGTCAGTGGTACAAGCTTTGGGAGAAGAAATGGAAAAGCTAGCATTGGTAAAAATATGATAGTGGGTGTAATAGCAGATCAAGCTGTCGTTAGTAATTTATGTAAAATTTTGTTCTAAATTCTACAACGTCAGTCTTCTTGTGATTTAAATTTAACAGGACGAAGAAGTCATCTGTACAGCAGCTGAAAAGAGTCCAGAATTGCACTACGCGCAAAATGTTGCCGCATTTGACACCCCATGCACAACTTATACGCCATCTGATTTCTCGCTTCTAACAGAAACAGACCCAAAACAAATTCCGGGAGACCTTCTTAATTCGTTTCTTGCTGCAAGGGACGTAAGCCCTATAAGAGCACAAATGACCGTGTCTTGGGAAGAAGCTTCGCAGAGAACCAAGCGACGCCATGTTCGTAAAGCGAAACAAGTTGTCTTTGCAGTTTTAGAGGAAATTGCCCCAGCCAGCACGAAAATGTTGCTTCAATCTGTACAATCAACTGCAGAAGACGACGGGAGTGTTGATAAGACACTAATGGAATCCTTGTCGAGTGTTACAATAATGCAAGTTATTGGAGCACAAGAAGGCAGATCTTATCAATCATGGCCGACAAAGTCTCCTTCTCAATCCTAAAAAATTGGATTCCTGGACTCACTAGATACAGGTTCAACGTGGCTCGTCATCACACATTGCTGCATGGGCGGGGTTCTCCAGTTGCCGTTGGAAAGGCCACGTGTCCGCATCTCAGCTGAGAAACTTGACCATTTTTTAACGTTTATCACCAGCAGTCAAATCATTCAAGATTTGCCATTTGGAGAAAAGACCGTGAAGCTATCTAGTGGTACGAGAATTACAGTTCCCAATGTTGTTCGCACCCTTGTACCTGAACATGTGGTGCAGCAATACCAGAGCTATTGCCAAGACACTGGATTTGACCCTATGAGCCGCAGTAGTCTATGCAGAATTTTGAATGTATGCAGTGCTTCTATCAGGAAATCATTACAAGGACTGGACTATTTTACTTCAGATGGTGCGAAAGCCTTCGATGACGTTCAAGAAGTAATTGAGAAGCTAGGCCATGAATATGGGCGAGGTCACACTTGGGTGAAGCACATGAATAGCAAATTGAAAACTGCCAAACGTTATTTGAAAAGTGACTACAAGGTATGTAAAGTAATCGGTTATCTTCTTCTTTTCTGAAAATTCAAAAATTATAACTACGAATTCCTTGATATTTCAGGTACATGTTTCGACCAGCTCGCGTGTCGCTGACCACTGCAGGCCGTTTGCTCTGAGCGATGCAAGTGATGAAGACTTCGTCACTGAATGTGATCATGAACATGACCTAAAATGTGACAGGTGTGAGTTGATCCCTTCTATTTTCGAAGAAGTTGAATCGACTTTGAAAGATTTATTAGCCATCGACAATGAAGAGAAGAACGAAATGGAATATGTCATTACTCAATCCAAGAAGAATATAATGGCCTGGAAAGCTCACCTATTACGCGACATCAACCAAGATGAAGCTCGCCTGAACCTCCTTCGCGATCTCGACTCGGCCTCGGTTCTGGTTGTTTTAGATTGGGCAATGAAATTTTTGCCCAGAAAATACCGTGAAAGCCAATCCGATTGGTTTGGAAAGCGTGGCATTTCATGGCACATTGCCGTGGCTATGACCAAGCGAGAGGATTGTTTGGAGTTGTTGACGTTCGTCCATGTTTTCCAAAGCTGCACCCAAGACAGCCCTGCAGTACTAGCGATAATCGATGATGTTGTTAACCAACTTAAGTCTGAGAGGCCTGAAATCAAGCAGATTTTCTTTCGTCAGGACAACGCTGGGTGCTACCACAGTGCATTCAACTTATTGGCCATGAAACAGGTTGCTACAAAATACGAGGTAGAATTAAGAGTCGATTTTTCGGACCCCCAAGGTGGTAAAGGGGCTTGTGACCGAAAAGCTGCCACTATCAAAAACAAAATAAAAGCGTACCTTAATTCTGGCAACGACGTGGAAACCGCCAAGCAAATGAAGATCGCTATAGAATCACGAAGTGGCATCGAAGGTGCAAGAGTCATGCTCTGTGACACCCCTTCCGTACCTACGTTAACGTTAGAGCCATTAAAATGGGAAGGTGTAAGTTTTGTTAACAACATTTCATATTGCGAGAATGGCATGAAAGTGTGGCGAGAATACAACATTGGCCAGGGAAAGTTTCTAGAGTGGACTGAATGGAATCTGCCTGAAACAATTTCCATTCCACATATTAACATCAATGAAGGTCCGACCTCCCCCAAAGCTACGTTCACGGATGTGAAAGCAAGAAAGATGTCCACAGCGAAACCTTCGCACAATGCAAATCAACCTGAAGTACATGGCAGCTCCAATTCAGATGTTGAAGAAGAAACTTCTCAAGGGTCTAAGCTGTTTCCGTGTCCAGAAAACGGTTGCGTTAAGTCGTTCGAACGATTATCAAACCTTGAAAACCACCTTGATTTCGGGAAGCATAACTATGCACTGGAACGTGAAACATTTCTTGATAAAGCAATGCTCTCATACGCGACCAAACTTGACAAAAGAGATATATCGCTTGAGTGCCAGACGTCGGACGACCTAAGTTCTTGTCGCGCCCTAGATCCTCTGCCAAAAGGTTGGGCGCTGAAGTCTTCAACAGTACTGAGAAAGAGATTTAGTGAGAAGCAAAAGCTTTACTTATCTAAGTTATTCGATGTTGGAGAACAGACCGGCCACAAGGTAGATGCTAACAGTGTTTCTAAATCGATGAGAAAAGCACGCAACATCGATGGGTCGTTTTTGTTTGATGCAAGCGAGTACCTCACAGCAAAGCAAATCGCAAGTTTTTTTTCTCGCCTTGCAAGAAAGAGGAGAGCGGCTCAAGTTGGCGAATCAAAGGAAGAAGAAGAGGAATTAGAAGCGCAACTAGAAGAGGAAGGCATTGAAAACCTTGCCAGAAATATCATCAACGAAATAGGTCTAATTCATCCCATCATGTTTGATACCTACGATCTTTGTGATTTAGCAACAGGCTCGAAGCTTTCAAAATTCTCGATATCGATGTTGCAAGAAATATGCACATTTTATGACGTAGACACTTCCTTTATTAAGGCAAAGAGGAAGAAGCCTTTTATCGAAATACTAACAAATTTTATTGGCAACTGCACCTGTCAAGGGTAAAGCAGCAAAACCTGCCATGCATCTAGTTGAGTATAAGCTGTACCAGCGTTTACTTTTCCAGTAAGTAAACATGCAGTAATGAAGGAAGATATGAACTATTGTTTGCACATTTGAAACGTACTTTGTATTACAGACATTTCGCGTTTTTTCTCTTTGTATAAACTGCAATGACGAACTCGGCAAAGCTCCAAAATATTTGTCTTGAAGTCTTTGTAAAGTTGATATCCGTCACTTCCCAAAAAGTTTGTCAACGAACAACACTTACCGCTGCAAGTAAAAACTGCGATCCTATGAAAACAGCATCAATTACACTGATCATTGAGACAGATAAACACGAATATTAATGACTTGATGATTTGAATATTAGAAAACGACGTTAACAGGGATTGGTTGTAGTTGAACAGAAACGCATGCAGCAGACGTTTATGCAAAGGTTATGATATATTCATTGACATTGGTAACATAGAATTAGGTAAGAAAATATCATTTACGGCCAGTTCATATGAGTCCGGGGAAGAATATTTCTGTTTGTCCATAATTATCGAGTTTTTTGTACTGATTATCAAGATGAAATCCGAATACAATTAGCACTTGCAAAATATTTCATTTCGGCCACGAAACTCGTAATGTGGCGATTTCGTTGATTTTCTTACTTTGTTTGCAAGAAAGGTCATGCATAGAGTTAGAAAATGTATATTTTTTGTTTCTAAAAACAATCATAAAGTTGAGAAATCATACTCAATTTGAACGGAAAATGCCAAATTTCGTTGCCGCAACTTTATCCCTGTTAGCAACATGGTCGTTGCTCCAGCTCGCTTTCTCATATGAACGCAAATACGCAATGGGCTAAAACGTCTCAGTAACCGGGCTCAAATGTATTTCATGCTTATATCGTTAATGGTTTTAAAAAGTTTAATAAGCTGTTAAAATGAAATATTTTTTAAGTTACAAAAATTCAAATCAGAAATGTGAAAGGACAAAAGCACAAGCATTCGCCGATTTGTCATTCCGCACCCATTTGATCATAACCTATTAATAACCTCTCTTATTTGCTCTTTGTTTACGTTAATAATATATCGCGATATTCGCTAGATCGGTAGTAAAAATGCGAATATTGTTTGCAATCGTATCGAATTGTGAACTTAAGATGATCGCAGAAACATTAAAGATGATTACAATCGGATTTAACTTCGTTTAGTATGATTTATACAGGATAAGCACCGCGACAGTAGTATTATATCTTTGCTTTATGTTATTAGTTATTACTTACAATCGTCGGTCTGTTTATATGTCGTTGTCGTGCTGAGTTTTGCCCGACTTTTATGCAAATATAACATAATGGGAGCTTCTGCTAAATCTAAAGTCAGTCTGAATAAGGTAAGACTTGGCATAAAAGTGCATTTAATATCGGAAGTAGAAAGTGACTTGATATGCAAAGTGGAAATTTGACCTCAGAAGGTCAAAAAACATGGGAATTCTCCGATCTATAATTCCGCACCTATTTCTTTGCCCAAAGAAAATTTTATATCATTTGAAAGCCAGAAACTTGGAGAGTAAACAGTGTTAATCTTAAATGATTTGAAGCTTTATCGCATGTTTAAAACCATTGTCGAATGTTGGACAGCTTTGGAAGAGTAAAAATATATTTCTGAAAGTAAAGATTATTTAGTGGACAGATTGTAGGTCAAATTTCCTAAAAATCAGTATACCGAATAATTACTTGCCAAGGAAAACGTTTCGGGCCATTTTAACTCGGTACGAGTCAATTTTAGTAACAAATTCTGTCTCCCAAAATCATGCATATTTTCGCAATGAAAATGGCGATTTCGTAGGGGTCACTGTAAATCCTTATTTTCTCAAAAATAAGCAAGCGTATGACTTCATAGAGTATACGGTACATCTCAAGACACATTAGACTACGTATGGAAAAAAATGAGCGAAATCGATTTTTGAGCTTTGGCCACGGAAATATGAATATGTTTGATTTTTACTGACATTCACTCTTAAGTCTCCAAAACAAGATAAATGAAAAATTTTTAGAGGACTTTCACTTACTAAAGTCAATAGGAAAATAAATCTGTCGAAAGGCCGAGAAAGGAGAGGATTTTCGAGTTTTAAAGCGGTTTAAACGGGTAAGTGTTTATTTTGCATACTTGCTTTTTGAAAATGCGTAGTTCATCGTGTGTGGTAGAACAAGAAACATGTTTTATCTCAAAAACTTCATGAAGTTTTATGACAATTTCGAATCGTTTTGTGAGACGTCTAAGATTGAGTACAAAATAACATACCTACTTTATATAGTCCGGCAATTGGTAATTTTATAGTTAAAAGTGAAAATCTTATCACTATCTTACCAGTCTGTACAGTGAAAATAAAATAAATATACAGTATTACAGTGTTCGCTTCCGTGTTACCATGGTTACAGTAATCGATTTAGTACTTCATGTTACAATAACTTTTGGGGTGTTCGGGAGAATAATTGTTTGGTTCTAATGGCGAGGGGTTCTGCATGAATGTATTTCTAGTACTTAACAATTGATCACATCGGCTAGAGTTCACTTGTGCCCAGTCATTTGCCTGATAAATAAATTTTGCGAATCTCCATATTATCAATACCCCCTATATATGTATCTCGCTACCTATGCTACCTATGCTACCTTCGCTACCCATATTACCAATATCCCCCTATCTTTAACAGCTCAAATTAGCATTACTATATAGAACACTACATACGAGTACATATTAATACCACTGTTAATATGTAATTAATATTTTTTGTCAATAGTACATATATTGACATGCTAATTCTTTCCTAATTCTTTCTTTTACTTGTAATTATTTGTTAATGTTTTACACGCACATTATGGAAACCAGCTTTAGCTGACAATGTTAGCGTGGTTAAATATAGTTTATCATCATCGTCACCAATCACAGAACATCGTATTAGAGATGCTGCATGACTGGCCAACATTTGGAACACTACCAAAAATATGGAACATTTTGCGACTGCGTTTGGTCAGCGGGTATTCACTTCATAATATATAGCATTCTACGGGGAATTTTCCTACTGCAGACGGCTTGCGAAGTCGTAACTTCCTATCCGTTCCGAGAAACGAGAGATTTAAGGGGAAAAGGGCATGTTCTTATCCCGCGATTGTAGTATGAAATCCCAGCATGACGTGACACCTGGTACTTGCTGACCTTTGTCACTACATGTATTCCCAAGGAAAATAGCTCGAAATATATGCACGCAAATTACTAATTCGACCCGAAACCAAGTCACCAGATCACGCAAATCTCTCTCACCAGATCATACAAAAAACTTGGCTGCTCGAATCAGCATATAAAACTTTATCATGTTTGTCTTTTCGCAAAAAGTCTCAGAACTACGAAAAAGGCCGATTTTCAAACGATTTTGGAAAGTAGTTTACCGTGAAATCACTGAGTTCATCGCGAGCTCGGCACTTTGCATCGTCCGAAAGGATGTTGGCTCATTCGGCGAGGTTTTACCTCAATAAACTCGTTATTACTATAGATTACACTGTATAATCCGTCGATCTGGCAGTAAAATACATCGATGACCGAAAGTACTTAGACATGGATAAATGCTGACAATTTAGCGTTATAAATGTTGGCTATTCATGCAGTTACTATTATCGAGCTCCGTAACCATGAAATATTTAAGCAAAGTAAGCGAAAAATGCTATCGAAAGTTGAAAAAGGCTAGTTTATTTTTACGAGTTAGCGCTACAAGTCGTCATTTTGAGCTTAAAATTTCTGAAAATAGCAGTAAATGGTCACTTTTATTTCTTTTTAAAACAAGTTCGAGATTCTCAACAACTTTTATTTATCATTGAAAGCCAGGGGTGAGTGTGAAACAATCGACATGCAAATATATTAGGCTAAATGTTGGTTTGATGCTTTGAAAGCTTGTTTATTGATAGTTGACAATGTATTTGGTGCCGAAACTTCAGTAACAATTAGGAAATTTTTAAAAACAGAAAATTAAATAATTTACATCCTGCCAAAGTTTGGGAAGTCACAGATTACCATTTTGTTTATATCTGGTTGTTTTGCATCAGGGCACAACACAACCGCATTTTAGAAAAGTTTTTTGAGCTTTAAACACAAACAAGGCGGTCTTTTATATTAAGTATCCCATCTGTTAGCAATGGTACAAACACCTGTGGTATAAAAGTATATAAACAAGTCATGTAATGAATATTTTCGTTGAAGATAAGGTTAAATTCATACATATACGCGGCTTGCCATGTCTTTTTGTTTTCGGACTTTTCATGCCTTATCTGTCTTGGAAACTTGTATGATTTGAATAAAATCTGAAAAAACTTTCCACTAACCTTGTAAGTATAAGATTTCGCCGGAAACTTAGTATTTCAAGTAGATATAGGCTTCCAAAGTTGAAGAATTTGCAAAAATCGATTTGTCAAAGTCTATTTGATAGAAAATACTGATAAATATATGCACTCCTCGAGGCATGTTTTCCCCGTTTTCCCGTACCAAAGCGTTCCTATATATCCACGACGCACAAATCATCCATATATATACTCTTTAAAATCGCTGCTTTATTGCCAAAATTTGGGGTTTTCCTCTCTACTTCTTCATTAAAAATTTTCATGACACTTACCAGAGGCTTGCGCATGCGTATTGAAAAAGTGGGGAGAGGATCCCGCGAGAGTTCCGTATCTGTATATCATTAATCTGTGGCATGGAGGATGTCCGTCGCCATCTTGTCCCATATTTCTGGTAATGAGCCATTGCTGCGCCATCCTTTATATTCATTTAACCCGCGAATAGGCATAATAAGCCATTAAAATACCTACGGAACTATGTCCCCAGGCAGAGGAGGTATCGTCAGTATACCACAATGCATTGCGGTTTTGGACACATTCATACATATTATCAATTCGCCGGCGCGGCTCGCTCATTGATCGTTTGCCTTTCGCTGTAAACACATCTCTCTGAATCTCTTCGGTAAACATTGTTATGGAAAAAAGGCGCATTTTCGCTCTATTCGTGGCAGTAAAGCTTCAGTTTTGGAAGCACGAGATGTTTACAATACAATACAATACAACTTTATTTCACTCTTAAATAGAAAAATATATACATAAATAACCGAATTCTTAAATAATTAGTATATAGATAGAATTTACAATTTTACACAACATTTTTAGAGCTTGGAAGCTAAGTGAACCGTTAGGTTTTCTAGTTAGCTTCCAGTTTTTTCTTGTTAATTAAATAGATTATATAGTGTCAGAGAACTGAAGAAAAATATTGATGATTTTACATTAACTTATAAATATTAATAAAAAAACTGAAGAGTATAAGTACAATTTATATTATAAATGATGTAGAATTAATTAAGCATGTTGTTTAGTCAATAAATAGGTCTTAGCTTGCTTGGCGAATGCGAAAGCCCAGCATTGATATAGAGATGCATTCTAGTTGTGTTTTTAAGGTGAGTTTTTTACTCCAAATTCCTACTAGGTTATATTGAAATTATAGATATTCGAGAGGACTTTGTAGAAACCTGAACTGTAATCTATTATATATAAAGTCTATATTATTTAAAAGATAACAAATTTGCTATGATAGTGAGTCATTGACTTCTGACAATGCATCTGTAAAAGATGTGTTAATATTTACGACTTCAAATCCTGATTAAGCTGGAGAATCAAAACAAGTTTTGACTTTATAGAAATCAATTTTGTATGCACTATAAAACACTTACTTTGTAGAAGCTTTGTTATATTTAAAACTGATTTGTTATTGTTACATCTTGTAGTTCTTTGACTTTTGACTTTAATGATACCCAGCAAGTATCCAGTCCAAAACTTGATATTGAAAATAATTTAATATCATTATTAACAATTTTCCTCGTTTCTGGTTAGCTAAGAACATCAAAATTTTCTCTTAATTCTTTTTACTTTGGGTATTTGGGAGAAAATACCACATGTGGTATTTTCTCCCAAATACCCCTAGTAAAAATTGAGCAACGTCAATTTGAAAATTGAGCAAATTGAGTTAAAATTGAGCAATTTAAAATTGTTAATAATAATATTAAAAGGAAATAGCACTTGTTCTCGAAGTGTAGACTCAATCCGAACACACACTGTCACTGATACATCAATATAAAGTCAATATAAATTCCGTCTTTATTTCTGAACAACATATTCGATATTCAATAGTGCGAAGTGGAGGCGATAGTTAACAGCAGGCATATAACGAAATCATCTGACGATCCAAATGATTTACAAGCTCTCGCACCAAATCATCTACTACTTCTGCGCTCAGGATCGCGATTTCCTCCCGGAGTCTTTACCAGGACGACACTTATTGTCGAAGAAGATGGCGGCAGATACAGATTCGTTTTGTATTCTTGAGCTACTCGGTGGACGTAAACAATCTGTAAGTTGTTTTAATTTCGTATTTTTCCGTGTATTTTAGTAATATGTTTTGTTTATAGAGTGTATACACTGCAAAAAATTCTGAGTAAAATCTACTCAAAATATTGAGTAAATGAATGCACCCATACTGACTCTTAATAATTGGTAAAACAAACTCGTACATGTGAGTAAGAATTACTCAGATTTGTTCCAAACACTCAAATTTGACCAATTTACAATTACTCACTGAATGAGTAAACTTATAAATTACTCAAAATATGAGTACTTGTTACTCAAAAAAGGAGTTCTAGTTACTCAAATAAAATGCACCCATACTGACTCCTAATTTTGAGTAAACGAACAGTCTACTCAAACTTTGAGTAAACTTATACTCGAAATATGAGTAAACTTATACTCAAAATATGAGTACTTGTTACTCAAAAAAGGAGTTCTAGTTACTCAAATAAAATGCACCCATACTGACTCCTAATTTTGAGTAAACGAACAGTCTACTCAAACTTTGAGTAAACTTATACTCAAAATATGAGTACTTGTCACTCAAAAAAGGAGTTCTAGTTACTCAAATAAAATGCACCCATACTGACTCCTAATTTTGAGTAAACGAACAGTCTACTCAAACTTTGAGTAAACTTACTCAAACCTCGAGTAGTGTATACACAAAATAGCGTCCCAGTTACTCGATGAAGAAAACACATACACATACTCAAACTTTGAGTAAAGGTATTTCAAATACGGGAAATACATATATTCAAGTATGGACTGTCAATAACTATAAATAACTATATAATAGACAACATAAATATGCAAAACTACAACATTTTTTTGCTAAATTGCATAACATTTAAATGTACATATTTAAGAAATAATATAACGAAACTACATCGACACATGCAGGGGAAACTACTTTCCAGTCCTCTAATATATATCGACTTATCGCGTACTATGCAATTAATCATGCGCAAATAATAGAATGTCGGATGAGTCAGTTTATATACAGTACATGTGTCTTGTAGTTTATATATTACAAAGCATATTCACCGTTCAGGCGTTCACGAGAAATAAAATATAGATGACCCTGGGCCTAGGCCTGGTAAGTAAATGTCAAATATATTTTAATGTTAAGGTTTATAATAGTCAATGTTAAGAGTCTTAAGACTTCGTGTCCAGTTTACTTATAAATGTTATCACTGAGGCCGGTAGTTTCTTGCCATCTTGGATGCTCGGTATGCATTTTTGAAAAAAGAGGCAAACATTGTTCAATGTACCTGGATATTCGAACAAGAATACATAATTTGTTGCCATGAAGACAAACGCTGCCTCAACCAACTGTCCTTCCATTGTAAAGAGCACCATCTTCCCTGCAACGATGGCAATCTCGTCCATGTCTTCTTGAGATCCCTTGGCGAGTATCTTCGGCGAGTTCTGTGTCATATCCTTTGCCACATCTTCAAAGCTTCCATCCTCCTAGTACAAGAACAAGAAATGTAAAATAATTACAAATTACATTAACCCATTAAGCTGCAATGCACCCTGATGCACCAACTAAATGTCATTTTGCTCTGTCTAATGCCAGACAATTTTACTTTCAAAGGGAAAGTGGTGGGCATTAATGGATTAACCTGACTACCTGCCCACGTCTCTTTTTAACCAATTGAGCTTTAATTATTAATGCACCCTAATGGCATGCCCACTTTGTAATTATTAATCCACAATTCAGAAGGTATGTATCTATGAATCTCCCCTTTCATGAGCTGCTTGTAATACACGCCACTCAAAAGAGGTGCTGGTAAAAGGCGGTGTAACCACCTTACACAACAACAGTAAACTGCATCAACATAAATGTATACAAGTCTTGAATTCTGTCTCAGTAGTTCTCACTGACAGGCGGATCTTAAAATCCACCCGAGTGAGCTATTGGTAAAAGGCGGCAAGTACCACCTTACACAAAAGCTGAGAAACAGCACAACTAAGATCAAAATTAAAGACAAACTATATTGTTATTTCAGTCTCATTGCCAATCAATATTGTTTGCAGTTAAACCTTAGT
Source organism: Trachythela sp. YZ-2020 (assembly GCA_016169945.1). Taxonomy (NCBI): domain Eukaryota; kingdom Metazoa; phylum Cnidaria; class Anthozoa; order Malacalcyonacea; family Clavulariidae; genus Trachythela; species Trachythela sp. YZ-2020. Next base: position 77,838 of record JADLSH010000032.1, on the reverse strand, counting down.
AAAGTTCATTTTTGTTCAACATAAGTAAAATACATGCATAAAACTGTAAATCCAATTGTTTCCCCCTTATACGAAACAATGACCATGCAAAATTAGAAATGAACAATACAGAATGTATACATCTATGCATCTCCCCTTTCATGAGCGGCTTATAAATACATGCCACTCAAAAGAGGTGCTGGTAAAAGGCGGTGTAACCACCTTACACAACAACAGTAAACTGCATCAACATAAATGTATACAAGTCTTGAATTCTGTCTCAGTAGTTCTCACTGACAGGCGGATCTTAAAATCCACCCGAGTGAGCTATTGGTAAAAGGCGGCAAGTACCACCTTACACAAAAGCTGAGAAACAGCACAACTAAGATCAAAATTCAAGACAAACTATATTGTTATTTCAGTCTCATTGCCAATCAATACTGTTTGCAGTTAAACCTTTAGTAAAGTTCATTTTTGTTCAACATAAGTAAAATACATGCATAAAACTGTAAATCCCATTGTTTCTCCCTTATACTAAACAATGACCATGCAAAATTAGAAATGAACAATACAGAATGTATACATCTATGCATCTCCCCTTTCATGAGCGGCTTATAAATACATGCCACTCAAAAGAGGTGCTGGTAAAAGGCGGTGTAACCACCTTACACAAAAACAGTAAACTGCATCAACATAAATGTATACAAGTCTTGAATTCTGTCTCAGTAGTTCTCACTGACAGGCGGATCTTAAAATCCACCCTAGTGAGCTATTGGTAAAAGGCGGCAAGTACCACCTTACACAAAAGCTGAGAAACAGCACAACTAAGATCAAAATTGAAGACAAACTATATTGTTATTTCAGTCTCATTGCCAATCAATACTGTTTGCAGTTAAACTTTTAGTAAATTCATTTTTGTTCAACATAAGTAAAATACATGCATAAAACTGTAAATCCCATTGTTTCTCCCTTATACTAAACAATGACCATGCAAAATTAGAAATGAACAATACAGAATGTATACATCTATGCATCTCCCCTTTCATGAGCGGCTTATAAATACATGCCACTCAAAAGAGGTGCTGGTAAAAGGCGGTGTAACCACCTTACACAACAACAGTAAACTGCATCAACATAAATGTATACAAGTCTTGAATTCTGTCTCAGTAGTTCTCACTGACAGGCGGATCTTAAAATCCACCCGAGTGAGCTATTGGTAAAAGGCGGCAAGTACCACCTTACACAAAACTGAGAAACAGCACAACTAAGATCAAAATTCAAGACAAACTATATTGTTATTTCAGTCTCATTGCCAATCAATACTGTTTGCAGTTAAACCTTTAGTAAAGTTCATTTTTGTTCAACATAAGTAAAATACATGCATAAAACTGTAAATCCCATTGTTTCTCCCTTATACTAAACAATGACCATGCAAAATTAGAAATGAACAATACAGAATGTATACATCTATGCATCTCCCCTTTCATGAGCGGCTTATAAATACATGCCACTCAAAAGAGGTGCTGGTAAAAGGCGGTGTAACCACCTTACACAACAACAGTAAACTGCATCAACATAAATGTATACAAGTCTTGAATTCTGTCTCAGTAGTTCTCACTGACAGGCGGATCTTAAAATCCACCCGAGTGAGCTATTGGTAAAAGGCGGCAAGTACCACCTTACACAAAAGCTGAGAAACAGCACAACTAAGATCAAAATTAAAGACAAACTATATTGTTATTTCAGTCTCATTGCCAATCAATACTGTTTGCAGTTAAGCCTTTAGTAAAGTTCATTTTTGTTCAACATATTAAGTAAAATACATGCATAAAAGTGTAAATCCCATTGTTTCTCCCTTATACTAAACAATGACCATGCAAAATTAGAAATGAACAATACAGAATGTATACATCTATGCATCTCCCCTTTCATGAGCGGCTTATAAATACATGCCACTCAAAAGAGGTGCTGGTAAAAGGCGGTGTAACCACCTTACACAACAACAGTAAACTGCATCAACATAAATGTATACAAGTCTTGAATTCTGTCTCAGTAGTTCTCACTGACAGGCGGATCTTAAAGATCCACCCGAGTGAGCTATTGGTAAAAGGCGGCAAGTGCCACCTTACACAAAAGCTGAGAAACAGCACAACTAAGATCAAAATTCAAGACAAACTATGTTGTTATTTCAGTCTCATTGCCAATCAATACTGTTTGCAGTTAAACCTTAGTAAAGTTCATTTTTGTTCAACATAAGTTCATTGGCACACACTGCTGTCTTGCTTGGCACAAATGGCAGAGTATAACTGACCTGATCACATGAACGTTTCCTTGTGTGGCAACGTGGTTGCTGTCCAATAATAACTGATAGAATTCTAATTCTCTAGCCGTTTTATCTACAATTTTTGAAAGTGAAATACAGTGTTTTAGGCGCAGTATATAGACTATAGTACTTGTAGTAACATCATTCAATCTGTATAGTTGGCAAAATTACCAAAATAGTTGTTTAACTTACGGAACATTGGCTGGAACCCTGTGAGGCTTCCCGCTCTCATGCCCGTATGTGGTAGACGATACTCTCTCATACAAAGGCTTGCAGCATGCGTTAAAACACGTGGCTCGATTTCAATCTATTAAAGAGCTGTACATGGGGAACAGGTGCTTTTCTTTGCATTTGCTTCTGTGCGGAAACAAATCTATTTTACCAATTTTGAATTTAACATGCAGTATCTACAGTGCGCGTTGACCTTTGTCCCGAATTCATCATGCACTGATCAAATATCACTGACACAGAATTAAATTTTTGCGATTAAATATATATAGCATAGTAAGAGTATAATTTTTTGAAACATCTTGTAAATGTCCACTCTAGTTGTCATTTAGATACACAGATTTTGCAACATAATTAAATTGAAATTATTAACGGCGACTTAAAGGTTTTAAATAAGTCCAAAACAGAGTCAAAGCCAGCACAAGGCGGGCAATTTCCTGCTTATATTGATGAGCTTTGTCTAAGTATGAACGGATTTTTAGTAATCGATTTTTGAGATGTAGAATTGTCTCTTTTAACTAATTTAGTTGTTAATACACAATTACTCTATGGTAAACGTTAGGGACATATTCATATATGTAACAACGCTTAAATATTGTCCAGCGCTCGCGCCAGTATTTATAGGCTATTTAATAGATTGCGCGTAAAGGGCAGGATTTATAAATAGATTTTACACACAAATATACCATAATTAAGCTACATATTCAACTAAAAGATTGTATATATATTGCAGTCTAAATGTATGCGTTTTGCGCAGTTCAATTTCGACTCTATACTATGGACCTAAAATATGCGCCAAATGCCTAGTTCAGAACATACCTTAAAAGTGTATCAATAGTCACCAAAGCCAAGTTTAGTCAGTCATGATTAAATGTCTTCCATTACTGACGTTGACCACTTTATTTTAACTCCGGGAAAAAGAGATAATTCGGCAGTTTTGCTCTAGATAAATGTGAAGAATCCCACCACGCATGACAATTGATATGACAACACAAAATAGGATGTAATTTGAATATGCCGCGTCGCAGTTCGCGTAGATTTCGCGATCGATGATTGGTTAATGGCCATACGGCTTTCTTCTTTGACATGGCCTATTACGCAAGCAACAGCATGAGGAATAACAACGGAAACGTTTTGATAGACACATAGTCTCATATAAAGGACAACTGATATATTCCAGTGCAAGACTTCGCAAGTCCTTGAAGATTCTGAACGTCTGAATGCATAAAGTAACTTCTTGTTATCCATTTTATCAAGCAATACGATTTGCAAGATTTCATGCACTTCCTTGGCACCCACCCGGGATTTGGCTGCAAGGCGGAAACAGATTGTTCGTTTTCTTGCGCTAAGTTGCGCTACAGTCGTAAATATTGCTCACATGCAGTAAACTGTAAATTTTACTTATATTTGCTACCTGTATGTAACTTTAAAATATATGAAATTTTTGTAAATCAAAATGTGTTTGTTGGCTGATTACAAAATAAAAGTAGCTCGCTTATATACGCTAAGGTTTAAACATTGAATTTAATGCAAATAAACTGTTCACTGTTTCGCGCTATTCTATATAATTCTGCTTTGCGCTACAGAGTACAGGGTAGTAGATTACAGAAAGTCGACGTTTTAAGGTTTAAAACTATGTCCAGCGACTTTAAACGGCGGCAGTCACGAAATTTACTAACAAAATGAGCACAGATTCTGAAACATTTTACTCGAAAATTGAGTAACCTTAAATTATTGCCTTACTCAGATTTGAGTAAATTCATCATTCACTCAAAACATGAGTAAAAATATGCTTTTACTCAAAATATTGCGTTCGTATAAACTTACTCGAACTTTGAGTATAATATATATATTCTGTAATTTACTCATTGTTTGAGTAATTTTTACAATACTCAAGATTTGAGTAAATTCATAATTTACTCAAATATGAGTAAAAATGTGGTTTTACTCAAAACATTGAGTACGCGAAACTTACTCAATTCTTGAGTAAACAGAAATTTGTGGTTTACTCAACATCTGACTAAATTGTACTCTTGCATTAGAGTATAAAATACTCAAATAACTTTACTCAAAAATCGGAGTTTTTGTTACTCAAAATCAGGAGTAAAATTATTTTAGCGGGAAAGAAGAGTAAAATTTACTCAAAATATTGAGTAATTTGTGCAATTACTCAACAAGTGAGTAACATTTACTCGTGCATTTTTTGCAGTGTACGTAAAATAGATTGTCATGTTATTATTTTTGCTAGTTGAACCGCACTATTGAATATCGAATATGTTGTTCAGAAATAAAGACAGAATTTATATTGACTTTATATTGATGTATCAGTGACAGTGTGTGTTCGGATTGAGTCTACACGAAGTATTAATGAAAAATTGCATGCACTTGTGTTTTGCGAAATATTCGTATAATATGCATTGAAATTTGCGAGAGCACTGGAAATTTCTGATCACCATGCTGAAGAAATGGAAAAGCAACACCGTCAGGAGACTGTGTATCAAAATACCAGACGAGATTTTCCACCAAAGGATAAAGGTAAACAATCACAATCTTGTTATAATTGTGGAGGGACGTACCCCCACCAAGGCAGGCTCTGCCCTGCTACAGGCAAAACCTGTCATACTTGCTCGAAAACTGGACATTTCGCTCGAGTTTGCAAGTCTGAACAAAAACCACCTTTCCGAAAACCTCGAACTTCTCAGGACCAGTATAAAACTCAGACCAATAAGCTGAATGCTTTGAATCAAAATCTACAACAGCAACCACTCTCTGCTGAGCCAACAGTACAAAGTGGGGTGAAAGTAGAGTATTTCATTGACACAGGAGCTTCGGTGAACATTTTGACACAAAAGGACTATGAGTTTCTTTGTACAAATTCAAAGGACCAAATTACTTTACGGCAGACTAAAACCAAAATCTATGCATTTGGCTCTTCAGAACCAGTTCAATTGAAAGGAAAGTTTGAAGTTTTAGTTGACTCGAAGCGTCGTGTTGCTGCCACAACTTTTTACGTCACGAAGGGAACTCAAGAAACTACTTCAATTCTCGGTTGTGAGACATCTACTAATTTGCGTTTGATTACCATGAATGTTAATTCTGTGTCAAAAGCATCGAAAGTCACGTCGGACTCTGGAACTGATACAAGTAGCTGTGATTGGGATGCAAGTAAAAGAAAAGAAAACCTGTTGAAAGGTAAGCATCCTAAGGTATTTACAGGAATTGGTAAATTAAATGGGCATGAACAAAAGATTCACATAAATACCGATGTACCCCCTGTTGCCCAAACGAATAGGAGGGTTCCATTTCATTTACGCAAACAGTTAGACATCTGGCTTGACGATTACTTACAAAAAGATATAATTGAGCTTGTATCTGATGAGAGCACTGACTGGGTGAGTGGGCTTGTTCTTGCACCAAAACCCAGAAACTCCAAAGAAGTAAGAGTATGTGGGGACTACCGCAAAGCAAATACAGCTATAAAAAGAGAGAAACACCCAATTCCTACAGTTGACGAACTGATGGAAAGTATGAATGTTGCAATTAAGTACAGTAAGATTGATTTGAAGGCTGGATATCACCAAATTCCCCTTGAGAAAATTTCCAGGTCCATTACTACATTTATTACCCATCGAGGGTTATTTCGCTATAAACGATTACCTTTTCGGTATCAACTCAGCAAGCGAGGTATTTCAGCATGCTATCGAGAATGCAATTCGAGAGATAGAAGGAGTTCGTAACATCGCGGATGATATAATTGTTTGGGGGTCAACACAACTGGAACATGATTTACGGTTAGAACAGTTATTCAACTTAATATTGACTATGTTAGTGTGCATTTACGCAAAATGTTCCTTTCTCATCTCTAATAATGTTTCTTTCTCACCAGTAATAATGTTTGAATACAGAATACATACTATTATAAACTATTTAAAACTATATTATTAAAATATGATAAAAATTCTAAGACTCCAGCAGCCTTGACGTTTAGTCCAAAATCGTCTAAAACTTCAAATTCCTTTCTAAAAAAGGGTGATCTTGACCCCCTGACACTTACATGCACTGATCTCAAAATTTCAAAAGAAATTCTGGTTCTCAACCACGCTATGACAACTGCATATCGTTCATTATCCTTCTCTGACAGTTTCTGGGCCAGTTGTTTGAGAAACAGTTGGCATTCACTCCCCATTCCGCCATTTGTCCCAAAAACAAGAGGTGTAAAAGTGCCCATTTCAACATCTAAAACCCTCTGTTGGTACTTCCGTTTCTTCTCGTTCTCGTGCTCCTTGAAAATCGTCTCGATTGGCCGGCCTTGGTTACACTTTGAGTTTACATGCGTCACTCTTACGTCGAAAAATGCAGTAGCTCCACGCAACCAGAAACCTCCCGCCTTCATATCCAATCTAGCCTCAGGGCTTGTAATCGCAGATCTTAGATTGAACCTTTCGTTGTCGATAGGTTGGAGATGTTGCTCTATTTCCACATTCTTGCAAACTTTACCGAGTAACGAGGTAAGTAGATCGCGAACTCCGTCATGTCTTTGCGCCACGAATCCCCCTTTTTTGCATGAGAGGGCATGGTTGATGTTGAAGCGATCTCCACAAGCACAATGGCTTGGTAGATCATGCAGAGGCAGATTGTATCTCATTCGCAGCGAGTCTCTAAATTCTTGCTTATTAAGGGCCAAGCCCTGGTCTTTGAGTGGTAAGGCATTTAGCCAAGAGCTCGCACCCTTGTCTCTTGATTGCATTACCAAACGTAGTACGTCTGGGGACAGAGGTGATTTCTTGACTTTGCAGTCTCCATCTTGATTGTCTGCTGCATTCTCTTCCGATCATCTATAGACTGCTTACTCGGTTCCATAAAAGCGCTTTGCCCTTTAATTGTCTCTGCGTGTTGTTTGGTGATTAGTTTTGAGGCTGCGTATTGCTGCGGGGCTTCGGCTTTCAGATCAGGTACTCCCAACCCGCCTTGTGCTGTCATGAGTTTACTTAGTTCATCCGGGAGGGGTTCTTCCTGACCAAAAAGTTGCGGGAGGAGTATTTCATTGATGGCTTCATGACGAGTCCGGCTTAACCGTAAATAATGATAAATGTCTATTTGATCAGAGAGAACTTTGGTTCTATGGCTTTCTCCTGACGGATTCAGGCATAAAAGCTGATCCAAGGAAAGTTGATGCAATTAAACATGCCAAGGAACCTAGGGACACGAAAGAACTCCGTAGCTTCTTAGGACTAGCAAACTATTGTTCCAGATTCATCGAGAATGTTTCAATCCTTACATCCCCTTTGCGAAAACTTACGGTAACCAATACACCTTATGAATGGACACCTAGACACACCGCAGCATTTTAAGCTATTAAAGAAGCTATACAGAAAGACTGTATCATGCAGTTTTATGACCCAAATCAGAAAACATGTCTAACAGTTGATGCAAGCCCCACAGATCTTGGAGCAATATTGTCGAACATTGACAGGGCAGGTAATTTGCATAATGTAGCATATGCCAGTAGGTCACTCACTCCAACTGAACAACGGTATTCGCAAACAGAACGAGAGGCTTTAGCAGTCGTCTGGGGTTGCGAACGGTTTCACATGTACCTAATTGGTGCAGAATTCACAATCTGCACCGATCACAAAGCCCTTGAAGTAATTTATTCACCGAAATCCAAGCCACCTGCTCGAATTCAACGGTGGGCTCTTCGCTTACAACAATACAAATTTAACATAATATATCGAAAAGGCGAACGCAACCCTGCAGATCTACTTTCTAGACAACCACTACCTGTAGTATACATTGAACATTGTGACATTGCTGAACAGTATATTAATTTCATAGAGAAGAACACCATCCCCAAGGCAATGAGCATCGAGTCTATTATTACAGCAACTGCGGTTGATCCAGAAATGCAATCGGCGATTGAAAGTATCCAATCGGATGTCTGGGCAAAGCACCATCCCCTTTACTCAGTGAGAGAAGAACTCGCTGTCACACCAAGCAGTGTTTTGCTCCGGACAACTAAGTTGATCATACCAACAAAGCTTAGGAATGAAACCATTACACATGCTCACAAAGGTCATCAGGGATCGTTAAAACAAAACAAGCTCTGAGGACGAAAGTGTGGTGGCCGCGAATTGATAAAGACGCGGAAGAGTTTCTTAAACATGGTGATCCACCGCCTCTTCAACAACACCAATTGCCATCCAAACAATGGGATAGACTTCACATGGATTTTTGCGGTCCATTTCCCACGGGGAAAACACTCTTTGTTATTATTGATTCATACTGAAGTTTCCAGAAGTGGAATAATGAAATCCACTACTGCCAGCGCCGTCACGAATCGCCTAGACAGAATTTTTGCAGTCCATGGCATTACCTCTGAAATCTACTCGGACAATGGTCCACCGTTTGCTAGTGATGCAATGAAGAAATTCATGCGAGATCGCAGAATAAATCACCGTCTTGTCACACCTTATTGGCCACAGGCCAACAGGGAAGCCGAATCGTTCATGAAGCCCCTCGATAAGGCTGTAAAAGCAGCGAAAATGGCAGGAAAGGATTGGAAAGAGGAGTTACATGGTTTCCTGTTAGCTTACAGAACTACACCACACTGTACCACCGGGGTAGCACCAAGTCAACTGTTGTTCAATCGCGATATACGTACGAACATTCCAAATTTTGTAAAAGAGGCGGGAGATATCGATTACAAGATTTTACACGAACAGGCTAAGATAAATACGTCAGAGAAACAGTCGAAAGCGCAGCAGTATACAGATAAAAGACGACGACCTCGGAAAGCAAACGTCGAAGTAGGAATGAAAGTTTTGGTGAAACAAGAACGCAAAAACAAATTTAGTACTGTTTTTGATCCAATACCTTTGATTGTAACGAAAGTTAATGGCACAAAGATAACCGCAGCGAGACGTGATCTTACTACTGTGGTGTTGTAGACACTAGACACACCCTTTTGATTGACAGTTAGACATATAGAGTAGAATGTAAGAGACTTATGTATGAGCGAGAGTGTAGAGAAGTAAACAATATATTTTTTATGCTCCAATTTGACAATGGCGACGAGGTAAAAATTTAAACAACGACCATGGCTTCGTTTGTGGCTCCCATGCCACCATTTAATCCGGACGAAGAAGTCGGAGGAAATCAAGCGCTCCGTTGGCGAACATGGCTGGCGGATTTCAAAATGTTTCTCGCTGCGAGTAATATTTCAAACAAAACACGCCAACGGGCATTACTTTTATATCAGGCAGGGCCGCGCGTAAGGGAAATATTTAGACAATTTCCCGACTCTGGAGCAGACGATGATATAGCTAAAGCAGCTAGAGGAACTACTTACGGCGTATTTCGAGCCACAGCAGAATCGTTTATACGAGGTATATAAACTTCGACAAACAAAACAAGGTGTGTCCGAGACAATTGATCAATTTCATACAAGATTACGGTCCTTATCAAAGAACTGCGAATTTTCTGACGTTGACTTTGAGATAATGGTGCAAATTGTCATTGGCGGAAAGTCTAGCCGTGTACGCAAACAAGCTTTACGCGACCCAAAGTATTCGTTGAAAGATTTGTTGCTCGCCGCCAGGCGTGAAGAAACAAGCAAAGCACAAGCGGAGGATATCGAAGGAAATTTGGATGGACAAGCCTTAAATACGTTTAATACTAAGACACCGTCTGGGAAAAACAACAAAATATGTTTTAATTGCGGCGGCGAGTTTCCTCACAAAGACCGACCATGTCCCGCCAAGAACAAAACGTGCGCAAAATGTGGGAAACAAAACCATTTTGCTAAGCAATGTCGAAGCGGCGGTCGAAACACACGAAGGAGCCAAAAACCTTATGACAGTCGAGAGGATTTGCGACCAGTGAGAAAACCTGACGAGGATATCAGCAGTAACAGCGACAGCGAACCTACAGAATATTGTTATGCAATTAATAACAAGCAAAAACATCCACACACATCCATATCAATAAACGGACAGCGCGTACAAATGACAATTGACACAGGATCTAGCATAAATGTAATGGATAAAACCACGTTTGCAAAGCTGCGGAATATTGGGCTTAAACCGACATCCGTGAAAGCATACCCTTTCAATTCGGATAAACCGGTTAAGATGGAAGGCAAATTTCGCGTTCTAGCTGAATCGAAGCATAAGTTCACGGTTGCAACAATATACGTAACCTCTGAGGACGGTGGTTGTTTATTGAGCTCTGAAACAGCACAGGAACTCGGACTTGTCAGCCTACACCTTAGTCAGATAAATAACAACACAGCATCAACTAGTTCTCAAGTCAAACCACTACAAGTCAAGTCAAATACAAATGACAAGAACCTTCAAAGTATTTTGGATAACCACGCCCCTGTTTTCAGCGGACTGGGGAAACTAAGAAACAAACAGGTTGAAGTAGCAATAGATCAGACGGTTACCCCTGTTGCACAGCCCCAGCGAAGGATACCCTTCCACCTACGTCAAAAAGTTGAAAATGAAATCAATAAGTTAGAGAATGATGACATCATCGAGAAAATACCAGAAATGGGTGTCCCCAGTAGTCATTGTTCCTAAGCAAAACAATAACATTCGATTATGCATTGATATGCATGTAGCAAACACGGCCACCAAGCGAACAAGACACCCCATACCAACACTTGAATCTGTCTCCATGGAACTTAATGGAGCATCTATTTTCTCCAAGCTGGACATGTGCCAAGCTTACCATCAACTAGAACTTAGTCCTGAATCACGAAACATCACAACATTTTGCACTCACCTTGGACTATTTCGCTACAAGCGATTAAACTATGGTACTAACGCGGCTGCTGAACTCTTCCAACACACTTTACAGGAGACATTACAGGGCATCAAGGGAATAAAGAACATTGCGGATGACATTATTATATTGGGTAACACCAGGGAAGACCATGATCGCGCTTTGGAGGAATGCCTTACCCGACTGCAAGAACATAACCTTACCCTTAACCTCGAGAAATGTAAGTTCCTTAAGAAGAACCTTGAATTCTTTGGACTTGTTTTTACAGAACAGGGTGTCAGTCCAGATCCTAAGAAAGTTGAAGCATTTGCTAACACACAACAACCTACAACAGTCAGCGAAGTAAGAAGCTTGTTAGGAATGGCGAATTACAGCTCCAAATTCATAAAAAACTATGCAACCATTACTGAGCCCCTGCGTGAATTAACACGAAAGGGTACACGTTTTACATGGACACATAAACATCAAGCAGCTTATGACAAACTGAAGCATGCTCTTCTGAACAGTCCAGTCATGAGCCATTTTGACACATCTAAAGAAACTTCCATTTTAGTTGATGCCAGTCCTGTAGGCTTATCTGCAATACTGACCCAGAAGGATCCACAACAAAATGCATCCAATATTATTGCTTATGCTAGTCGCGCCCTCTCCCCTGTTGAAAAGCGTTACTCACAGACGGAGAAGGAGGCCCTTGCAATTGTGTGGGGTATCGAACATTTTCACCTCTATCTGTTTGGGGCCCCTTTCACCTTAATAACAGATCACAAGCCACTACAGCTAATCTATAACAACCCTCTGTCTCGACCCCCTGCCAGAATTGAAAGATGGTTCCTAAGACTTCAACAATATGACTTTCATGTGATCTACAAGAAAGGTAGCGACAACCCGGCAGATTTTCTCTCTCGACATCCACAACGAAAGGTACCAAAGTGTAGTATGGCTGAAGAATACATGAACTTTGTGACCGTCAATGCAGCTCAAGCTGCAATACCACTTAAAGTTATAAAAGAACACACTTCCACAGATCCCAGCCTTACAGCAGTACAAAAGGCAGTTGTGTCCGGTGATTGGACTGATAAGCTGGTCAAACCGTTCCTAAACATCAAAGACGAAATATCTGTGGATACAAACAACGGGGTAATTGTAAGAGGAACACGAATAATTATACCAGCAGCTCTACAAACACGTATTATACAACTTGCCCATACCGGTCACCAAGGACTAGCAAAGACAAAAGCCTTGTTACGCCAATATGCCTGGTTTCCTAATATGGACAAATCAACAAAAGAGGCGATCGATACATGTTTACCATGTCAAGTTAATGGACCTCCTAACCCACCAGAACCCTTGCTAACACCAGAAATGCCAGAGGGACCATGGCAAACTATTCACGCGGATTTTTACGGGCCACTTCCCACCGGACAGTACATTATCGTTCTAATTGACAAATATTCCCGATATCCAGAAGCAGAAATAATCAACAGCACATCCGCCAAAACACTCATTCCTAAATTAGATGCGATTTTTGCACGACATGGAATTCCGCATACCTTTAAATCAGACAATGGACCGCCATTCAATGGTCATGAACTGGGTATAAAACACGAGACATCAACACCAGATTGGCCACAAGGAAATTCTGAAGCCGAAGCTTTTATGAAACCCCTGGGCAAAGCAATAAGAACAGCTCGAGCAGAAAATCGCAACTGGGTCCAAGAACTGTCTAGGTTCTTATTAAGTTATCGAACCACACCACACTGCTCAACGAACATTCCACCTGCTCAACTCCTTTTTAATCGACCGATGCGTGGAACATTACCAATGTTAAACCCAAAAGATAAGGTGTTAAATAGACACAAAGAAGCCAAGGTGAACGATGCAAAAGCAAAAACAAAAGGAAGAGAATACGCGAATGAAAGAAGACATGCTAAACCATCAAAATTACAAGTGGGGGACAAAGTTGTGCTTAAACAAAGAAAGAGAAATAAGTTTACAACAAAATTCGAACTAGAGCCATACACGGTAATTGATCGGAAAGGAACTAAGATAGTGGCTGAAAATCGAAGGCACAGGGTCGCAAGGAATGCATCTTTCTTTAAAAAGATAAAGGGTGAGGCGAGGGATCCAGATGAGGATGAAAATTTCAATGAACGAGCAACGACGACAACAGAAATGAACAACGAAGTGCAAGAACTAATAAATAACCAGGGACAACCACCAGCACTGCGAAGATCGACTAGAAACCGCATTCAAACAGAACAATACGGAAATCCAATAAATCCGAACTTGATAATTCATTAGATTATGGAACATACATTTTGTGCTATAAACAGTTAAAATATTGTTGATTTGGACTAGTTAAAGTTACGTTTTTAAAGATGGGAGGGATGTAGTGTTGTAGACACTAGACATACCCCTTTGATTGACAGTTAGACATATATAGAGTAGAATGTAAGAGACTTATGTATGAGCGAGAGTGTAGAGAAGTAAACAATATATTTTTTATGCTCCAATTTGACAACTACCACCAGAAACGTATCGCATTTCAAGAGATTCTACTCGAAAGACGAAAGTAATGATGATTGAACAGGAATGCAACGATAGCGCTAGCAATGAAACGGACGATGAAGATAATAACGAACAGCCACAAGATGTTCCACGAAGGTATCGAAGAAGACACCAGTTCTTGCGCGAAGAAACTTAACTGTTAAAATATCGGGACTATCGTTTATGTTGACATTTAAACCAGAACTATTAAATTTTGGTCATAATTTAGGCGCATGATCGTTTGTATAAGTATATTTCATATTCTAAAGTAAAAGGAAGATGTTGTGTTAGCGGAAATATTTCGACTTCGACGAAACAAAACCGACTTCGATTATCGTATTATCGACTTCGATTATCGTATTTTCGACTTCGATTATCGCGTTCTCGACTTCGACAAACGTTTTTCCGACTTCGACATTGTTTTTTTCGACTTCGATTCCAATATATTCGACTTGAAATTATACAATGTTCGACTTCGATGTGAATAGTTCTCACTCGTAGTTTTGTCCGCAACCGGAACGCCATATTTTTGCGTAGCATTTTATTCCTCGACATTCAGAAGAGCATTTTAACGACTATCTATTTATTTAAGAGCTTTACATATAACACAAAATCTGAAATACTTACTGGTGATTGGAGTTTTGTTACTCTATCAAAGAAATGAACGAGAAATGAATAATTTCGGTAATGCGCGTGGACTGACAGACTGGTGTCTAATCTTCGTTCTACGCGCGCAAAGGTACACGGGATAGAATCATCACACCGGCCATATTTTCAAAAATTATATTTATCTTTGACCTGTGTTCTTGGACCCTTTTTTACCCAAGATGAACTGGATTTTCAGAAGTAATACATCAGCGACCACTGAATATTAGTCAGGTAAGATTATTGTTATATTTTATGTGAAATATTTGCAATCTTTGTTCGTGAATTTTAAGCATGTTGTTCTCCCGCTTAAAATTTGAATTAGCCGCGACAATATTTAAATTAAAACGCTGAAAATAATACAGTTGCCATTTAAAATTACTTTAGCAAATGCTACTATACAAGATCTTCAATTTTACTTGGACTTTCAATGTTAATATTTACCAACTTACTCTAAATATACTTTATTAGTTGAGCTCAAGAGATCCAAATATTGGTATGGACCTAATTGTCATCACTATTAATTTAAACTAGTATACTGTCAATCAGATTATCAGAGTCATGCATCCAAATTCTGCTGTATTTTGTAAGCTGAAATGTTTCTTCGATACTAAATAGGTCAGCTTTGCATGACTATTATACTGTGCAGTATATTTTTACATAGTTCGAAACCAGTCCAAGAGATGAATGTAAAATAACTGGGCCCATTGTCCAGCTAATATTGTAGTCTATCACATGTAAATGTTTGAAGGCCTGATTGAAATATTTTCATTGTGAGAAGTTTATGCACCAGAAGTTTATGCCGATAAGTGGAGATTTAGTACCAGGGATATTCCCCCTTTTTACACAAAAATAGCTTGCTTCAAAAGTTGATCATAGATGTTCAATTATATCATGCCTATATTCCAAGAGTAGAGAGCACTAATTTATTTCTGCTGTGAGTCCCCCCTTACTGTGAGATTCTGTGAGTCCCCCCTTACTATCCACAATTGCTTAATATTACAGAATTCTGTAATGTCCCTGCACACATTGAAAGGTGTCTGTGAGCAGTGTTTGCGCATATTAATGATGCCTGACCGGTACCTATTTTGAGAGATTAACCATTATTGATGTGCCCTAATACCCCATACATTAGTTTACTATGTTTAACACTTAGATGATTGTACTTGTCGAAGGGAGAGTGCTGAATGTTAGTTGGTTAACCAAACTGTTTGCCCATGCCAAGGCAATTTTCTCATTTCACAGTTAGTGGCCCTACATTGTTATACTCTGTCTTACATCAGACAATTTTGCTCGTCAAGGGGAGAGTGTTGGATATTCATGGGTTAAATAGACATAATTATGAGATGCCTGTTTATTGGCATTCAATATATACTCTATTATATGTGTTGCATATCAAGCTGTAAGGTTGTCCTAATACATGTATATATATATAATAATAATAGTAATGTTTGAGTTTTTTAGTGCAACAAGAGTGCTCAATACCAATATAGCAGAGCGAATGTAAAGTTTCTTTACTTAATATTGAGTCACAACTCCGAGTTTCACGCTTAATGCGATCATCAGGCGACAATGTTTAAGATGATGTTTAACTCACTTAAACATGATGATGAAACAACTATCTGTCTAATGCCAGATGATTTTACTGGTCAGTGCTAGTGTACTGCCAGTTAATCAATCTGCCAATGTCTCTTGTTAACCCGTTGGCTTAAGCCACCAGGCAATTTTACTATGTTGGTTGTCTTACATGCAAGCTAGATTACATACTCTGTCTCAGTGATGAAGCTAGACGTAGCAACTGGCCGTGCTATACATATTGTTGATTCTTTAATTATTGAAACCTTCAGAAATGTATTGTCTTTAGCCTATTTAAATGCATGCCTATTTGAAAAACAAGACCAGTTGCCATTGCTTGCTTTGCAATTCTAACTGCAGACAATTTTAGTAATCAAAGGGAGAGTAGGAGACTGCCTGGACATTATGTAATGCATTGCTATAATCTATTTCTCTTGGATGAGAAAAACCTCAGGCCACAATAGAAACTTATTAAAATAGCAATTAAAATTTTTGTATTTTTATGTGACCAGTGTGAAGATTTGATGTAGTTAACCAATGCATTTGCCTTTGCAAGTTAATACTTTAAAATAGTGTATTAATTTTTATTCTCCTAAGATTCTATTGTGGCCAAAGGTTTTACTCATCCAAGAGAACTAGCTTATATAGCATTAGATAATATCCAGGCAGTCTCCCACTCTCCCTATAATAACTCAAATTGTCTGCACTTAGGAAAATAGGTATGCAAAGCGTACATGTATCTGCTCATGCATGTTTGCATAATTGTATAATTAAATAGCATAATTGAATGATGTCAATGCATGAGGTCAATGTCACTCAATGAGTGGATGAATGTTAATAGGTTTATATTGCTTTTAAAAACTGTGCATAAAGGGGATGAGGGCCTATAGCCCATGGGAGCAATGTTTAAAACAATTGTGAAACCTTCAGATTTTAGTCTCTTATTCTTGAGAATAAAGGTTGTAAATAAAAGTATATTTAACAGCACTACTTACACACCACATATAAATATTACATACCATCAACTCATTTAGTCCCCCTAGTCACAGCAGTTTGGGACATCATGGTGATCCCAGTGTTGCCCATGAATGAGTAATATTCTACAATTATACTTTGGCCCTAAATTGTATAAGTTATGCATATTTTGTACAAACAGCATGCACCTCATTCAACCAGTAACTTGTAGCGAATAAGAGATTGATATTTAAATGAACATACTTTTATAAATATCACAATTATATATTATACACAGTTGAACAATGTTTTCATATTAATTGTTAAATGAGGTAGATTTACAGTATGCCAGATGACAAACTAAATTGCCTGATACAAATTCCACTTGCAGAAACTAATTCCATAACATAACAAAGATTTTGTTCAATTTTATGATGTCGTTGCAGAAACATGTTAGGTTCACAATATTCTTAATAGTTCATAATATAATATAATCAGGTATGTGAGAAAATTGTAGAAGCATGCATGGATGTTGTCAGAATACCAGATGTTGAAAGCCAGGATGCAGAAAGCCTTTTAACCATATCATTGATACATGATTACATCAACATTTCTGTTGTTTATAATGGAAGTATTTCTTTTTAGAATTGTGATAGTCAGGGTTGAAGGAACCCAAATGAACTGTTTATGCCAAGGAAATGTATTAGCAAATAGGTCATATATTGGAGGCCATTGATCAGTTGCAAATGTTGACAAGGTTGAGAATCAGGAGTATAATCCATGTGTATAATTCTTGAATAGAATCATATAACACAGCATACCAGATCCATACAATAATATTGTGTCATGGGAGACAATCCAATATACACCACAGAATAATAGGTTCAGTTTTGTACATTGTGTGCCATTAATATGATCCCTTCATATGACATATGGTTGCTGTTGATGTTAATATATATACATGTACCAGTGAGTTTATATTGAGATTGTTCTGCAAGTGAGATGTAGTTCTGACAAATTTATCCAGCCATTATCCAGTACATTTATTCATGATTGTTGTTTTCATCTAGAAACAAAAACCTTTATGTTATAACTTAAGGCAAAATGATTGTGGTAGAACATGCAACAATACATAAGACAATATATAGTGAGAGGAAGGGGAGTGGGGGGACATATAAAATGGCTTACCTGGTGTTCTTGTTATTGGCATTCAGTGGCAGACATTAAGGTGGATGAAGGGGGGAGCACCCCCTCCAAGTTTTTAATCTCTTAATAGTAGAACCCAGGTTATATAGTTATATGCTGTAAGTATATGTAGATTATTGAGACTGGTTCCAAAAGTTACTATAAATACTTATATTCCTATCTGAAGCCAAGATCTGGTCTTCATGCAGCTACTATTATTTTGTTTCAATGTAAGCAATTAATCAATGCACATACTGCTTTATGATCAGAGAAATAAGTTTCTAGTATGTGTGACTCTGGTAAATTTGTATAAATATTATCTATTAATGTCTGATTATCTGTAGTGACATTGTAGACCAATTGTCTATAGTCATTATCATTGATAAATAAATTATATAAAGGCCTTCTATTGGCTTCATCCAACCAATTTATATTAAAGTCACCTATGAAAATGTTAAATTGAGAAGTACATAACATCAAAACCTCACTTAATGCTGCTAACAGTTGCTGAACTGAAATTCTCGGTGATCGATATATACCTATAATATTATGGTAACGTGGAAGAATCATTACTTTCATAATAGTTATCTCAATGCCATTAATATTATGATAACATGGATATCCAGGTAAGAACTCTTACAACTTGTGCAGTTTGGTTCTTGCCAACAGCAAACTGAGTAGTAATTGGTTTTATTGGAGTCCATGTTGACTCAATACCTTGAACATAAAGATTTCTATTTTCATGTCTGGGTTTCTCACCAACATCTGAATGGTCAAACTGTACCCATATTATACCAGAAGGTTTATCTCTTTGATTTAATTGTATCTTTTTAACAACATTACCAGCACCATTGGTCATGCCATCATCAGTGCGTACATTTAATGCTATGTTTGTTCTTTCCCCAACTGACAGTTTATGATTCGAAGCAATTTGTTTAGTTTTCTTTGGCTCATCTGGTATTTGACTCAAAATTTTATCACAAAGTTGGGCAGAGTTGGCTCCTATGACACTGTCCACTGCTTTAATGGAAAACTTTTCCCCAGTTGTTGCATAATGAACTCTTTCATTGAATTCATTTACCTTCTGGTTTTGTATGAACAAATTTGGCACATCCATTGGCTCCTGTATGCTATTTTCATTTATTAATCTCTCTTTGAGTTTCAAAATATCATTTTTGGTATGCTTGCCTTCCCTCAGCCTGTTTAATGTGCCAGCAAGTACTTTGCTCTCTCTTTGTCTCGTTATTTCTTGCAGTTCAAACATATTAAAGTAATCTTGCCATTTATTTGGAGCAAGAACTGCATATTCTGAATTGTCTAGATTCTTAAATATATACCTATCCATTACAGGTTCTAGTTGAAATAGATCGCCAATTGCAACTATGCTTACACCACCAAAGTCGTCTTTACTTCCTTTGATATCTTTCAGTCTATTATTTATCTGAACATTAAACATTGTACCACCGACCATTGAGATCTCATCCAAAAATATTAGTTTTAAGCCACCAAGCTGACACCTTAAAGTATTTAGCCTGCTCGAATCAAGTGGTTTGTAGTTCTTTAAGGACTGATATGCAGGTACTGCAAGTGCATTATGTATTGTATTGCCTTTAATGTCGAAAGTGGAGACTATTAATATTTTTACTTGATGGAAATCATCACCAGCTCTTGTGTTATAATACTTCAATGCTGCTTGATATAAACATTTAGTAAGATGCGACTTGCCAACTCCAGCTCCTCCACTGAGAAAACAGTAGAATGGACTCTCAGAAGTTTTAAGAAGATGTAACACATGATAAAAAAATTCCTTTTGTTCTTTGTTTAGTTTTTGTACCATACCTCTGTAAACAGCATCCTGTTCTTCATGTAATATTAGCTGCTCAGTATTTGATGCAGTTGAAGGTATTCCAAGATCACCAGATAGGTCATAGTTTGCATTCAATTCTGGATTAAGGTCTTGTGTACCTTCAGATTCATCTTGACGCTCAATGTTTTGTGTTCCAGGAGCAATAAGGTCATAGTTATCATCATTATCTTCCATATCATTAAGTTCTTGGATCTCATTCAGGTCTTCACTACAAATAGCATACTGTTTCATTTGCTCATGTATTGTATTTTTAATTTGTAAATAGTGCTCCTTGTAAGAAGAACATTTTTTTATTAAGTCGGTTGTTTCATTTCTCCATGATGTGAATAACATGATTAGTTCACGGTAGTGTTTCTCAGAGTCAACTTCCTTGTTAAAACAGACACTTCGGATATCACTTTCTTTTTCCTCATTATCATCATCATTATCGTCCAAGTTTGTCTCAACTGGATAGTTATCAATATCCAGTTCACGAGACTGTTTAGCCCAATCAGCAAGTGATAACTTTTCAAGTTTGGCCTAGTCGTTTTGTGTAACGCTTTCTTAAACCAGATGCATAGACCTCATCAGAATCATCTTCCATATCATTGATTTCTTGCATCGGTTTTAGTAATTGAACTCTATTCTCAGGAGGTGAGGTATTTATAAATACAACTTGACGAGAAGATTTCCTCATTGGAAGTTGCAGTACTATGTAGACTGCTTCTTGTGCACTTATTTCAACATTGTTTAAAAAATTTAATTCCAATATCTCTCACTTGTTGTTTAATACTGGAGTTTCCCCTCCTTGCTTCTTCACAAGCAGTTCTCAATAGCTCACTCATGCCTTTTTGGGCTTTGGATATATATGATACAATATACATTGCACATGCATATACATCAAGTACAAATTGAATGTTCATATTTGCACGCCATGCACTAAGACATGCAGCATTATAATTATTGATTCTTAATTCATTTGGTTTTCTTTATAAGAATATAGTTGGTGCCTTGAGGCTGGATCGAACAGCTAGCAAATAATTTTGTTCTGTAAGTTTAAGATTTACCAACAACTGGTCAAATGTAATGTCCTCACGCTCTTTCATATCATTCAGATGTTTCTTTATAAACTTCCAAGTATCTTTATGTTGTCCAAGTTCGTTATCATTCATATCAATATCTAATGGATTTTGAATTTTGGTTGATTGCATAGGTGGTTGCGGGTAATTAAAACGACATACACTTTTGTGAGAATGACGATGAACCTGCCTGTTCACACGTGTACTAAGTAACTCTTGACTCTCAGTTGGCTTTTCACATGTTATTATTTTATCAATGAATGAAACAACATCACAATCAAAATCTGCACCGAATGTAGGAGCATTTTCTAGCCATATTAACATATGAATATGAGGCGATCCTCTTTGTTGATATTCAACTTGGTAAAACCAGTCGGCAACCTTTCCTAGAGGTGCAGCTGTACTTAAAAGAAAGTTTTGGAGAAACTTGTGTACTTGATAATCAAAATGCCTAGCACATGTCACTGGATCACTCTGAATTAACCTGCTTTTCTCTTCCAAATTGAGGTTCTCAAGTTCATTGGCAGTGTATTCTTTGTTATCAACAAGCTTACCAAGTATTCTGAGTAGAGGAACCCATTGTGTTTCTGCAGAAGAGAAACTACAGAATAATGAAGCTTTTTGGCTTTTTCAAAATATGGAGGTGAACCCCTCACAGCTCTTAGAAATTTAGATCCTTGATCATGGTGAATCATGTTATCTAATGCACCTGGTCGTTTTAGTTGACCAGCAGTAATTATGCAACTATTCCGTTGACATTTTCTTAATGCAACTTGTGACTGCCCAAGCAAAATCTTCATTTGCAATTTCTTAGTTTTAAAGAAAATATTTTCCACACACATTGCAGCCCTTCGGTCAGACCGTCTTAATTCAGATTTGCAAATTCCACTATAATGGACATCAGTTAGTCTATTTGTATTGTCTGGTCGTTTATGTCCAAGAAATATACCAGGATATGCTAATTCTTCTGAATATCTATCCCTAAATATACTCATAGGCCTATTATTGCTCTAACCAGGTGCAACATTTAGAATATGCTGACGTTCATTATCAGTGACAAAATCTGGAGATGTTAACATAGTGTCAGCAACTCCAGCAGGTATTTCTGTCTCGTCTTCACTCCAGTGATCATCATCACATGCTAATGTTTGCTGGGTCTTACAGTCTGTATCACAGTTCAAGTTTTCTGTATTACAGTCCACTACATCTGAAATTTGATCATTGTCACTATCATCACATAACAAAGTATTTGAATTACCTTCAAGCCAAGTATCGTTGAAACTTATACCTTCATCTTTATAAAGGTTACCATTATTTACAAGCCATTTGGCAGCTTCTGCTACTTTGTTTGGTCTGACATTGAGTGACAAAGCTGAACTTTTGTATTGCAATCTTCTCTTATGGTTAACTTTAATTGTGCTGGTCTGATTTGGTAACCTTGGCAACATGCTGACAGTATTAGCAACATCTGCTGGTACATTAACAATGTTTCCATCGATCTTTAGTTGTCTACCTCTAGGAGCCTGCATTATTTTTTGAAATGCAAGTCTTGGAGCAAGCAATCTACATTCTAATTCATTTAAATCGAAAAATGAAGGCTTTTCTGGGAACTGCATCCCATTTATGGCAGCACAAGGAGGCACCTTATTGTATTTCTTTTTAGAATTGTGATAGTCAGGGTTGAAGGAACCCAAATGAACTGTTTATGCCAAGGAAATGTATTAGCAAATAGGTCATATATTGGAGGCCATTGATCAGTTGCAAATGTTGACAAGGTTGAGAATCAGGAGTATAATCCATGTGTATAATTCTTGAATAGAATCATATAACACAGCATACCAGATCCATACAATAATATTGTGTCATGGGAGACAATCCAATATACACCACAGAATAATAGGTTCAGTTTTGTACATTGTGTGCCATTAATATGATCCCTTCATATGACATATGGTTGCTGTTGATGTTAATATATATACATGTACCAGTGAGTTTATATTGAGATTGTTCTGCAAGTGAGATGTAGTTCTGACAAATTTATCCAGCCATTATCCAGTACATTTATTCATGATTGTTGTTTTCATCTAGAAACAAAAACCTTTATGTTATAACTTAAGGCAAAATGATTGTGGTAGAACATGCAACAATACATAAGACAATATATAGTGAGAGGAAGGGGAGTGGGGGGACATATAAAATGGCTTACCTGGTGTTCTTGTTATTGGCATTCAGTGGCAGACATTAAGGTGGATGAAGGGGGGAGCACCCCCTCCAAGTTTTTAATCTCTTAATAGTAGAACCCAGGTTATATAGTTATATGCTGTAAGTATATGTAGATTATTGAGACTGGTTCCAAAAGTTACTATAAATACTTATATTCCTATCTGAAGCCAAGATCTGGTCTTCATGCAGCTACTATTATTTTGTTTCAATGTAAGCAATTAATCAATGCACATACTGCTTTATGATCAGAGAAATAAGTTTCTAGTATGTGTGACTCTGGTAAATTTGTATAAATATTATCTATTAATGTCTGATTATCTGTAGTGACATTGTAGACCAATTGTCTATAGTCATTATCATTGATAAATAAATTATATAAAGGCCTTCTATTGGCTTCATCCAACCAATTTATATTAAAGTCACCTATGAAAATGTTAAATTGAGAAGTACATAACATCAAAACCTCACTTAATGCTGCTAACAGTTGCTGAACTGAAATTCTCGGTGATCGATATATACCTATAATATTATGGTAACGTGGAAGAATCATTACTTTCATAATAGTTATCTCAATGCCATTAATATTATGATAACATGGATATCCAGGTAAGAACTCTTACAACTTGTGCAGTTTGGTTCTTGCCAACAGCAAACTGAGTAGTAATTGGTTTTATTGGAGTCCATGTTGACTCAATACCTTGAACATAAAGATTTCTATTTTCATGTCTGGGTTTCTCACCAACATCTGAATGGTCAAACTGTACCCATATTATACCAGAAGGTTTATCTCTTTGATTTAATTGTATCTTTTTAACAACATTACCAGCACCATTGGTCATGCCATCATCAGTGCGTACATTTAATGCTATGTTTGTTCTTTCCCCAACTGACAGTTTATGATTCGAAGCAATTTGTTTAGTTTTCTTTGGCTCATCTGGTATTTGACTCAAAATTTTATCAAAGTTGGGCAGAGTTGGCTCCTATGACACTGTCCACTGCTTTAATGGAAAACTTTTCCCCAGTTGTTGCATAATGAACTCTTTCATTGAATTCATTTACCTTCTGGTTTTGTATGAACAAATTTGGCACATCCATTGGCTCCTGTATGCTATTTTCATTTATTAATCTCTCTTTGAGTTTCAAAATATCATTTTGGTATGCTTGCCTTCCCTCAGCCTGTTTAATGTGCCAGCAAGTACTTTGCTCTCTCTTTGTCTCGTTATTTCTTGCAGTTCAAACATATTAAAGTAATCTTGCCATTTATTTGGAGCAAGAACTGCATATTCTGAATTGTCTAGATTCTTAAATATATACCTATCCATTACAGGTTCTAGTTGAAATAGATCGCCAATTGCAACTATGCTTACACCACCAAAGTCGTCTTTACTTCCTTTGATATCTTTCAGTCTATTATTTATCTGAACATTAAACATTGTACCACCGACCATTGAGATCTCATCCAAAAATATTAGTTTTAAGCCACCAAGCTGACACCTTAAAGTATTTAGCCTGCTCGAATCAAGTGGTTTGTAGTTCTTTAAGGACTGATATGCAGGTACTGCAAGTGCATTATGTATTGTATTGCCTTTAATGTCGAAAGTGGAGACTATTAATATTTTTACTTGATGGAAATCATCACCAGCTCTTGTGTTATAATACTTCAATGCTGCTTGATATAAACATTTAGTAAGATGCGACTTGCCAACTCCAGCTCCTCCACTGAGAAAACAGTAGAATGGACTCTCAGAAGTTTTAAGAAGATGTAACACATGATAAAAAAATTCCTTTTGTTCTTTGTTTAGTTTTTGTACCATACCTCTGTAAACAGCATCCTGTTCTTCATGTAATATTAGCTGCTCAGTATTTGATGCAGTTGAAGGTATTCCAAGATCACCAGATAGGTCATAGTTTGCATTCAATTCTGGATTAAGGTCTTGTGTACCTTCAGATTCATCTTGACGCTCAATGTTTTGTGTTCCAGGAGCAATAAGGTCATAGTTATCATCATTATCTTCCATATCATTAAGTTCTTGGATCTCATTCAGGTCTTCACTACAAATAGCATACTGTTTCATTTGCTCATGTATTGTATTTTTAATTTGTAAATAGTGCTCCTTGTAAGAAGAACATTTTTTTATTAAGTCGGTTGTTTCATTTCTCCATGATGTGAATAACATGATTAGTTCACGGTAGTGTTTCTCAGAGTCAACTTCCTTGTTAAAACAGACACTTCGGATATCACTTTCTTTTTCCTCATTATCATCATCATTATCGTCAAGTTTGTCTCAACTGGATAGTTATCAATATCCAGTTCACGAGACTGTTTAGCCCAATCAGCAAGTGATAACTTTTCAAGTTTGGCCTAGTCGTTTTGTGTAACGCTTTCTTAAACCAGATGCATAGACCTCATCAGAATCATCTTCCATATCATTGATTTCTTGCATCGGTTTTAGTAATTGAACTCTATTCTCAGGAGGTGAGGTATTTATAAATACAACTTGACGAGAAGATTTCCTCATTGGAAGTTGCAGTACTATGTAGACTGCTTCTTGTGCACTTATTTCAACATTGTTTAAAAAATTTAATTCCAATATCTCTCACTTGTTGTTTAATACTGAGTTTCTCCTTGCTTCTTCACAAGCAGTTCTCAATAGCTCACTCATGCCTTTTGGGCTTTGGATATATATGATACAATATACATTGCACATGCATATACATCAAGTACAAATTGAATGTTCATATTTGCACGCCATGCACTAAGACATGCAGCATTATAATTATTGATTCTTAATTCATTTGGTTTTCTTTATAAGAATATAGTTGGTGCCTTGAGGCTGGATCGAACAGCTAGCAAATAATTTTGTTCTGTAAGTTTAAGATTTACCAACAACTGGTCAAATGTAATGTCCTCACGCTCTTTCATATCATTCAGATGTTTCTTTATAAACTTCCAAGTATCTTTATGTTGTCCAAGTTCGTTATCATTCATATCAATATCTAATGGATTTTGAATTTTGGTTGATTGCATAGGTGGTTGCGGGTAATTAAAACGACATACACTTTTGTGAGAATGACGATGAACCTGCCTGTTCACACGTGTACTAAGTAACTCTTGACTCTCAGTTGGCTTTTCACATGTTATTATTTTATCAATGAATGAAACAACATCACAATCAAAATCTGCACCGAATGTAGGAGCATTTTCTAGCCATATTAACATATGAATATGAGGCGATCCTCTTTGTTGATATTCAACTTGGTAAAACCAGTCGGCAACCTTTCCTAGAGGTGCAGCTGTACTTAAAAGAAAGTTTTGGAGAAACTTGTGTACTTGATAATCAAAATGCCTAGCACATGTCACTGGATCACTCTGAATTAACCTGCTTTTCTCTTCCAAATTGAGGTTCTCAAGTTCATTGGCAGTGTATTCTTTGTTATCAACAAGCTTACCAAGTATTCTGAGTAGAGGAACCCATTGTGTTTCTGCAGAAGAGAAACTACAGAATAATGAAGCTTTTTGGCTTTTTCAAAATATGGAGGTGAACCCCTCACAGCTCTTAGAAATTTAGATCCTTGATCATGGTGAATCATGTTATCTAATGCACCTGGTCGTTTTAGTTGACCAGCAGTAATTATGCAACTATTCCGTTGACATTTTCTTAATGCAACTTGTGACTGCCCAAGCAAAATCTTCATTTGCAATTTCTTAGTTTTAAAGAAAATATTTTCCACACACATTGCAGCCCTTCGGTCAGACCGTCTTAATTCAGATTTGCAAATTCCACTATAATGGACATCAGTTAGTCTATTTGTATTGTCTGGTCGTTTCGGTCCAAGAAATATACCAGGATATGCTAATTCTTCTGAATATCTATCCCTAAATATACTCATAGGCCTATTATTGCTCTAACCAGGTGCAACATTTAGAATATGCTGACGTTCATTATCAGTGACAAAATCTGGAGATGTTAACATAGTGTCAGCAACTCCAGCAGGTATTTCTGTCTCGTCTTCACTCCAGTGATCATCATCACATGCTAATGTTTGCTGGGTCTTACAGTCTGTATCACAGTTCAAGTTTTCTGTATTACAGTCCACTACATCTGAAATTTGATCATTGTCACTATCATCACATAACAAAGTATTTGAATTACCTTCAAGCCAAGTATCGTTGAAACTTATACCTTCATCTTTATAAAGGTTACCATTATTTACAAGCCATTTGGCAGCTTCTGCTACTTTGTTTGGTCTGACATTGAGTGACAAAGCTGAACTTTTGTATTGCAATCTTCTCTTATGGTTAACTTTAATTGTGCTGGTCTGATTTGGTAACCTTGGCAACATGCTGACAGTATTAGCAACATCTGCTGGTACATTAACAATGTTTCCATCGATCTTTAGTTGTCTACCTCTAGGAGCCTGCATTATTTTTTGAAATGCAAGTCTTGGAGCAAGCAATCTACAT
Source organism: Trachythela sp. YZ-2020 (assembly GCA_016169945.1). NCBI lineage: Eukaryota > Metazoa > Cnidaria > Anthozoa > Malacalcyonacea > Clavulariidae > Trachythela > Trachythela sp. YZ-2020. The sequence continues at coordinate 50,005 of JADLSH010000032.1, read as the reverse complement.
TCTAATTCATTTAAATCGAAAAATGAAGGCTTTTCTGGGAACTGCATCCCATTTATGGCAGCACAAGGAGGCACCTTATTGTTTTTTAAGTGCTTATTACACGTTTGACACAACCACTCTACATTGTTAACACTTTCTCTATTTAACATTCTTTTTTGAAAATCAGGATGATTTTCCTTAAAGATGATGTAAAGTCCGTTCTGCGCATATATTCTGCGCATAACAATGCTATTGTTTACGTTATGTAATCAAATTTTTACATGACGTATTTCGGTATTTCCTGTTGTATTTCTTTTTCCTTCGCGTTCTCGCCGACTGCTTTCATGACAACGAAAGAAGTTTTAGTTAGATCAAATCGAACTAGAAGTGCTGCAGAAATCCAAAACAAAGACGACATAACCCTGTGTTGTTCAGTTCTTGTAGAGGGAAGTGTCTCCAGGATAATTTATGGCCGACGAAATGCATGTCCCGCGGCCAATACTGCACGTCTGCTTGCCATCCTGAGATCGTGTGTGTGAATTTGCGCAAGGATATTTTAGATACTGATTCAAGTGAACACTCGAGTGATTCCAATTTCTTTGGGCAATCATCAGTAAGTTCAATTCAATCGCTTATATTTTGTGGTATTGTTTACAAAGCGGGTAAATAGACCGCGGTTCTAATATCATGTAAAAGACTTTAGAAGGCGTCAAGGCGATGGTCATGCATTTCTTCAATAATTTTAAGACCAGATGAGAATCCAGATAATATCAGACTGAAAAATGTTATTTAAAGATGCACCTATTTCAGATATTTAATGACTTCCACCAAGCAAAAACTCATTCCTTTAGAATTTGGTTGACAATATTGATGTGGATGTTTTGACTTTTGAGGGGGATAGCTACTGAGCTATTATGAAGACAACCACTAGTATTTGCTGCTCTATGGTGAGTTACCAGAACAGGATCAACCACAACCTGGTGTAGAGATCCCACAACCTGTTGCAGAGGTCCCACAACGTGATCCACCACAACATGGCCCTGAAGCTCCACACCCCCCTGCAGATGCAACACCAGGCTGCTGTCATTGTGGGCACTGCCATGTTATGCGACACAGTTAGAGAACAAGTTTTGTTGTAGAAGATTGCAATGCAGGGTACTGACAGTTAATGGGCTAACAAAACTATCTGCTAGTGTCTCTTGTTAACCCATTAGCAGGCTATGCGCCATATATTAGTATTTCACTCTGTTTGACGCCTGACAATTTTATTTGTCAGTGGTAGGGTACTGCCAGTTAATGGGCTAAGTGGCAAGAAAGCATCGTAAGACTATGCCTGGTTTTACACCCTCCCAGGCCAGTACAAATCAACATATTGCTCTGGCTAACACCAAAAGGTTTGGGTTTTTTAAAGTAATTACACTTAATGATTATGTATCCTTGCTTAAGAGGTTGATAATTAAGAACATTAATTTAATATGCTGTAGTAGTTGATATATGCCTGTTCGCCTTGTCGCACATATGTTATCTAGCCCTACATGTTGACATTATCCCAGTCAGTGATAATAAAATGCCAATACATGGCAACCTTTCCCTTCTACATATATTGTATGAAAGCCAAAAATGAAACAAAAAAGCAAGCATTTATACAAGGATTCTTGTTTTATCTTCAGCTTTCATATGACTATAAAACAAATTTGCCACACGTTGGTATATTTTAATCATGGACTGAGCCAATGTAATAATGGCATGGCAATCTTGTTTTATATAAAGTTTGTAAGATTTAACAAGCATTAAAGTTAGGAAATTCAATTTTATGGATATTTAGGAATCACACATTTGTTGAAATATTGCTAACATATTCAAATTGAATACTATTACATTTTTATTGCACTTCACCTAGCTAATTATTTACATTTTATCAATGTGAATTTACTAGTCTTGTATTTAACATACATTAAATGATAGCAATTGAAATACAGCAGTTACGTACTATATTTCTGGCTACACTCTTTTTTATAAGAACCAGTAAAAATAAGCCTAACCTCAATGTTCTTATTTTTTTGCCGATTTGAGGCTCAAATTGTTCTTAGCTTGTTCTTATTATGCACTCTTTTCGGGGATTTAAATTACAATGACATCACATAAGATTAGGTTTAGGATTAGTTTTAGGATTAGTCTAAGGATTACAGTACAGTCAATCTGGGATATTGAATTTTGGGTTCATACAGTCAGTAGCATATGTCCTGTAGTGTACAGGGACACTGTATGTTGGACACTGTATGAAAGTTAAAGTTATACAAAGTACATTTATAAACCATTTTTTTTTCGTCAGCCTCAATTTTTAGTGCAAAGTTTTTAACTTTGCAGTATTGTGATGAGGGGCGAAAATTCACACGAGCTATCATACATACATTCATAGATAGATACATACATCATAGTGTAAACTTTCCGGGGGGTGTTTGCCAAAATTTTCTATTAATACCGTACCTGTTAAACTTTGGGGTTGAAACTTTTTTAAGCACTTTCAAGTTATCTTATAGCTCAATTCGGTTGTATTCATGCAGTGTTTTATTAGATTTACGAACAACATTTGGGTTGTGGTATTAAATGTCTACATCATAACAATCGTTTTATATAATATTGGGTTGCTAACTCCCCCGGTAGCTATGAACACGTGCGTTCAAGTATCACGGAACGAAAATACGAAATTTTGAAATATTTACCGCACAATGGTGGCAGCTGGGAGTGAGAATGTGATGGAAGTACGATCAAATTTATAAATAAACGGTTTCATTTTGGCCTTTTGGATTAGTAGTGCGTTTTGTCATTTATATATTCAATAGACAATACTGAATGGGTCGAATATTCATTATTGCAATATTTTTATAAATTCCGAAGCGTAAGTTTCGCCTCAAACATGTCACATATTTTGGATTTGGTAGTTGGTGCTGGTTATATATAAAAAAATACAAGATTCAAGACCCGATGAGATCCCTTGGGCCTTACCGTTAATATCGAATATGTTAGTTATAGTATACAGCATTGGATTTAACCAGCGATCTAACGTAAGTCGACTTGCGTACAATTTATACACATTAATACGGCTACTGTATTGTTTCTGGCGAATTTTATAGATAGTAAAAGTTGCTATACTCTGTCCGCAGACTCGTAGAGTGTAATTTGTAGAGTCACTAGAGTAGTAGAGTGTAGTATGAACTGCATAGTTTTGAAATTTGACATTTGTTATGCAATATTAATAGACACATCTCTGTTGACGGGGCAGTTGTTTACAAATGCGAATGGCATTTTGGTGAGGATGAGTTTTAACACCTTTGTAATCTGATATTTATTGTATCGTAACTAATTATATATTCAGTACCTTTGGTCGATTATAACTTCTGTTTTAAAAACCGTGTGATTTTGGCTAATACACCCTTTTATAGAGCTTTAAAAACAGTACATACTGACCAACTTTCAAAGAAAAACAATAAAAATTGACAAAGTTACGGCGAAATTTGAAATGTAGCGTACGGGTCAAACTGGATGTCAAAACTGGCCCACCTACAGTATCTTTGTGCGTCTGTATACATAACTATGATGTATGATGCATTCTATATACTTTCTAGTTTTGCTTAGCCTTTATTTTAGTAGTCTGTGTACAACCGTACTCTCGAAATTTTATATACACGATGAAATAATAAATAAATAAAATTGAAATAATCGAAGTTGAGTTGACATATTTGTAATTAGTTGAATAAAACGAATCAAATATTGCAACCGTAAAGAAAAGACAATTTTATCTGCTTACTATAATATATTGGCAAAAACATAAATCACTCATCGCGAATTTAGAATTACGAATTATGAAATGTGACAAGCTTTTCATTGACAAGTGTACTTGTTGAAAAACTGGCATGCTAGCTTTTCAAAAGCTTGTCACATTTCATCAATTTTCAAGGCAAATAAAAATAGTAAAGGTAAAAATAATTGCCAAATCAAAATTGCTCGTGTAAATACGTAATATGCAAATATCAACACAACACAACATGGTGCACAACAATTAGGTACGCACTATACTATAAACCATGTAGTATAACATTTGTCTTTTAAAACTTTGCACTATCCTTGGATCACTAGTTTCTTATTTTGTTCTATTTTTTTGGGAAAATTCAGCCTAAGTGTTCTTATTAAATTGGTATATAATTTTCACTTTAAATTTGTGTATCATCTTCTGACCTGGTTAACCTTTGTGCGACAGGCCCTGGAACAGCAATTCTTTTTTAATAGGAAGACATTGACAGATTGACCAACTCAGGAATGTATGTATACAGTATAGTATACTGCTTAGGCACCAAAACATTTACACTAAATACAGGTAGCCATCCCTTTGTTCTCTTGCTGTATTGTAATCTTGAACTGTAAATGTACAATTCTTATTCATTATAACTGACAGGATGCAGGTGTATTATTAAAACATACATTTGCTCATGTAACATATAAGAGGACAAATCCTATATCATTGTTATGTTAGTGGCAAATCTAAATAAATAAATAAATGGAACAAATATCAACACATACAATATTAAACTATTAACACTCACAGCAAATTTGAAACATACACTAACTTTAAATCATATTGTTAGTTGAGCTATTACCTGAAATGCTGCCCTTTTTGAGGCATATAATGATCTAGCCATACCGACCCAAGTTGACAAGTTCTTTGTCTGTTTCGAGCGACAATTAATTAATTAATCCTTGCAATCTCGCTCGCAGATCGTACAAATAGATATTTGTCGCATCCCTCTCCGCATAATGCCGCTTTTTTTCTTTCAGCCTTATCTTCAGAAGTGACAATACGAGCCTCTTTGACTGGCGTAAAGAAGAACTCGTTTGAGATCGCGCCTGACCGTCCGCCATTTTGTTATTGTCGCATATAATTAAAATTCCAATGGTCGGGTCCCGACCATTGGAATGTATATGCGCAGAATATATGCGCAGAACTGACTTTACTTCATCTTTAAGTGTTGCAGCTGGGATGACGCTATGCTTATACCATAATTGGTCGCAACAAGTGCAAATATAAAGAGGACCTTGTGAGACAATATCTTGAAATTTGGATATTAAACTTTGTAGTGGTTCACTCTTAGAACGTTTTTGTTTCCTATATTCTTTCACCTTCTGTCTTTTCTTTTGCTTAACCTCAGGGCTCTGTGTTGAGGGCTGGGAACTCTCACTAGCTTGTTTTCGTTTCCTATATTCCTTGAAGTACTGTCTTTTCTTTTGCTTAGCCTCAGGGCTCTGTGTTGAGGGCTGGGAACTCTCACTAGCTTGTTTTCGTTTCCTATATTCCTTCAAGTACTGTCTTTTCTTTTGCTTAGCCTCAGGGCTCTGTGTCGAGGGCTGGGAACTCTCATTAGCTTGTTTTCGTTTCCTATATTCCTTCAAGTACTGTCTTTTCTTTTGCTTAGCCTCAGGGCTCTGTGTCGAGGGCTGGGAACTCTCACTAGCTTGTTTTCGTTTCCTATATTCCTTCAAGTACTGTCTTTTCTTTTGCTTAGCCTCAGGGCTCTGTGTCGAGGGCTGGGAACTCTCACTAGCTAGTCCTTTCTTTTGCTTAGACTTAGGACTCTGTGTTTCATTAGCTTGTTTTCGTTTCATGTATTCATTCAGGTACTGTGTTTTCATTCGCTTAGACTGAGAGTTCTGTGTTGACTGGTCAGGGCTCACAGTCTCATTTCTGTTACTAATACTTTGATTAATACTTATCTCATCAATTCTACTAGTATCTAATCCTTGAGGAGAATTTAATTCATTATGACAGAAACCTGACATTGAAGAACATGACAATGTTGATACATAGTGATACTCATCTATATGACCCAAATAGACATCGGTTAGTTGCTGTGTTGATGATACTGGTTGTATTATACTGTATTCACGAAACCCTTCTTGTGTCTCAGCAATAGTAATTTTTAACTTAAGCTGGTCAGCTACAGCTTGTATAATCATAGCATCACCCCATGTCCCTTGCATGGACATATTATTAAGGTATTCTAACCAAGAGTTTTCAGTATTACTTTCAGTGAATCTCTCAGGATTATCTCTCATATATGCAATACCAGCTGCTCTAACTTCTAAGTGTTGTTCAGGGTTACCATATAACTGATGTGACACAGCTCGAAAGAAACAGTCACCATCACCACCAACATCGAATGGTCTTAACTGAAAGCATCTTAACCTTTGTTCTAACACTATATTTGATGGCAGCCTAGTTTGTCTGTTGTTTTGAACAGGACCAGGATTTAATTCAATATCTCCTGACAACAATAGTTTCCTTTGAGATATGTGATATTGTTGATTGGCACAATTGTAATTGTCTGCTATGTATCGACTGTTTAAAATATTACATGAAGGACATTTTGCTGTTTCAATGTTTTTGTGAACTAAGTTAACAGATGGTTTAAAATATCCAAATGAATTGATAAAAATATGTTGCATATGCACAAATCGAAAACAATATTGCTTGAAATTGCTAGCTATCTTGTTCAAAATGGATGACCTAGGAGCAGTTCTTACAAAATAATGCTTCAAAAATGTTCTATTTTTTCTCTTTCTCATAGATAATATGATTCTCTTTATAGGTAATCTGGAAGGTGCACGGTCTCTACATCTCTTGGCATTTGATTGTTTAGTTAATTTCCGTACAGTCGCTCTGCAACTACATGCACAATGATCTGAATCTATACACTCAATATAGCTATTGTGGGTACGATACAGATGTACCATGTTAATTCTATTTTGCTGGTGAATTACATCAGATTTCGTTAATTGTTTCAGAATAGATTGTTTTGATCTCCGAAGAGATTGTTTTGATCTCCGAAGAGATTGTTTTGATCTCCGAAGAGATTGTTTCGATCTCCGACGAGATTGTTTTGATCTCCGAAGAGATTGATTTGATCTCCGAAGAGATTGATTTGATCTCCGAAGAGATTGATTTGATCTCCGAAGAGATTGATTTGATCTCCGAAGAGATTGTTTTGATCTCCGAAGAGATTGATTTGATCTCCGAAGAGATTGTTTTGATCTCCGAAGAGATTGATTTGCCCTCCGAAGAGGTTGCTTTGCCCTCCGAAGAGGTTTACTTGCCATCCGAAGAGGTTTACTTGCCCTCCGAAGAGGTTGATTTGTCCTGCGAAGAGGTCTATTTGCCCTCCGAAGAGTTTGGTTCTTTGCTAAAACGCCAAAATATATGGCTCCATACAACTCACAAGGTCTGCTGTAATTCACACAGTTAAAACTGACAGAATTCGTGTTTAATGTACTACCAAATCACGATGAGTTTCCATATTCGATGGCAACAATATCAGGACAATTTCGCAAGTACGATGACGAAAAAGGTTTTTACGGTTCAGTAAAATCAATATACTTTTCGAAGGCTGTAAAAACGGCGAACACAATAACACGACTTATACGAGTCATGCGAGGACGAAACAAACGCAGACGTCCTGGGTACGAGGTTGGATCCTGTAAGCTAATCTCTGATTGGTTTATATAAGCCCGTCGCTGATTGGCTACAAGCACGGTACGGTACGGAGGCGATGGCAAAATGGCAATATATCTGCATTCGCTATATTACATGGGAAAGAAATGCCAAACTGTGCTTATATCTTTATACCAATCGAATATCAAAAGTATAAGGTGATGTTGACTATCGAAATGGCAATTCGATTTGACGATTTTGACCCAAATAGTGTTGAGAATAAATATTGCATTATTTTAACACTTTTTATATGAGTGAACTTGGTCGAAATATAAGCTCGAATAATGCAGGATATTCGTACAATATTTAAAAGGCTTACCTTGTTTCCTGATTCAAATGATATTGATATTTAGTAGAATCATACTAGTATACTATTGCAAATGCTGTAATTTGATTGGCTACGCTACTCGCTATCTAATTAACAATTAGACAACGAGTCCGAGTTGTCTATGAGCGAATAGTCAACGAAGGCGAAGCCTGAGTTGACTATTCGCTCATAGACAACGAGGACGAGTTGTCTAATTGTTTTAGTATACACCTTGATAGATATATTAATTTCGAGAAAATAATTCATACACCGTGTCATTTTTAAAATAATTTAATTCAATTTTAATTTATACGCACGCGCGAACTCACGCGACATCACATGACATGTAAACACGTGAACATTATAAGGATCAACTGTCAGAAGCAAACCGTTTGGTGTTAAAATGTCCATAAAACATTCGTAAGAAAGAATTTCTTCGAAAAAGTTATAAAAGAAACGACTACCACGGGAACAAAAGTTCAACTGGATGGTGAAATCGATCATGCTTGACTGATGTAGTTGTTGTTAAAGATTGACACTGTGCAGCCATGGAAATTGAACGATTGGGGAGCTTGCATCTCGATATTTGTGGCTTGGTTTTCAATGCGAAGCTGGACATCAGAGTTAGCCTGATCAGTTGTTTCAAGTGCCGAAGACATTGCGGGTGATGCTTGCATAAGGTGTGACTTGCTGTAAGTAGAGCTGCAGGGGCTAGACTGAATGGAAGGATTACTCTCGCCCGAGACGAAGCGACTTAGAATATTCGACATGTTTTCCTTCTGCTGGAAAGAAGCCGTCGAGCTGTACGACTGAATGGAGAGATCAGATTTGTGACCAGTGACAGCCTTGATGTGTCTAGCCTCTATGTTGTGGTCAGACAAAACTGTGACAGACGTAGCTCGAATGCAATGATTTGTTAGGTGAGGGATTATCCCGGCGGCTTTCGACATGGTCTTGAGAAGATTTCCGAGCGTGTTTATACCAAGGGGGGAATTACAGAACCAAATTTCATCATTGTCCACTTGAAACTTGGCACAAATTTCTCTTGGCCGCTGAAACAAAGCGTCGTGATTTGGATTAAGGTGCTTCATGAAGTTTTCTACGGTTTTAACTGGACAACGAGGCGAATTGGGAACTTCAAACATTTTGCCGTCAGCTTCGTCGATGTTGTCGTTCAGACCGCCTTGGTGGTTTTTGGTTGAAATTTATAACGCTTCGCGACGGAACTCGTAGTATCGGCGTCCTTGTGATGTTGAGCGAAGGACCAGCATCTGTTTGGTGAGTTTTCCTAGATTTTCTCGGCCTCGTTTGCCAAAATAGAGGGTAATATAAAACCAAGTTGTTTGCATAAGCTGGCGAGGATTTTGCGAGTCGCTGTTGCCAAGCTGGCCACTTTCGTCAGTACAATTTTTCCAGTTGTTCTGGCGTCATTGCAGCCTTGTGGACAATTGCTCCGACTTTTCCTTCCCTCGTATGTTTCTTACAAATAGCATTCAGGATTTTGTTGGCTTTTTCAAACGCAGGGTCAGCAATTATCGACCAAGGCTTGTTGTTTGGTGCCTGTTTTAAATGCCGGTCAATCGCTGAACGTATACCGCGAAGCGTCGTAACTTTAAATTCGCTACCGTCTCTTTGTCTTGCAGCGGCATAAAATATTTGGAGGCACTGACAAAGTTCGTCTTTTGCCATTTGTTCCAATGGTGTAGTGAATTTAGACTGTGCTGCAAACCACTCTAAAAATACAGTTTTTCTAGTACAAACTTACGAAAATGTTGTGTTATTTAACCACTCGTGAGCGGCAAGTAAAAGCAGATTTATTAATAAAATACGGTTTCTATTTCGTTCCTTACCATTAAAAATCTTCATGCCATATTTTGTGGCCTTTTTAGTTTTCTCAGGGATAGAATTTTCTATCAAACTCTCCAAAAATTCCTCCGAAACGTCTGCAAAACGAGAGTTTACTGCCATATTTTTTCAGGTTTGTTTTCATTTTTCGCAAACGTTGTCCATCACGAATGGTCAACGGTTGAGTAGCCAATCAGAATGTAGGATTTGTAATGGACAATGGTTGGGTGTATACTAATTGTCGATAGATAGCGAGTAGCGAAACAGCCAACTCCTCTGCGCGATTTTTAACGAATTTATTTCAATAAATTATGAAAAACGTTTTGAAATACTGTTTTCTTGCTGGTTTCTACTAAAACAACAGATTATTCGCTCTCGATTTCTATGAGATGATAGTTCATTCGGGCTTCGCCCTCATCAACTATCACCTCATAGAAATCTTGAGCTCATAATCTAATTGTTAAATAGTGCTAATTGTCCGCTAAAAGCACTGATGTCTACAAGGGAACACCCCGCGTGTCCTACTGTAGGTTTAAAATTAAGGCAGACCTTCGGCCTTCAGGAATTCCATATGCAATTAGGGAATTTTGCCAGGTTAAATCAAGAAACATAGGTAACCTCAAAAGGCCTTCCCAAAGCAACCTCATTTTGTCCTGAGTGAGATGCAGGTTTCATTAATGTATTTCGTGCACAGTCTGCACGCGTTGCATTGTCTGCATGCAAGCGTTGGGCAATTTCGGAAGATTACGATTATCAGTATTAAGATATTTATCGTTATCAATCTGATGGCATCCATGCAGCTTTCTGCAAAATGCAATTCACACCAGGTATCCAATTGTTTGGTGAGCATATAAATGTGGCTGTCATAGACCGAGACGGAACAGTGTAGTTGAATTCACACTGAGCCACAGGTCATATTTTTGAATAGTGATTCCACGGTAGTATATATAACATCACAACAAGATGGAACGTTTTGAAGAAGAAATGGTAAAAGGACTTAGACATATGGTTTTGAGACCATTACATTACATTAGATTATATGAATATGCACATTACAAGAAATATTTGTTTCATTATAGGAAGAAGGCCCGGTCTTTTTGGTAGACAAAGGAAAAACGATAGTGAGTGACGAGGATGGTCGTAGAATCTTTGGAGACTTCTCCTTGAAGCTGCAAGGGCAATTAATGTCCAATAACAAATTTGTTAAAGAAAAGCATGGCAACTGGGTGGCTACGTGTACGTCACAAGTGAAAGGGCGTTTGGAAACCAAGTGAGCTATTTTTGTCTGAAAACAATATCTTAATTAAACATTTCCACTAATATGTAGTTACTATATATAGACAGATATCAAGTGTATCGATATTGAAATCATATATATGAATAAAGTGCTCAATACCAAGGTAGATTCACCTGATGAGTGTGCCAAGCATAGGTGACCCTAAAAGGTATATACCGGCCCTGTGTTATGTAACATCAAAACTAGTATAGCGCTGTATAACAGTTGATGTGCCTTATAATTGCAGAACGATAGTACTCCCAGGCACCGCGTTTGATTCGAGAGCGAAATTTTTACAAGAACCTAGAGGGAGTTTTGGCTCTACCATTCTGAACCTTGGTGGGTCAGTGTCGACAAGTACCCTTGCTGACTATTACACATTTTTAAAGAACGACGTGACCAACTCCAATAGAAGCTTGTATAAAGTGCAAAGTTTGGGTTTCCAATTGGACTGATACTGGCTTCTTTCAAAGGAGGTATATAGACCATTTTCTAAAATATTGAATATAGTATGGTTTTAGTATTTTACGTCTGGTCCGCCTGCGGCTACTGTGGGGTCGAAAGTATAGTCATAGAGGACTAAAAGGCTACACATATGAAGAGTCTACATTAGACTGCGTGTATGAATGTATCAGCCTACATTGGCTGTCGTTAGACTGCGTCTCCTTGGAATAATGGAAATATAATGCTAATTAGTTAGGGAGGCGCCATTGCCTTTGATGACATCCATGATAGAGGACAAATGATAAGTTAAGACCGTTTTCTAAAAGGTGAGTTTGATCGCGCAAAGCGAAGTGAAGAACAAAGTTCGGCAAGGTGATTGTTTATCGAAAAGCCTTATCGGGGTGAATTTTTTCGTTAGCCAATCACAATGATCAAATCCGGAAACAAATTCAATTAGTGGATAACGGGCTTTAGTATAAATTTTGCATACGAAATGAGCTTTCCTGCGTTCTGATTGGTTACTACAGTAAATCTGAGGCATTATTTACTAGCCGCTAGTAAATAATGCTTTCCAAAAGAATGGCCTGGCAAAGTTAAACCTTTTTAAACGATGAAAAAATCTCCCAAAAGAAACACAAAAGTTTAGTGTTTTTCTGTAGAAAGGTAAGACGCCTTTAAATATTTTGTATAAAACTTTTTTTGACAATTTATATCATCTAAAAACTCCGAAACATTCGTGATACGCTTCAAACTTTGTCTGTTTTGTTTCAAGTTTTCTAGCCAAAAAATATACTTTAAGGCTGGCACAACCTGGCTGTTAATAATATTTTTAAATCATTTTACTTTGTATATATATTTGTATCTATCCGAGACTCTCTATGGTAACCATATTCACTTTTAAATGTTTGTTTTTGTCGTGCTTTATCAATATATTTATAATTATGTTTTCGAAACTCGCATGTGAGATTTGTATATTAGTTATAATATCATCAGTTTTTCGGTTGAATTTTCCTATTTTTCTCAGTTTTTTCTAGACAGAATAACCAGAATCTCAACAATATATTTTAAATGTCAATTCACCGCTACAATTTTATCTTTCATGCCTATAGGCATTGATCTATTCTTTGCAAAGTGTGTTTTTTTATACTCTGTTTTGCTGAGGCTGAAAATAAACAATTTGTCGTTTGGAAAATTTTTCGAAAAACAAAGTTCGTAAGTTGAGTACAGCATTTCCCCACATACAAACGTAGCCAGTCAGCCTGTCCTTGTGCATTATATTCTAAACAGAGATTTAGTAAGATAAAAAACTTTGTTGTGTTCTCGAAAAAGGAAACTATTTTTGAAAGTGCGTGCGAACAAGAAACACTGCAACACTTAAAATAAAGCAACCGTAAACCGGCTGAACACAACTTCATTTCTGATTTTTAAACTGATCTTTAAAGCTGTTGTTTAATTTCGTATACAAATTTATACTAAAACAATTATTCGCCTCAGGCTCAGTGATTATGGTGAATATTCACCGAGAATCATTTCGGCGAATAATTGTTAATTATAATCATTAAAATCTTTCTTACTGTAATTGCAGTTGCATATTAGTCAGGGAGAATTGTCAGGCAAGGTGTACGAATATATTTCGTTGACGACGAAGATATTTACACTCATGGAACAGATTTAGGCAGGCATCTTCTGGATCACCATAGCTTGCGATCTGTTGTCAGAGGTAACAAAAATCTTATACCCAACTATTTCACACAAATTGTTTTACAAGTAAATGTTAGCTGCTTTATCTAAAGAACTTTAAAAATTATAAAGAAATCTCCCTTAAGTTGGTTTTCACTTTCATATGTTTTTATAGTCGAGAATTTAATTGGTATGTTGTACTCCGCTGAACGATTTCGAAATGTCGGGAAATCCTTGACTTTAGAAACACTTGCAAAGGCACAAGGAATCACTGGAGCTGGACATCTCCTTCTTTGTTCCTGTTGTGACCAAACAATAAGCGATGTCTCAATGTACGTTATCACATATGAAGAGTGTTTCGCTACTATTCTTAGGTTATCAAATTATAAAATTACAAAGTCGTTTTCTCTTTTAGCAAGATGTTAATGTCGGCGTTTGTAACCACTAGTCTGGTTTGTCTTGTTGATGATCCAAACATCAACACAACCTTCAGTGAATTTTTACTCCACGTGCATGGGGGGTTTCCACAAGGATCAACGAGAACGGGGCTAACAGTTCCACGTGATAGCATCCTCATGAGCACAAACCATCAGGAAAGCGAAAGGTACAGTAATATTACTCAAATTATACATTTCATCATATATTTACAATGGCGTTTGGAAATGGCTATAACACGTTATCGTACAACATTTAATAAACCAAAAAGACCTATATTTTAGGCGGGAAAACGTGAGAGGTCTTATTAGGAACCCCGAAAATAATGATTTTCTCTCTCTTTTTTATATCAAAAGGATATACGGACGGTGTATCCGAATCGAGTACAAGAAAGATACAAACTTCTCTTTCGAGGATGAGAAAATGTTAAACGAACATTTGCAGAATCTTGTAAATGAAAACAAGGTACATTTAAATCCGACGTTAGAAGTGTATTACTGTAAAATAAGTTATGGAAACAGATAATCAGATCAATGTGTGACAAAGATTGCTCAAAAAGCAATGTTCAATACTTAAAATCGGTTGTTTCTGTTAGGGTTTCCTGGTGGCATGGGTTGTGCTTTTTCAAAAGTTGTGGCTCAATAATATAGATGAGCCAGTAAACAAAATCAGAGCGTTGCTGAATTGCTGGTGCCCGAACAAGACCAAGACAGATGGCGTAAGGGTGCAGCGAGTATTTTGCACACCTATGCTGTTGTAAGTAACAAACTCATATTCTGCATATGCGTAATAGAACTGAATGCGTAATTAAAGTGCATGATAGTATTAGACCCATTGTCGGATTTACATTTTGTTAGAGTTTTATCTGGAACGAGAAGATCATTGTCCCAGACCCAGTGGCAGTGCCAGTGGGCAGGCGCCAATTGATATAATATGTGAAATCGATCAATTTCGCCGACATTAAATGCGTATCCTATGCGAAAAACTTTTAAATTCCCATTTTTTACAAGAACTTTCGCCAAACACTAAAATAGCGTACGATCTCCGTTCGCCAAGGGGAAAACGGAATTACGAACAGGTTATTATTGCCATGTCTCTGAACAAGGATGCTTACCCTTATCCTTATGTTATATTGCTTAGTGCATCCTGGATGGAATAAAAATCGCCAATACAAGACAAGCAATTGTTGCCGAACGAGAAAGCATTGCTCTCCATGATAATGGTAAATTGGAATTTCCAAAATTTGCATGACATTTATATTAAGGCAACCCTTTCTGGCATGCATGGTTGAACATTTATGATTCCACAACCTCTCTTTTGTAGTTAATACCCAAAGTATAACCAGCCAATGCCATCAAGTTTGGCAGAAACAACGAAAAGTAAGTTGTGGTGCTATTATTTATGGTATTGATTATATACTATATGAATGAATGCATTATTTAAAGAAGAATTGGGCAGATAGTATAGTTACGTTTATCTCAAAGTGCTGCCATGCATCTGAAGATTCCTTCTTCGAATGAAACAGGCTGCAGCGGATATAAGGCAGCGAAAGTAGGTATTTGCAATGCCTTGAATATTTCGTGAACCAAAGCCAAAGGACAAACCTATATTTACTATGTATAAATATTTTTAGATGCTAAACGTCACAGAAGGCGTCTTCATTTTGCCTCAGGAACCGTATGGATGCTGAATAGTGTGAAAAGTATGTATTAATTTGTTAGTAATTATTAAAACTATTCTTTTCTATTTCTTTAAATATAATTCTTCCATAAAATACGGGACATATTACTTAAAATATCAATTATACTAAATTTAAGGATTCTCTACGTACTTTTATACCATGATTTTCTACTTTTATAAAAGGTACTACAGCTGCCATTGTCAATGATCAAGGCAGAATGGAAGAGGAGCAGTGCCTTCTTTGCAAGCAAAACATTCCACCTAGCAGGAAGGGTGGTCAATTAGTAAATTGGATCCACTGTGACACTTGCAAAAATCGGTTTCACTTGTAAGTATTAAGGTTTCCAACTTCCAATTACTAGTTTTGGATTGAGAGCAATCTTAACTTAATTTTATTTTGTTATAGTATAGATTATAACTTGGTGTCAAGGGTCTTCAGTAGTTATGCAGTGTTTATGTATACACTATGTCAATGTGTGACGTTTATAAGCTAAGGAAGGATGGGGTGGGTTGGAGGTTTTCTCAAGAGAAACGTCCATATGACGTTTATTGTGGGCCAAATTGATAAGTGATGCTTCCCTAACAGCAACAGATGTCAAGAACCAAATTCTGCAAGCTGACTATAAGCAGAAATGTTTATGAATGTTGTCTCACATTTTGTTACTTATATGTGAACATTCTTAATTAACTACATATATTGAAATCAGCTTTCATTACAAGTTGCAGCGATTTTGTTGCCCATGTCACTTTGCCTTTAGACCAATGCAGAAAATAGAAATGCATAGATTTTTGGTGCAGGTGTTGAGGTTTTTTACTATATGCTTCCGCTGATGTTTATATACTACCGGCCCTATTAAGTATTAGACAATTAGTATTAACAACAAAAGACAAAGATGAAATTTTCTACTGGTTCACTATTAAAGTCAAAACGTCTCCTTGGTATTTCCTTTTCATGGTATAGAGTGTGCCTGAAAATGAAGAAGAAGGATGTCCCAGAACAATGGCTATGTAGTAACTGCAGCTGTAAATAATGGATTTCCTTCAGCTTTCAATGTAAATAATTGTACAAAAATATGACTTAAATAAATGAACTATATATTTTAATGAATATTGCTTGTTTTTATTGCTAGATGTTGTGGAGTAGCAATACATAGTCATATTACTCAAATACCAAGGTTCAAACGTTACCCCCCCCCCCAGAAAACTACTCTTCCCCCCCCTCTCCCAACAATGTGAAGAGTGTTTTAACATTCCTATCAACAAACCTTGCATTTATACTGAAAACTCAGTCTCAAGATCACAAGATGGAATATATAAAAATATAATTATGTAGCATTGTAGCGGAAATCAATCTAGCAGAAGCTATTATTTAAAATATTATACCTCAACTTCAAATTGTCCAATCAGAAAGCTCAGTTTGTGCCACGTGAGCATGAAATTAATCGCGATATCACGCCTTACGTCATCACTTAGCGAGCCTGCGTTCCTTTAGACAATGTTCCACCCACTGAGCTAAATATATCTGGAGGACGTGCCGCTAATGTTTGCCCGGCAGAAAAGTGAAGCAAAAAACATGGCGGATTTTGGCTTGCTGACGCCATATATGGTCCTAAATTATCATGGTAATTACCACTGACAACCGCGATACTGTGCTTTCGATGAACACCCTCCTGGTTTTTGCACTAATATTTTATGCTTTCGACCTTTGTTTTTGAGCTAAAAAATCTTGATATTTTTTCTCTTTTTTTGCTTGTTTCACAAAGTCGAGGAACGATTACCTTTTTGTTCCGCTTGTAGATGCAACAATTCACTATAAAGGAAGAATATTGCTTCTCACCGGTAAGACTTGCATTTACTTTCTAGCTAATTTCTACTCGGCTTTCTACATTATACTCAGTCGACTTGGATAGAAATATTTTAAAAACAGACATAGAAAACTTGTAATGTACATAAAATCTTGTTGTTTTGATTCAGAGCTGGCCATGTTGCTTTTTAATTAGTTTGAAAAGTTTTATAGTATAATTAATTTTATACTTGTTGGTTTTCTGGCCTTTTCTATACGTGCAGTCCTTTCATAAATTATAAATAGTAATACAGTTAATATATGGTGTCAATTGTCAAAATCCTTACACTTGCCATACATGCATCCAACGTAAAGAAAGTTAAGTCGATCCAGAACTTTGCATGTAAAATCATCACGAAATCCAGGAAATATGACCACGTAACTCCACTTCTACGTGAATTAAATTGGATCCCAGTGGACAAACTTCTATATTTTAGAGACGCTATTTTGACCTACAAATGTGTAAATAACCTCGCACCCGACTACCTTTGTAACAAATTGATAAAAAGGTCATCAATCCACAACCATAGGACTCGTACTCATGACTCTCTTCAAATACCGCTACTTAAAACTGCAGCTGGTCAACGGTCATTTACATATAGAGCTGTCCACATTTGGAACAACTTAGACAAGAACCTGAAAGACAGCTTTTCTCTTAAAACCTTTAAAGCGGCACTGAAGAAACAGTTGCTTGCAAAAGAAAACATTTTAGTATAACCAACTAAATTATGTACATAGTTAAGATCATTGTTTATAAAACTTATATATGTAACCTCTACTGCATGCATGTAACTGTAAATAATTTCTGAAAAACCCTTTTTAGGGAGAAATTTATTAAATATCTATCTATCTATCTACATTACATAGGCTTTGTAACCCAGATTATATAAAAGACAAGCAAGTTGTCCTTGGCAAACTTGCTATTCTTCCAGGGGTTTTTTTGTAGCAGCAGTTACCTGCTGCATAGTTAAGTTTTGTAGTATTTATATATGGCCTATGAGCTAGGATACCAACCATTTCAGCACCCTGAAAAAAGTGCCCTAGTAAACATTTTACTATAGTTTATATTAGTTAATATATAAAAATAGATTTACCCACTTTCCCCTTAGGATGGCAGAAATTCCTCCATAGTGGGAGTCTGGATCTTTTCTGGAATGACCCAATATATCTTCAAAGTGTCCTCATAATTACAAGTTCATTAACCCATTGACTGGCCGTACCCTACCACTGACAAGTAGAATAATCTGGCATTAGACAGAGTAAAATGCTAAATCTGGGTGCATTGTAAGCAAATGGTTATTATTTGGATACAAAAATGTAAAAAGATATGAGACGTGTGAATGGATTGTACTGCATCAAAACCATATAAAATATTATGTTCAAATAGCAGAAATAATGGTGTTAATAGTGGTGCACCAGAGAAAATTTTGATCTGGCCAGAAATGAAACTGTCAAAATGGGGCTATGGCCAGAACGTGGAACTAAATTCTGGCCATAACTTGGAACTAATGCACCAGTCATTGTAAATCCCGCCTCCCCCCACCCGGGAAATAGAAGGGAAAGCAGGGACAAATGCCCAGTATTACGAGTTTGTTGTTCCTCGATATATGGGGAATGTGCTCTCTGTTGCTGTCTCGTATTTCTAGGTCGGGACAGTGGTGTGGACATTGGACTTCATTTTTTGCCCCGGAATAAGTTCTGGTGCACCCCTAGTAAGCAATTTTTTCTCACACCATTGTCTATAAACAACCAAAGTAACTTTTATTGTTTCTCGTTTCCATTGCAGACTACACCCCCTATACTTTCCGCTCGGTATGCCACTGATAATACCATAACTTGATTGTATAGTTTGGTTCTTAAAATTATATACAGTACTGCTAATTAGTAATTGTTCTTTGAAAATGTCAAATTAAAATAAGACAAAATTTATTATGCTTTTCCAAACATGTTGCATGTGTATTAAATTGTGTATATATCTACTCACTTGGATTATCCACCAAACCCAGTATTCTAGTTCAACCAAGTGAAGTGCAAAACAATCTTTGAAGTTTACCTTATCACAACCCGCACACCCGATAACCTATATATACAGAACTTACGGTTACAGCTCAGCAACTGGCCTCTGTAGCTCAGTTGGTTAGAGCGCTGCACCGGAATCGCAGGGCCGTGGGTTCAATTCCTGCCAGAGGACCTAGCGTTGCATTTTTCGCAACCGTTCCTGGTTAGGTCTTAAATTGTGTATATATCTACTCACTTGGATTATCCACCAAACCCAGTATTCTAGTTCAACCAAGTGAAGTGCGAAAAGATCTTTGAAGTTTACCTTATCACAACCCGCACACCCGATAATCTATATATACAGAACTTACGGTTACAGCTCAGCAACTGGCCTCTGTAGCTCAGTTGGTTAGAGCGCTGCACCGGAATCGCAGGGCCGTGGGTTCAATTCCTGCCAGAGGACCTAGCGTTGCATTTTTCGCAACCGTTCCTGGTTAGGTCTTAAATTGTGTATATATATACTCACTTGGATTATCCACCTAACCCAGTATTCTAGTTTAACCAAGTGAAGTGCAAAACAATCTTTGAAGTTTACTTTATACATAAAGGACTGTGTTAGGTACTGGTCATTAATAATGGGAGGGAGGGCGGTGGGGGAGAAAAGGGGGCGGTCTCAATTATTTTTACCCTGAATGGGGGCAGCCTCAATTCTAAAAATATGTGCTACTCACTGGGGCTACTTGAAGTGTTTTGATGAGACCATACAACAAAACATTGACCATGTAGTATAAATCAATAGATGTAATATAAATGACTTCATACAAGTTTTATAATAACATTAAAAATTTCACACTGTTCACAATTCATGTGGATGTGACATCACATGTTCCTGTTTCAAGCTATTTTAGCACTAAAGTTTAGGATACAGGAAGAGCCCCTTAGAAAGCAACAAGTTTAATACCAGGAATATCAATCTGCAATATTCCCAACGAAATTGTAAATACCAGTAGCCTACAAGCTTGTCATTCAACCCCAAGGGGTTCCCCTCAAGGAAAATCATCCAGCTTTAATACATAGCTTAAAATAATATGGCGTTATAAAACAGAATAAACTAATAAAAGGGCTGCTTTTGGCGTGGTGGATTAAGAAGAGACGTAACTGCTGGTTATCCCTGAGCGATGGCTATTTGATAAGTAAAATTGTCTTGTGTTATAATATAGAGTAAAATCGTCTAGCATGATATGGGGGGGACAGTCTGAAATATTCGATATCGATTTGGGGGCAATGTTTGGAATTTCTAATCCACCGCCCCCTCCCCCCCTCCCATCATTAATGACCGGTCCCTTATTTTGGGATAAATTCTGCAATGATGTATATAAGTAATATGCAAATGTTGTTGTAAAGTTTTCAGTAGAGACAAAAGCATAAAAAAGACAGGGGGGACAAGAGAAAAACAAAAGAATGCAACCTAACTCCTATGCTTTAAGCTATGAAGTTACCCCTGGCCAATACTTTTTTATTGGGATAGTGGAGGGTTTATAAGCTACTGTAGTGGCCTTTTAAGGATATGTTGCTCATTCAAAGTGATAGTCAAAACCTATCAGACACAGAAACTACAATTCTAGTCCTTCAAATATTGAAAGTATCCCCAGCCCAGCCTACGACATCTGACCAGAAATCTAGATAGAAATCGCCTTTCCAAGATCAGCTGCCCCACCACCCTGACCTTCTTCTGGCACCACTTATATTATGCGTCGATTGGCACATAACAGGTACAAAGCCCTGATTCTTTGATGTCCTAATTCCCTCTTATTGCTCTTAAAGATAGCAGCACACAGAGATAATTTTCCAAATGCTAAAAATACATGCAACTTATTCAGAACATCACAAAATAGTATGAAACTAAAATGTGGAATTACAAAGTATTCCATTGCTTTGAGGGAAGAAACTGACACTACAGGTATTAAAATGCTTGTGGCTAAAATAACATACTGTCCAAAATTGTACCATATACAAGAGCCTCCTTTAAGCCTGAATAAGATATATTCTATCATGGCTCGACAAATTCTTTCGTGAAATATAATATAAATAGTATGTAAACGGAAATATTTACGGAATTTTTACAGTATTAAACCTGTTCGCTCTGGTTTCAAATATCATCTTTGCAATGCCCACATCAGTTTTGAGGTTTTAGTATTTGTTTGTCGTCTTTAAAGGATGAGAATAACGTGTACGACTTGCAAATCTTTGAACAAATGGTCAAAGGTAAAAAAAAATATGTTGAAAAGTCGTAAACAACGAGAATTTTAATACTGCAAAGAGCTAAAATATTTTCCAAATCCAGGGGAGTGTAAAAGTTGTAGCGGGCTCAAACTTGAGCCTGTCAGTGGTAATTACCATGAGCATTTAGGACCATATGTGGCGTCAGCAAGCCGAATATCCGCCATGTTTTTTGCTTCACTTTTTTATGCCGAGCACTTTCTCCAGTAATATAGTATAGCTCAGTGGTTCCACCCCATGTTCCCCGCGTAGACCACGCGAGACAACACGCACGACTCAATGCGTGAAAATGGCGGGATGTTACCTTCAATGATCCAAAGGATACAAGCTCAAATATTTTAAAGGGAAAACATCAAACTCAGGTAAAAATAAGAAATTAAACATTGTATTCGCTTAGTTATTCAGCAAGTTTATTCTCAACTTAGTGAGTTCTTTAACTTTCGGTATAATATATCATTTATAGACCCTCCGCTCGGGGGATTCGGCAAAATATTACCCTCAGTGTTGATATTTCCCTCGGGGCAAACTGCAAAGCCCCTCGGGAAATATCACTTCGGGTAATATTTCGCCGAATTCCGGGTCTATAAATGACAAATGTACTATAGCCAGCATGTCCGGCACATATAGGGGAGTGAGGCAAGGGAAAAAGAGAGAAAGGCAAGGGAAAAAGAGAGAAAGGCCTGCCAGGATGCCACTTGAAAAACTGTTTTGAGATTAAAGCACTCTGTGAGTGCATTATCGGGATTTACAAGCACGAGTTCACGAACAAGGAACGAGAGTTTCATACTGAACAAGACGCAGTCGAGTGCAGTATTAAACTTCGAGTTCCTTATTCGTGAACGAGTGCTTGTAAATCACGATAATGCACGAACAAAGAGTGCTTTAAACGTTTTAATATTCAATTTGAGTGAACGCTTTGGCGGTATTTTTTTATTTATGAATTATGAGCAAAAACATCAGTCTGTTTACTGGTTCCTTGTTTAGTTTTGATAATATTCAAAAGTGTTTTTAGAATATTTTAAAACGACAAATAGCTTTTATATAAGAAACAACCTTGTTGTTGTTGTTTTGAATCTGTCTGCCGAATTACGAATATATTTTCAACCCGCTTCGGCACTCATTCACAACTTAATATATTTATTATTATTATTATTATTATTATTATTATTGAGAATACAATACTTTGCAAATATTACCTAGAATATTTGAAATACGTATGTTTACATTATAAAGTAATATATATTTTTATGAAACAAACTAACTAACTAGCAATATTAAAATGGGTGGTCATCCCAAATCTTAACACATGCAGGTATAAAACTATTTTTAAAACGCATAGTCCTACTCTTAAAAAGTTCAAAACTGCGTGGGTGACGCAATGAATAGTTAATTTGTCTCTGTTCCGGGATTAATTCTCTTAGCTTGCTGGTGGGCTGCAAAGCAGATTTGTAAAATCGTTTACAGATTTCAGTTCTTCTTTCACTTAGTAATTCGAGACTTAGTTCTGCGATTGCTTCCTTATATGATGTTCCTGGTACGAGGATTTTCAAGGCACGTTTTTGAATCTGTTCAATTTCCTCGTTGTTTGCTAAGGTCAATGAGAAATGCCAAACCGGGCACGCATACTCCAATATTGGTCGAATGAAAGAGCAAAACACTTTGCGTAGATGATTCACCGAAAAACCACTTCGTTTCAAGATGCGTAATATATATAGTCGTTTACTGGCTTTCCCGCACATATATTCCACATGGATGTTCCAGGATAAGTCAGATGTCAAATAGATTCCAAGTAGTTTAAAACATTTCACAAGTTCCAGAGGCTGACCGTCTATGACAATTGGGTCCAGGGTGGGAGGTGTTTTCAGAAAAGAGACTCGGAACTCTTTAGTTTTTTTTACGTTGATCAACATGCGGTTGGAGGAAGACCATGTCGAAATCGAGTCCACTTGCGCTTGAATAATAGAAGTATTAAAAGGGTGTGAGAGAATTTCGTAAGATGAACTATCGTCTACATACTTATACATTGGATAGTCGGGGCATAAATCATTTATCATGACAAGGAAGAATAGTGGACCAAGTCTTGTACCCTGTGGTACTCCAGCATGTGTAGCTTTCCAACTGGATTTGGTATTGCCCAACTTTACTCGCTGCTTTCGATCTCGGAGAAAATTTTCGCACCATTTTAAAAGAATAGCAGGTATCTTCATCTGCTCGAGCTTATGTAAAATAATGTTATGGTCTATTCTATCGAAGGCCTTGGAGAAGTCAATCATACATGAACGGACGATTGTTTTGGGAGAATCAGTGGCTTCGAGCCAGCGGTGAACTAAATGGACCAACGCATGCGTCGTTGATACTCCTTTCAAACCCGATAAAAGGGTTGATACTCCTTTCCCGACAAATTCATGCGTCGTTGATACTCCTTTCCCGACAAATTCCGAAATATAAGGATATAGCCAGTCAAAGACATGGCCTTCCAAGATCTTACTCAAAACTG
The DNA here is from genome assembly GCA_016169945.1 of Trachythela sp. YZ-2020. Classification (NCBI taxonomy): domain Eukaryota; kingdom Metazoa; phylum Cnidaria; class Anthozoa; order Malacalcyonacea; family Clavulariidae; genus Trachythela; species Trachythela sp. YZ-2020. Next base: position 26,201 of record JADLSH010000032.1, on the reverse strand, counting down.
CAGTCAGCGAGATTGGCCGTAGGTCGTTGTCAATTGATATGGGTTTCGGAACTTTCGGTACAGGAATGACGTCCGCACTTTTCCATAGGATTGGTACCTGACCCTGTGATATGGAGGCATTAAAAATGCTTGTAATTGGAGGGGCAAGGATGGAGGCAAAATCCTTTAAGATCCAGTTCGGTATTAAATCCGGGCCAATTGATTTTTTAGTTTGGATTTGGGACAACGCTTTTTCAACTGAGTCAACACTGATGCTATAATCGTAAAGAGTCGGGTCAACAATTGGGGTGTTGGGAGAAAGTCGGATTTGTTCCGTTGGGAGTGATGGAATATCTTCTGTCGATTTACAGAAGGAAACATTTATCATCTCAGCTAGATCCTTGCCATAACGGAACTCGCCATCATGAAACATACTGGTCAGAAGATTAGGCTTTGATAGGCCGGCTAATTGTTTTACTTGACGCCACCATTTACTTGGATTGACGTTTCCATTATTATTGACTTTTTCTTCATAGAAGCGACGACGGGCATTTTTGCATTCGCGACTGCACCTGTTTCTGTAAAATTTATACGTAAAACTGAAACCTTTCGTCCAGGCTTTTTGACGTTTTGAGATCAAATCTTTGATTTTTCGAGTCATCCAAGGTTTATCATTATGATGAACTTTGATGGTGTGAATAGGAATGAACGTATCTAATGCCGACTGTACAGTGGACATGAAACAGTCTAGTTTGTCCTTACAAGACTCAAGATCAGAAACCATAGACCAGTCGTATGTATTCAAAAAATGTCGAAGGGCATCCTTGTTGGAGGGATTACACACTCTAAACTGAATTAGTTTCTTTGGAATTGTTTCGCGAGAAGATGGGGTGCTCGGGGACAAAAGGACACTTGAATGATCCGACGCTGCTATGGGAGGAAGAATATGAACTTTATCATAAAATGTTGGGACAGAGGTGTAAATTTTGTCCAAAATATTGCTTCCACGGGTAGGTTTATCAACTAGTTGCTTCAGTTTAAACAGGGCTTTCAGAATGATTTGAGGTAGGCGGCTGTCCCAAAAAAGTAGTCGTCTGTGACTAATAGTGATCGAGAGTCAAAAGCCAACTCTGAATCTAATTTAATATTATCGCTTTTTCGACAGCGAACAAACGAAATTATTAAAGGTAGCTGAAAGCTAACTCCTTTCTTTGTTACTTCAAATTTGAATTAATCTTCCAAATTTAATGGTGAACAGACCGTGTTTGGCGAGATTCCATGTGGAACATCGATTTGCTTTTAATTTTTACTCTGACCAGATGAAACGTACAGGCTGTAAAACTTAAAGTAGCCGGCGGAACTCCGGCGGCCACCGGCTTATTTTGAAAGCCCTGGTTTAAAGGAAGAACACAAGTTTCTAGGTGTAAATTCGTAAAATAAACTAAATAAACAACACATGTTTACGTTTAAATACGGAATTATTTTAGAAATTTGGCCACTTCGTGGTTTTGGGATTGTCTTCGGTTTAAAATAAAGGAAATCTTATAGACTTTTCCATTCGTGAATTCGGGCGCCATCTTGCCGAGCTGATATAAACTATAACGGCACGGCCGTGCGTTGTTGCTATATAAAATGTACACACGTGGTACGAATTGACCAATAAGAACGCGAGTTTACGAAAATTGAATATTAATGTGCATTAGTTCATTACACAAAACTTTGAGCCAGTGGACTCAGTACCTCAATAATTTGAGGAAGTTCCGTAAATAACTTCCTGTGTTTGAATTGACGGTTTATTGACCAAACATATTTTATGCAATATATAACATGAAAACATTTAGTTACGGGTTCGCGGCCCTCGCCTACGAAGTTGTAAGAACCTGAATGTTTTGTATATTGTTTTGCCGTTTCGTATTTTTACATATTTGTTTGATACAAATTATATTGTGCACGGCAGTATGCTTTTTATGAATTTTAAGTGTAAATTCTGACACTAATTTTCATTTCTTACCTGAAACAATCTGTGAATTATTGAGGTATGTATTTTACACAATATATCCACATATGTATATCCATAGATGCATGTCACTGTCGCCACTATACCTGAGTAAAATATTAGACTAGTATGGTTTATAACCCCTTCTGCAATCATTTTCAAATATTTTAGGTATTTCCTTTGTGTGCGGGTTGGGATAAAACGCGGGAAAAGGAATAAAGCACAGAAAAAGGGATAAAACATGGGAAAAGGGGGAAAACGTGGGGAAAATTATAAAACGTGGAAAAAGGGATAACGCGCGGGGAAAAGGATAAAACGCGGATAAAAGGATGAAACGCGGAAAAAGGGATAAAACGCCGAAAAAGGGATAAAAACACGGAAAAAACGCTAGGCCGTAGGATGAGGGTCGAAAATATGCTTAGAAAACAGATTCCGTAGCACCCCTCGTGTAACTGCATAATTTTTACATGAATCGATAGATTAGAACTTACTTAGTTAGAATCCACTTCCCACCAAGCGAAATAGTTGCACAAATTGAAGTACAACCTCTCCAAAGTTCGGGCTTCCTCATATTTCCAAATCCATGAACGGCCATTGTTGTGTTGCAACTACGCATGCGCTTGACCACAAAACACTTAATGCGCACACGCAGATAGGAAAAACTGATCTCAATAAAATGTCGAAAATTCGAATATCCTCATGTTTTATGCATTTTGAAGGCTAACCGAGCAACTTTCTAAAGTTACTCGTCAAAGGCTTAAGAAATTTGTCGATTGCAGGACTAAATGGGCGAAACTTAATTGCTTGCAAGCTGAGATAGCGAAGGATTCGTATGATAAGTTTGATGACGAATTCGTCAATTCATACTTGGCAGAGAACACAAACGAAAGTTTTGATTTAGAATAGTACCACCACATGAAATGCTACAATAAATTTAGCGATGAAGAAAAGATCCGTAGACAACAGAGAAAAGAGGAAAACGGAGCTAGTACAAGCACGGAAAAGGTCGCTAATACCATAGACTTCCATAGACCACACATGCCACATGGAACCAGCCGTGGAACCCAGAAGAAAGATTATACGCAATTCAGTTAAGGAACCAAGTAAGACCTTGCCTCAAAGAAACAAGCATGTACTACCAGAATGCTGCATTATTTGTGGAAGAAGATTCGTCTTGGTTTTCAAGAGACATGGTATGATTATGTACAATTTCTTGTGTACAGTATCTTTTAATATATTCTATGGACAACCTTTTGGTGGAAAAGTTGTCATATTGTGCCTTATTGCCTTGTGCATATACCTATATGATATTTTAGAGTACCTATTGGGTGCGTTGGATCTTAATTGGTTAAATTATCCAGATAATAAGTTTATTTAAACACAGGGGCGCCGGAGCCACGGGGGCAGCGGGGGCAGCTGACCCCGCTGCCCTTATAGTACGGGGGCACGCGGGGGCAACCGGTTGCCCTTTTTCTTAACAATAAAGTGCATTGTAATGAATAAATTATTATTATTGTGACCGGACTAGTCCTCATAGGTTTAATAAGGATTATGACCGTGCAGTTTAACTAGATTACGTTATCTGGATGTATGATTTATATGTGTATAGTCTAAAAATGTGTAGACTTTCATCCTTTTGTGTATTTTATATTGCGTTTTAATATATTCAGAATTATGTAAAATCTCCACTCAAAATGCAGGAAATGGCATTTCAGAGAGTACTGTAGATTTCAGAGAGTACAGGCATTTCAGAGAGTACAGAGAGTACAAATTTCTCGCGCCTTCGGCGCTCGTGCCCTTTTCATGGGGCTGCCCCCGCCGCTTCGGCTACCTTCCGGCGCCCCTGTTTAAACAGACATAATATAAGCTACTCTGGTTTGTAAAGTTTATGAACACGATGTTCATAAACTTTACAAACCAGAGTAGCTTTATTTTAATACCTGGTTGCTGTGAATTTTATCTTGCTGAAGTTGGGTAATATGTCAAATTCACCCTGCTTTAGTTGGTAAATGCCATTTTTAAACAGGCATTCTAAACTTGTATGTTTTGTGTAGAATCGAAAACACAAGTGTTGGCAAGTGAACACCACTAGTGTTGGCAAGTACAATTGATGCTGGTTATTACGTAAGATAAAGACTGTGTTGCATTGGAGGTCTGTTACCACAAAGTTTGCTATAGCAACTATACCATATTCCTTGCAAGGGAGGCACGACCACAACATGTGCACCAGTGTATGAAATATCTTACAACTTATTCTGTAAAGAACTCATCGAAACTGAAATCATCAAGGGAAAAGCAATAAAGTACATGATGGACTTACTTGAGAAATTTGTTGTTATTGCTAAGGAAACTGAGAATGTGGATGCATCGAAATACAGGTCTTCCAAGCTCAAGAAACGGCTAATTAACAGTTATCCCCAGCTGGTATTCTATTTGTCTAAATCTAGAAATGTTAGTGAAATTGTGTATGCTGATAACTTGGATACTTCTGATTTAGTTGAGGAACATATGTTGAATAAAGCCGAAAATACTGATGAAGAATTTGATGAAGGCGACTGCATCGGTGAAGGACATGATGACAATTCTTATACAGAAACAGCTGCGAATTCTCAAATTAACAAGTTGCCAGTGTTATACAATGCAGCATTAATTCTTGAACAAAAGGTTCAAGAAATCCCCTTGAGCTTGATCTACCTTGGCCTCCATTAGCATCAGATCTGACAATGACTAATGTGAAGAAGTGGTTCCATGTGAGTTTTTCAACACACTGGCTTGGATCTGCGGATTCTCGTCAGAACCCACTTTAAACAATTATGAGGAAATAGACCATAAAGAAAGTGACAAACTGATGTCAATCACACAAGACCTAGTAAACTTAATAAACTAATCAAAGGAATCCCACTCAGTTATACTTATATCTTTATTAAGTGGCTTGGAACATTGCATGTCTCACTCATTGTATTGTCTCATGAAACAGCACTAGCACAGTTGAATATATCTAAGGACTCTACTGTTCCTCCAGGTTTATTGGTGATGTACCAACTACACTTGCATGGGATAACGATGACTTTTCTGAAGAAACTAGATCTGGAAAGGGAACAACTCATATAAGTGGAGGAATTATCATTCAAAGGGATACTGCTGTATCTTGTGATTCAGAGAGAAGAGCGAGTGTTTCCAGAAAGAAATCAGTCCTAGCACCATCAAAGGATATTGAACCATATTTTCTTGGAAAAAGAAAAACTGTTAACTTGAGTGATGCAATTTCTCTATTAAGACCCCCCCCCTCCTGTAAGCAATTAATTTATAAAATCGTGAAGCGTGAAAGTATTGTATTTTAAAGATAATTATGATATTTTACAGATACTTTGGTACGTAACATCACTGTACCCGATGTTGCATATTTATAAAGAGAATCAAACGTGCAAACAGACTCTTTGTATATATTAGAGATAACCCCCCCCCCCCCTTCCCCCCAAAAAAATTAATAGAGAAATTACGGTATGCATGTTCTAGAATGTTTAGGATTGTGGTAATATTTAAAGCCTGAAAAACAGATATGCTTGCAAACGTCATGCAATTGATGTAGTATAAAATAACATCATATTTTTAATAAGTTATAATTGTAATGTTGGCTTGACACGGTACATTGCTTAGAATGTTTGGCGAACTCCAAAATGTACAGAACATAAAAATATATATTTTTAAAACACTCCGATGTCATCTTGTTTTACTTCAGCCCTGCTTTAGCACATTCCATAATTATGTTTCATGTCCAGTTCAGAGTTGAGATCAGTTTTTCCTGTCTGCGCGTGCGTATTAAGTGTTTTGTGGTCAAGCGCATGCGTAGTTGCAACACAACAATGGCCGTTCGTGGATTTCGAAACACGAGGAGCCCGAACTTTGGAGAGGTTGTACTTCAATTTGTGCAACTATTTCGCTTGGGGGGAAGTGGATTCTAACTAAGTAAGTTCTAATCTATCGATTCATGTAAAAATTATGTAATTACACGAGGGGTGCTACCGAATTGAACATTTTCGACCCTCATCCCACGGCCTACGCGTGAAAAGGGATAAACGTGGAAAAAGGGATAAAACCACTGAGCTATATAATACCTGGAGGAAGTGCTCAGCAGAAAAAAGTGAAGCCAAAAACATGGCGGATTTTGGCCTTTGCTGACGCCAGAATGACGCCACTGGTTCCTTTTGCCCATGGTAAATACCACTGACCGACCGCGATCCTAATCTAAAACGGACTCTTTCATCCCCCTGGTTTTTTAAACAATTTGTTTCATTTTTGAGTTTAAAAGTATTTTTTCGTTTTACAACGTGGATAGAAACGTGAGGTTTTGCTCCGCTTGTGAATGCCACAATGGTACAACTCGGTGTTAAAGAAAACATTTTTTCACTCCGGTAAGGTTGCATTACGTTTTCTGTACTTTTACGTTGTTAAAGATAGGAAAAACCAAAATTAAAAAACTTGAGTAATGAGTATTTATATGCTGGCGCTGTATTAAACACCTTGTACAGAAATGATTTTAAAATGTGTACAGAAACTTTTATTTTTATTTTTAATAGCAATTGTAGTTTTTCAAAGTTCATGGTATTTTATTAAAATATGTGCACTCGGCCGATCATTTTTCTACAGTAATAGATGCACGTTGTTCTTTATATTTTATGTCATCGTACCGTTGGGATTTATAGCCATTGCTAGAACATCACATTATAGACAAACTCGGTCTCGTGCTGGTTTTGATAACAAAATTCCCGGGCTGTAATATTTCAACTTGTTTGAAACGGCATTGTCAGACTCATTAATATACTTAAATAATAGTACTGTGAAGTAGTTTGGTATATATAGATTTTTTCCTCTGTGGGACATTCTTAGTTTTAGTTCATTGTAGGCAGTCAAACAAGATAAAAGTCGAAAGTGATAAAATATATATGCCATGCTGCTGTCTATAATTGCAGCGGTGGTATAATCTGTGAAAAACGTCTATGACCCCCTCCCCAAAGGTGTAGTAAATTCTACCAACTGTTCATTTTCCCAAAGTCCCCCTGGCAAAAAAATATGTTAATGTAAGCAGCAACTAGCAAGATATATTTGAAGTACTCTCAAGTCATAACAAGCTATTGATAAAAATATTTAAATGAATCTCTCATGATCTCTCTTCCACCCTTTACAGAGATAAAATGCATATAGGTAACAAAAATGTATATTATCACAGTATAATTTTTCTCTTCTTTAATTGCAGGAAAGTCTGTCAATCATACAGTTATAGATACCAGCAAAAATGCAGATGTTTCAGGGTTTGAATGGGAAATTAGTTAACTAGTGCATGAATGCTACTGTGTATATTTTATTGAACTTTAATTGTAAATATTCACAAAATTTCAATATTTTCTATTAATCAATACACCATGAATAACTTTAAATAAGAAAGTTAAGAAATAAAAACAATTAATTATGATATAATTGTATCTTTCATTTCCAACATGTTGCATGATAAAAAACCCTGTATTTTGCCAGCAGAAAGCAAAGCTGTGTCATTGTGCAATGAACTCTGCAATAAAAAATATATATACAAAGTTAGCCTGCATAGCGGTGCTCCACTCTCTTTCTTGTGCTTCCTTTAACCCCAACCCTAGCCCTCTCCCCTAGTGCTGCTACACAAGCTAATACAAAATAAGCAATGCTCTTGCTGTGTGACATAAATATACAAAACTATGGTACTGTACCTTTGGGGGTGGCTTATTTGAGAGAGGGGACTTATTAGAGAGATTACAGAATGTGTGTAAAATGTGAAATTGAATATTTATACAGGGACTACTGAACATTCAAAACATACATGCCCTCCTCTCATGAAATTCTTACAAATCTGTGTATTGGTGGGCACCTGCATATGCCAATATTTTTTGGCAGAAGGTGGGACATTTTCACACTCTTTCTTTTCATTGTCACAGCCCTGAGGGACTATATATTTGTAGAAAATATATTGCAACAGCCTTGCGGTTGTCTTTGGGCTGGATGAAGAAAATATAATACAAAAGCCAAGGTGGATGCAAAGAAAATATGCAAAATCCCTGCGGTTGCCTACAGGCTGGATGGAGAAAAATATATATTAATGGAAAGCCCAGAAGTTGCCTGCAGGCCCAGGGTGCATTTTAAGTGCAATACGCAGAAGATCTAGGGATAATGCATTATACTGGACAAGGAAGCTGTTTTCTCAACAAATTGGGTGTATATATTATCGTTTCGCCTGCCAATTTTGCACCATGTGAGCTGTGAAATACTCGAGGAAATACTGAAATAATTCGTCCCGTACCTGTACTGTCTTAAATATCGTCCTCGGCCACATTTCTCGAGGTTTTAATATTTGTTTGTTGTTATTTACCGACTAGAATAACGTGTACGACTTCCACATCTTTGAACAAATGGTCAAAAGTTGAAAAAATACATAAAAAACGAGACTTTACTGTAAATAGTTATAAACTTATAAAAGCTAAAATATGTTTGCAAAAACCACGGGGTTGTGATAGTTGTAGCGGGCTCAAAATGAGCCTTGGTCAGTGGTAATTATCATGAGCAAAAGGAACCAGTGGCGTCATTCTGGCGTCAGAAAATGCCAAAATCCGCCATGTTTTTGGCTTCACTTTGCTGCCTGGCTGACATTAGCGTCAGGACCTCCAGTTATTATATAGCTCAGTGGATAAAACACGAAAAAAGGATAAAACGCGGAAAAAAGGATAAAACGCGGAAAAAGGGATAAAACGCGGAAAAAAGGATAACACGCGGAAGTGAGAATTTGGAACATGGATTGCTCTCATGGTTAACATTAGGCCAACCAGAGACTCTACCTGTATAGTTGGTTTGCCGGTTTTGCCACCGCGCCAAAATTCGAAAGCACAATTTATCTATTATAGTTCTTTTTATTCTGATACTTGCCGGTCCAAAGGTAACAATAAGTTAAATTGTTTGACACACTGCATCTCGATGTTGCTAAACGTGTCGTACCCAATTATATATGAAGTAGAGCCTTGGTGTGCTTTGGCAAAAAATGACCGTGATACTAAGCAAAAAGTTACGGTTGATCAAGATACTATTGACGTGGAGAGCAAGCTTAAACTACATGCAGTAAATAGCATATGCTACTGCCTACTAGTAGTGTGTCTGTTGCACAGCAATCGAGCAATGTATGTGCCAACTCTCAAACGCATGGACTGATTGCTGTATGTGTGATAATTTTAGAATTCAGTCTGGTAGTTTAGTACAGGTTAATCCGTTCAATGGGAATTCGTAACCAACATGATACCCGCCTAGATTAGTTTATAACTACTTGCGGGTTAGTGTAGTGTGTAACTTGTTTTTTTGAATACTTGTTTTTAAATAGTGGCCGCGGTTGCTTAATAGAGGTGTCCGTTTAGTAGAGGTCATTTTTACGGAATATTACTCAGTAAATGGCCGGGGCTTCACTAACTGGCCGTTTATTACAGGGTGGCCGCTTATTAATACAGGGCCGCTTAATACAGGTTTGGCTGTATTTTTGACGCACGTTTGAATCAAGCAATGGTTATTTGTCCTGTTCCGTACGGTCGGTTAATTTAATTAATTTTGTACGCTTAATTAAACTAATACGCACACTGAAATCAATTATTTTTATTATTTCGATCATTTGCAAAAAGGTGTAAAATGTAATCTAAACTAAACTATTTGTTGCCCAGTTCCGTTCTATCACTGGAATCAATCGTTTCATACCAATAGAATCCGGCTGTTCACTAATTTAAAAGCAGATATATATGGTCAATTAACACGTAAAGTTTCATTAAGTTATTTACGTTTCCGAGCAATCATTTTGTACGCTTTAGGTGGAAATTTTCCTGCAGCCGCACCACGTTCCAGTGTGGGCAGCGGGTCATCTTCATTAACTTCAAATGTGTATCTCTTCAGCATCCCTGATGTAAAGATCATTATTTGTGCTCTGGATAAATTTTCACCTGGGCATAACCTGGTACCAATACCAAAAGGCATGAATCCCGGCTTTGCACGCCAACCAATAAATTTACCATTCTCATCAAGGAATCTATCAGGGTTGAACACTGAAGGATTCTCCCAAACTTTCTCATCTCTGTGAATGCAATGGTAATTGAAGAAAAGGGCCGTTCCTTTTGGGATACGATAACCTTGTAGATGTGCGTCTTGCATCGCGTTGTGAGGAAGAGACATAGGAATGAAAGGTGAATGTCGCATAACTTCACAAACAGTCGCTTGTAAATATGGAAGCCTACCAATATCTTGCCACTGGAGCACTTCATCTTCCTGCAGGACATCATCGACTTCTGCTTGAAGCTTTTTTTGCAAATCTTGGTCAAGTATCATGTATAACAAGAACCAAACAAGAAACTGACGCGGTCAGTATTCAGTCCAAATTTCACACACAAAGCCAATAAAGAATCCATGATATCTCGGTATTCTTCTTCTTGGTAATTATTTTGAACATTTTGTGACCGAAACAACAAAGCCTTCTCATGCTTTGTCGCTTCTGTCACAAAAATTTCTCGTAGTTTCGTTTTCACATATTCGACAGTTTTTACGTGTTTAGTAGGAAAATACTTCAATATTGGAATGAGCCGATATAAAGGACCGGAATGTATAAGTGAAAAAAATGTTCGGTTAAAATCAAGCAATTTTTCCGCAGTACCATCACGAATGTTATCTTTCTTACCAGTTACCCAACGCCAGAGGTGGGATGTTATAGAACGTTGAATAACATCTGTAGGATGAAAGGGCTGACCGTCCAGCTTTTCTATCGCCATGAAGAACTCATCAAGTTGGTCGTTTATATTTTCATTTACAACCTTTTTTCCTTCGCCAAAGAGATGGATCGCCATTATCAATGCTTTACGCCGAAGACGGTACTCGGGATTTAAGTCTATGGTCATAACATCTTTTCCTTCTAATATCTCATTCACTGGATATACAACATCGGGATTGCGTCCATGAAAAATATCTTTATTTGTGAGCAGAGCCTCTCGTGCAGTTGCAGTGTCGCTTACAATTACGACGTTTTCTGTAGGCAGAGCAAGCGTAAAGATGTTGCCATACTTTTCACGAAATTTTTCGGTTGAGAATGGCAGATCATCATGCAATATCAAATGAAGATTTCCAATCAGAGGAAGCGGAAATGGACCAGGAGGCATACCACGTCTATCATAGCACGTCTTCAGGAACCATGTTAATGATATGATCAAAATTAAACCAACAACTTCTAAAATCATCGCTCTTCTTATATTACCTACGAAAGAAAATTAATTTTGTCTCTTGAAGGTATGCATGGCGGAAAATTGTTTTGTTTTGTGGAGAAAACCACGTCTATTTATTTCGCAACCGTTTCCATCCGAGATCCCAGATATTCATCATTATTTGCACTGATGCAAATCTGGGCTTGCAGATGGAAATATTTATGAAGTAAATTATTGTGGTGCCTTCCACAAAACAAAACAATTACGTGAAGCTAGGTATATATGTGAAAGATTTTGCTATTAGAAGAAAATAGTTTTTCAACAGAAATATATTTATTTTTCAATTGGAAGATGTGTTGAAGACTATGCGCCAGCCGGGTTTTAAAAAATGATAAATGGCTATGCGTGTACAGTGTATGATGAAGCTATAAAGACTACACTTCAGTGTCCATTAACGCACAATGTTGACAGTTGGGAAGAAAGGGAAAAGCGCTAATCCGTGTTTGTGCAACTGCAAATTGGCAATTGCCTAACATAAGAAATCTCATCACTTCATCTCCAACCAAACTGCTTCCAATAAAATGTCATTTTTAGATAGAACTCTATCAAAACATTCCAGATTGGCAAACTCTTGAATTAAACTTTCAATAATCTATGACCACGCACAATCAGCCGTCAGCGCAGGCGAATGCTTATATGCACTTCATTCCCACTTTATGTGTACTGCAAACCTCCGAATGCGACAGTCCCTTAACATAACCCCATCTGTGTCACCCCACCAAAATTTATGCGCAAATATAAGTAGATTGGTAGGATCCAAGTGGAATCTAGATAGCATAACTAGATTGATTATCACACAAAGGTCACCAAACGTTTGAAAGGTATCTTAAGTAACTAGGGCTGCCCGGTATGGCGTACAATTTCCGCCAAAATTCAAGTGCAAAATTTCAACACACAACTTGGTATTTTCGACATTAAACATTCGCATTTATAACTTTATAGTTGATATTTTGAACATTAGCGTTTCAATTTTGAACATATCACATTATAACTTGAATATAGGCGGATATGTGGCGTACAACTTAAAATTTCAAACACATGTTTGCAATTCAACACACAAGTTTGCAATTCCAACATTCAACAAATCGTTTTCAACATTATGGTTGGAATTCTCGATATGAGATCGTTTTTTATGTTTTTACATCTTCAAAATCCATACCGTGTTTCAGGCCAATAAATCACGATTACCTTGCGAGCACAGGTATCCGATTAGTACCGGTTCTTTCTCTCCGCAGACTACGGAAATTTCTGCTTGCAGGGTAAATCACACTATTACATACACAATCTCTGGATATGATGTGTTCTGCAATCTGATTGGTTTTCTACTAGCAGGTTATTAGCTCATATCCTACTAGTAGAGAAAAGTAGAAAAATGGCTTGCAGATTTGGAAAAATAAATAAAGAGGAAATTCAAGTTTTACTTGAAAAAAGTACGCCAAAATGTTCTGTTCATATCCAGAGCTTGTGTATATAATGAAACAGTTATTCTACTCACTCTCGTGTATGATATAGCTTATCATACATATAACAGGAAGCCGGCGATACCATAGGGTGGGCGATACTATCGATAAAGTATCGAAATAATCGATACTTGCAAAAGCATCACGCGATTTTGGACCGAATGCAACGAATTTAATGCTTCCATTTTCCTCCAAATGAACGGAATATTCATTGGTTCCAAGAACTTTTGATATGCGTAAAGTTCACGATTAGTAAGGCAAAAAGCAATATGTGGTATAGTATTAAATACTCACTGTAAATATGAAAAGTTTAGATAGACTACAAGGTGTAACGATAATAATTACCGGCCGTGCCTTCAATGACAAATGAACCAGCATTTTAAATATTTTGAAATAGAAATGCTTTTAGGAAGGTCAATTAACATGCGCTCGACTATATGATGCATTCGCAGTATGAGGTCGAGTCACGCAATAATGCCAGATTATAATTTATATATCAACGCCAAAACAGAAACTAGACTTTAGTCTAAGCTGAAAAAAATAAACATTTATTTTTTGGCAATGATAGCGTGCAAGAATCATTCAGCAACCATATAGTTAATTATCCAGTTTCCATCAGTTATAAAACAAAGACCCGCATTACTGCAACTTTTTTGTTTTTATTGTTAAGCAGACTGTGTGAGTAACTTTTCATTTATATTTGATAACTAGTAGTTACTATCGCAAGGAAAGTGCTGCCTTGACGCCCAAACTGCATGCAAAATTCCTCGACCAAATAGTAATATTGAACGTATTTATATTGGTAATGGCACACTGTATGTATAGATTTATTTTCTTGTCCAAACGATGAGATTACAACAGTGCGATTACAACACTGTGATTATTGTAAATAATAATATATAAGAAGTACATATGCTAAACAAACATGTCACAACAGTCTTTGTTCCCAATCTGTAGATATTTCATTTCATATTTATTTAGCATTTAGCTTTCCATCAGTGTTCATCTGTACTGTCCAGTGAATTGTCAAAATACACGATTATACAGCAAACCAACATAATAGTATATCTCTCCAAAACAACTGTGAGCAGGGATCCACATGACATATGTTGGAAATATTTAATTCTTTATATCGCAGATTCCATCCCAATACAGATGATGTAATATATCCATATTATTTTGTAAGTTTGTAACGACTTTTTTTTCAAGTAAATATAACATAATTTATCAACCAAATTTGGTTTTCATTTTCTGCCTCAACAGGCAGTCAATGTTACTTTGTGCCACGACTGGCTCTGCCACAATGGGCAGATCAATAATATTTTGTGCCTCAACACGCTCCACAGGTTCTATCACAATGAGCTATTCCATTTAAAATTCGTAACCCACCCCCCCCTCCCCCCCTCTATCGAGGACAGGGGTTTTTCTATAACCCTGAAGAATTCCTGACTTTCAACAGTCCACCTGAGGAATTTTGTATTTACAACACCTACCCCTGAAGAATTCCTGTCTTACAGCTATTACCCCTGAAGACTGCAACCCCCTGAAGAATGCAATTTTTTTACTCAACCCCTGAAGAATTCCAAGCCTAAATAGTCACACCCCTGAAGAATTCCAAGGCAAAATGGCCCCTTACCCCTGAAGAATTCCAGGGTCCTCCTACGGTATTAAATGGAATAGCCCAATGGGTAGATCAATGTTTCTTTCTGCCACAATGGGCAGATCAATATTTTGTGCCTCAATGGGCTCTACCACAACAGGTATAGATTGATATTTTGTGCTACGATCACAGGTACAGGCTCTATGACTACAGCTAGATCACTATTGTCACCGTCATAGATGGGGCACAGGCGATATATTAACTGTGTCGATCACAGACCGACATATGACATATCTTGTAAGAAAGCATGTTTGAGCCCGTTGAGGCACAAAATATTATTGATCTGCCCATTGTGGCAGGGCCAGTTGTGGACAAAGTAACATTCATCCGCCTGTTGAGGCAGAAAATGAAAACCAAATTTGGTTGATAAATTATGGTATATTTACTTGTTATGGTTGTGACAAACTTACAAAAAATATGGATATATTACATCATCTTAAGGGCCTAATGAGATGGAATTATCATCGTACATGAATTAATTAACCTCCACGGGTAGATATTTAATATTATTTGTCATCGTACATGAATTATAAACACTAACTATGGTTGGTAAGTTATCTATAGACAAATATTCTACACCAGGATCTAGGACTAATAAGCCATTACTCACAGCTTTTAAATACATTTTGTCTCCTTGTATTAAGACATTATTAAATGTTGTTTTAGACCACGCGGACAATGGAATATTTCGTGCTGAAAGAAGCGCCGATAAACTCATAAAAGCACATTGCTTTCCTCTAGAATGAACACTAAACAGTTCATCGCCTTGATGAATATCGGCAGAAAGAAATAAAGCCATACTTACCTGTGTTTCTTCGGGAAATGTTTGTATATGTTGCAGCTATTCGGATCCAGAAATCCAGAATAAAATCTTGTAAAATCTTGAGAGTTCTGAACTTGCAGATCACATGGAACAAAACATGCGCGTGCAATACAATATTTTCTCGCCCTCTCCCCCCATTTTAAAAATTCTCCTTGAGCTCGACTTTCTGCCCGGAATTATGACAACTGACAGACGCCGACGCAAGATCGAGATCTCGACTATACATAGGTCGGCGTAAAAGACTGGGGCGAGTGAACTCTGGAGAAACCTTGCCATGTCAAGAATAGTGTGCTGCCTTCGGCAGCAATTAATGCATTAGAGAAAGATTCCAAGATAAATTTTGGAAACTTGTTAATAATCTACGCTGGGAAGTATAGGTCTGAGTATATATTAGCTACATGCAGTAAAGAAGGGATTTTGGCGAAACAATATAATATTTTTATATATTCCAGCGTGGCGAAAATCTTTCAACCGTCTATGAATACATTTGTCCGAGAGAAAGGGTCCTATGTAGAACGAATGAAACTAGTAATATAGTGTCTCATGTTTTCAAGTATTTACCGATTTTCTCCACGCGCAAATATTCGTAAACTGAGAACAATTATAAATTGAACAGTTTCAGTTGAAATCTAAGACTAATTAACTGTCCAAAGATTCATCGTAGATAAGTGACTGAATTGTGTATTGTTTCAAGACATTAATAGCCGGAAGCGCTTCACTGAATACACGTAAATCGATATTTATTGAGATTACTATACTGTATATATAGACTTTGTCCTGCTAATTAAAAATTGTACATTTTTTTATGTTTCATGATAAATTATGTTTTGTACATGTATTATTTGGACCTCTAAACATATATTACGGAATATTCTCTAAGGGAGAAATATCTCGTACTGCAGTCGATAAGGCCTAAGTGATTAATGTTATTAAATTGGCATGTAGCCTTTTGTGTACATCCCACGGCTTTTACTTGTTTTGCAAAATTTGACACGTTTTTCAGTCTTTCATAGTCAATTTAATGCTAAAAAGAATTGGTGACTTTGAAGACTGTTTGCCGTGTGAACTATAGGCAAAACTGATAGTGGCGGCTTTTTCGTGAGGAGGTTGCGTGCCCGAGGTTGCATGCCGGCGAAACCCTTTGGAATTTGGCATCTGATTGAATGAATGAAGACAAGAAGGATCCTGACACTATTAATTAATTAACATTTACAAAAAGAATATTAAATTAGAACTCTATCGTGAAATCGAATATAACTATACAAGTATCTTAAGAAAAGCTACATCTACATATTAAAATTAATAAGTGAATCTGACGTTGTGATCGATCTCCTCATCTAAAGAATTCCAGTTCGATATTGCGTGATAATCAACCATATGCTTTGCTCTCGGCAGTCTCAATTTGTTCGTAGTAGTAATATATTGGCCGTTCATCCCCTTTTTTAGGGTGAACAGAGGGTGTGCTTGTCAGTGAGCATCATCATTTGGTCCTTCTCCTTTGAGACCTCGCAAACCTCATTAATATGCAATAACGTCAAAGAAAAAGATCAGGAAAGTTTGGGCGAATTTTGCTGAGATCAGAATATAAATTGGGGTAATATATTTTTTCCAAAACAATATTCACAATTATGATCTCACTCTTCTCAATTTACTAAGGTATTACTGTAAGTCGCGGTAAGATCGTTATTCCGCGTACTATCATGCAAGATAGTATAGATATTTTATTATCGTAATTAATGCATGAAAGGGTACTTCAGCATTTAGTATTATATACATGGTGTATAAATACGAAGTCACTCGCATCTAGACTGCGTTACAAGCTGCACTGACGAGCCGTTGAACGGCGAAACATGCATGTCTGCAGATTTGACAATTATATATATATATATATATGCAGGCAAAAAGCACGGTAAGAAATAAATAAATTAAAGCGCATGAACAAGTGTATGAGACTAAGGTCGGAATTGGCGCAAATCGTAAGGAACTGTCATTGCTTACCCCAAGTTTGCCTTTTCTTTGCTGCGAGCAAGCCTTGAAATGACATAGCTCACACATATTTTTGGTTATCTATAACCCTCGATAGACAAGTATACGCAGTGCTAATTTTAAAACGTGAACGGATATTATACATGCAGATCGCGCTTGACTTCGCTTTTGACTGCCCAGCCTCTGAAATTATGGCTACGCAGGAATACAAATCGTTTTGTCCCCTAGTCGTTTCGTTAAAAAAATATAGCAATCTACAAAATCTTTATTGCGAGATCAAATGCGGCAAGCATTTGGGGATGGACATGCTTAGGGTATGTTTAGTTCATAATATAGCCTATATATAGGGTTAATTTTTAAATCGCATTATGAATTGACCGTGCGTAAAGTTCGCGAAAAATATTGAATATATAGAGATATGTCTAAAACGAATTAAAGTACAGTAAAAGGACAATTGTCTGAACTTATAACTTTTCGTAATATCGTATTTTCGTAATTATCCAGTTTATTGTAGCTAACTGACGTGCATGTACTTTAACTTTTTAGTACTTGATACCTATACTCTATCGCGATCGTACTTAACGTTGCTACAATAACAATGTTGGAATTTGGACCTTTTGAGTTTTGGTGAGATATAATTAATGTATATATCGCTATATCACATTTGTTAAAAAGAAGCCTATTTCTCTTTGAGTATAATATATTAAAGCGAACTACCGAATCGCCGAAGGGCCATTCCATTTGAACAACTAATGTGAAATATAAAGCTTAGCTAGGGGCCAACAATTGAAATTTTGAGGGGAGGGGGTGATTTGGCGACCCCCATATTAAATATGTTTACGAATTAACGTGAAAAGAATACCGTCGAAAAATTGCTCCAAAGAAAGGAAACGAGGCAAACATACGACAATAATATATCAATGCCAAAAGAGAAATTTGACTTTAGTCTAGGCTAAAAACAATTAACTTACATATAACTAACAAACCTCCAAAAATCCAACGTATATAAAAATGTTAAATTGAGCAGCAAACGATGTCGAGATACGACCTCTGTGAAGTCCAGATGGGAAAGGTCTGACAACATATACGTGTCCTGCATGAAACAAAACCCCTTGTTATGTAAACGGGGGCGCCCTTGGAGCCCGTCAACAAAACTCATTCCCAGACCCCTAAATTAGCAAATTAATTTAATATACCAGATGATATCCGTGAGGCCATGCATGTGAATTATTAAGCAAAATGTTTAAAAACGCTTTATATCAATACAAAGATTACAAAATACTGTACTTTGTTACTCCGGTGTTGATGGTCAGCCAGTATACCATGCAGTATTTACAATATAGAGAACGAATGTTGTTTCACGCCATTAGTCACACATAAAAACTATGAATGTTGTATCTCTTGCAGTAAAGATTTTGATGTAAAAGATTGGCAAAGATTGCGTACAAAAATCATTCAGCAGCCATACGTTAATTATACCGTTTCTGGATTTCTAAAAAAGGTAATCCAACTTCAGAACGCTATTGTGCGTAAATCAATATAAAATGACATTAATATATGGACTTTGTCTTGCTATATCTAATTAGAAATTGTGCAAGCGCAATTTTTAATATTTTATCTTAAATTATGTATTGTACATGTATTTTTTCGACGTCCTCTAAACATATATTGCGGAATATTCTCTAAGCGAAAATATCACTGCAGTCGATAAGGCCTAAGTGATCAAAGTTATTAACTTAGCATGTAGCTAGCCTTTTGCAAAAGTTACAATTTTACACAATTTTTAGTCTTTAGCATTCATAGTCAATTAAATGCTTAAAAGAAATGGTGACTTTTGAAGATTGTTTGCATTGTGAACTATACTGTGGCGACACTCTATACTATAGTGAGTATAGGTAAAACTGATAGTGGATTTTTCATGAGGAGGTTGCGTGTCCGAAGTTGCATGTCGGCGAAACCCTATGGAATTTGGCACTTGCATGAGTGAATGAATGAAGAGGCCTAAGTGATTAAAGTTATTAAATTAGCATGCAGCCTTTTTTGTTTCTAATTGTTTTGCAAAATTTTACAGCTTTACCCATAATAAGACGTTTATCGGTAGCAATTTTCAGTCAGTTCAATGCTCAAAAGTATTGGTGACTAGTTTTGAAGATTGTACGCCGTGCGAACTAGTGTGGCGACGCTCTATACTAGATAAAACTGATAGTGGCGTTTCCATGAGGAGGTTGCGTGCCCGATGTTGCATGCCGGCGAACCTTAACATTTACAAAAGGAATATTAAAAATGAACTCTATCGCGAAACTGAATATAACTACCGCTATACATATTATTTTTTAAAAAGTTTGAGTTAAATTTACTAAATGCATCTGAAGTTTTTATCTCCTTATCCAAAAAGTTGGCCAGTCCGATATTGCGTGATAATCAACCTTAATTGCTGCCGAGCGCCAGCGAGGCAGCACACTAATCCTGCTCTTTTGAAACTCGTGCCAGTCCTTTTTGCCGAGTTATGTAGAGTCAACGAGATCTCAAGTTTGAAAATTTTCTGTTAGCAAACCGGGGGGGAATGGGGGGCAGTCGTCAGGCAAACGCCTGAGAAGCAGCTGCATGCTCAACTACGTATGTTTTGCTGGCACGTTGTATTCTGTGACCTTGTCTTCTACCACGTTGTGTTGTCGTCTAATATTTTATTTAAATAACTCCAGGTAAGTTTATTTTTATTGCAATCGCCAAGTGTATGTTTCGTTTATATTCAAATCATCATCTAACTGCCGATTTCAGTATGGAACTTGTCTGTTGTTTAATGGGAAATGTCTGCTGATTTCATATATTTTATATCGATTTTTTTATACATCGAATAAACTGATACCTTTGACATCAAATAAACTGATATCTTTGACATCGCTTTCTGCTTTATTACAGGTAACCTTTTCTGTTCTTTCGACACGACAAACATCAAACCAGGTAAATGTCTATTATATTTAACGCCACGCCATAGTGGAAAATTCGTTTCTTTATATACGCCGAGGATTTATGCCAGACATTGTTTCTTATGGTGGCACGCCATTCAGAAAGACATAAGTAGAATGATAAACGTTATTTTTCTATAGATCTGCTTTCACGCACACCAGACTGGCGTAAAAACATTGGTTCTTGTTGACTCTGAATAACACTTTGCAGTTTGTCAAACCAGTCTGGGACATTAGTTTGCCCATAAGGTGTCTGAAAGAATTCTTGTCTCGTCAGTTTGCTCTTGGTCACCCCATGCATTGTTTTGGGTTGTTAGCGACATATATCACTAAGTGAAATGTGTTACACATTTGACTTTTACATATGAAATTACATCTACTACTCTACTTCATTAATTTATCTTATATCACATGCTATTCTGTATGTATGAAAATTGTATGTTTGGCAACGTGAAGAATGGTAAGTCTAACATCTCTTTCACAGTAAACTATTAGCAATGTTCACGTTCCACCCATTATACTGTGCCCATCTTGTTAATCACCAGTCTGTTTTTGAAAATTATGCATACTAACAAACGATTTTTTCTTATAGATTTGTATAATTCTGATGAACACAGTATAATTCAAAGCACAATGTCTGGCAGCAACAAGAAACAATTTGTCAACACAGCCAACAAAAATTGGACAATCAATTCATCAACAAAGCAACTGTTCTTTTGTGAATTAAAGCATACTCAATACAGAATATATTAAAGTATCATCCACATAAAGTGGCATAATTCGTAGCGTTATATCTTTCACCACGGTGATTATACTCCGCACATATGTTCAAACTGCGCTCCATTGCTTGTCATTGCATGGCAATATCGGCAGAGTTTTAGATAAGACAAATACTCGAACGGGACGCAATGACATTTATCAAATATTTTAATGACAGTTCCTTACGATTTAAGGCAATTCCAACCTTAGTCTCATATACACTTGTCCATTCGCGTTCATTTAATTATTTCTTTCTTCTGCCTTTTGCCTGCATATATAAGTTTATATAAAACTATTAAAATGCCGAAGTATCCTTTCATGCATTACGATAATAAAATATCTATATACTATCTTGCATGATAGTACCCGGAATAACGATCTTACCGCGACTTACAGACTTTGCTTATTATGTGTAAGCTGTAAAATTTTGCAGCTTACACATAATAATGATGTACACAAAAGGCTGCATGCTAATTTAATAACTTTAAAGGGGCAATGTCACGGTGCTACTGCGCATCCAAAATATGCGCGAACTTGAAAAACTGTCTGCCAACAATTAATCAACTTAGGAGTGAAATACGATACTATTTATAATCCTTCGTTATGCAGGACATCCTTGCTTTGTTTTAAAAATTGAAGGCTGCTGCATCTTATCCAATCATGTAACATGATTGGATAAGATGCAGATTCATGTAGCATTAATTTTAAACGTTTCTTTGCTGGATATTTTTATCGGTTGTGATAAAAAACAGCTCACAACATGGAGCCAACAACATCAAAACATGGCGGTAAACGTGTAGGAAGCGGAAGACCTTTATTATCGCCAAATTCTTTTAAGAAAGGCGAGGCAAAACGAAGATTGTACAAGGAAAAGTGGTGTTCCTATCACCGAAGAATTTCTTTAGAAATTACGGTACACGAAAGCTGGGAAAATATGAAAACATTATGCAAATACAAGAGTGACACCGCATTTGCCAAGCATTTGTTGTCATTGGAACTGAGGAGACAAAACAAGTATGTAAATGATCAGATCTGTATATTTTTATGGTTTAATTGTTTTGCATTATACAGCAAAATGTTAATCGTGTTTGAATATTCGCTTACATTAAGAATCAGCAAGAATACGCGAACCAAAGGCAAAGGAAAGCAACGAGCTACAAAGTCAAAGCCAAAGGCCATGATTGAAGAGATTGACATAAATATGGACAGTGAACAACGTAAGTCTTATTTTTACAGTGGTAAACCTTTGCAACACGTAGACTTATTAAAGTATTATATCTTTATATGACGATTGTGAGGAACTAGAAGGAATATAGCATTTATTTTCTCGAGGTATTTTGTTTTTATTGACCTAATTGGCTAATAGTACTATATTTTACTTCTGCAGTTGATGTGCACCCTATGTTTTCTTCGACACCAATAAAATCGAAACCTCTGGAGAAGACAACTGAGTTACATCTCAGTATTGATTCCAGCAAGTAAGCTAACTAATGCAATTTAAATAAGATTAGATTTCAAGATTTGGTATATGTGTGTGTGCTCATAATTCAATTAATGTATGATCATAAATATCAATGTACAGTAATATATTATGTACATCACACTTATTTATAGGTCAGAAGAAGATGATATTCTAAACATTACCAGTTTATCGCAATCTTCAGATGACCTGAATCAAAGTTACAGCATACTAGATGGCACAGTATCTGTACATCGCTCGTCACCATCAGGGAGCAGTTCCAGTGATGCAGGGAGTGATTCGGACATGGACTCATTATCTGAATGTGCATTGAGTGATGAAGACAGTGATGGAGACAGTGATAAAGACAGTGATGAAAATATAACGTGAGTCATATAATATTGTAGTTTGTACCGGTAGTTAAGCTGTTAATTTATTACCAGATGCAGAAGAAACACACATAATTTTCAGTAAATGAAGTAAATGAAGGTTGCTTACCATCCTAAATTAGTAAAAATTGCTTTTACCTCTATGAAAGTTTTTGTGGTGCATGTCTGAGCTTATTTTAATTCATCACATAGCTCTAGTGGTGGTTATGTAATTGAATAAATTGTTATATATTGAATATATTGGAAACATGATTGCTCCACTTAAGTGAACTTTGAGGAGACAGCTTCTAGGGCTATGCAATGAAACAAAGCTCATATATGCACTAAAAAACATTTTATAAAGAAAATATCTCTAAAATAAGGGTCATATACTAGCCATTGTTGGATACCAGGTAAAATGTGCTGGTTGGATGGGGCTTAGTAAACAACAACTATTTCACTGAAATGTTTGTCATTTTGCAGGTTCTTTGAAATTGAAGAGGAAGATGAGCATGGTAAACATCTGAGTCAACATCTGACATACTAGTGCAACAACCTCCCCTCCTCTCTGGTATTTGTGAATCATCTACGTTTGATAATTATTTTGTATCTGAGCAACCCAGGCAGTCTCCACCGAAAACCTTTTTGGCCCCCAATGTTAAACCAAGATCACATGAACTGAATAGGGAAGAACATAATGCAAAGCACAAAGAGCAGATTAAACTTGCTAAATCGACCAAAATAATTTTGCACGCTAGATCTGTTGCTTGAGATCTTTCAAGAGAAATGCAGGCATCCAGCATGTAATGACAAGGTGTATACAAAGCACACTTTAATTGGCACATGTACTGATTGAGTGGACATGCCATAGTGGTCATGCTGGGAAGTTCTACTCTTCTTATGATTGTAACCGAATAGCTGCCACAAATCTGCAAATTGCAGCATCCATTTTGTTATCAGGAAACAATTTTTATAAAATGGAGAAGTTTGCCAGATTCTTAGGGTTGTCATTTATCTCAAGTTCAACATTCTTTCGTTTTCAAAGGCTTTATTGTTTACCGGTTATTAATGAGTGGTGGAAATGGCAGAAAGGTTTTCTGCAGAACAAACTGAGAGGGAAGAAAATTGTGGTGTCTGGGGATGGTCAGTGTGACTCTCCAGGTTACTCAGCTAAGAACCTGTGCTATTTTCTGATGGAGATAGAAACAGATTACATTATTGACCTTCATATTGCTGATAAAAGGCAAACTGATCTAAAATCAGTCAATATGGAACGTGAAGCTCTGAAAATTATTTTAAATCGATTAAAAAATGTCCTGGATATTGGAGAGGTTGTCACAGATGCCTCATCTAGTATAATCAAGATGTTAGGTGAATATTATATTTTTTTGGGTAATACTAATATTAATGACCAGTGGCGAAACCAGCCCGACAATTTGGTCATGCAATGCAAATTTGTAATCATTATTCATTTCTTTAGAAATTGATTGTTTTCAGTCTATTAACACAGAAATATTTGCATTGTATGACCAAAATGCGGGCTGGCTTCGCCACTGTTAATGACATGTATTATTTACATCAGGATGCTGAAATTTATCATTTTAATTTTTTATGTAGAGGATGAATTTAAGAATATCTTTCATTCATTAGACGTTTGGCATAAGTCTAAGAATATTAGAAAGGCCATTACCAAGGTTTGTAACAAAACTATTGTGCCTGTTGATATGTCAATGACATATTGTTATTTTCTTTTTCATCCATACAATTTTTGCACAAAATCATTACCTCTGCCATGAGGTTTTGTTTTCACCCCTGTTTGTTTGTCTGTGTGTTTGTCTTTTTGTATGCGGAACCGATTTTTTACGAAACTTTGTGCAAAGAATATTCATATGCCAGGGACGAAACATTACATTTTGGTTAAAGTTGGATAAGAATCGGATGAAATATTGACAAAATTCAGTCTTACAAGCAAGCTTTTCTGGGTTAAAACAACTGAATAGCTGCTTGAATGCGCTAATTACATTTATGCATATTATAGTATGCAAATTAGGCCATTCAAAAGAGTTAACACATACTACATAATGTTGGTTTGTTGCCTAACCTAAGATCAATAGTAGAACACATTGGCGGAGGTTTGCATTCTGGAGGAGTGCTTTCTAGTTTATCTTATAGATTGCAAAATCAAAGGAAAACAAAAAAATTATGGACTGGTGTGATGAAATCATTAAACACTTTTGGTACTGTTGTGAAGTAGCCTCCAAGAATGAAATGACTCAGGATGAAGCTGTGAAGGAAATGAAGGTAAATGTTCATCTCTAAGTTTCTTTCCATAATCATTAAGACATGTGTATGATTTGAATAATTGATTGGGTCACATGATATACATTGATATGCAAGCAACACATTCTGACTCCTGCTACTGTATAATATTATAATTTTGTTTGCAGGATAAGTGGTTCGGCCTGCTTCATCATGTGTAATACACATTCCTGGCTAGGAGGAAGCTGTGGACATGGAGAGTTACCTGAAGAAAGAAATGTGGAATGGTTTGATAGGAGAGAGAAGGTATTCAAGATTCTTCAGAAAATCATCACCAATCCGAAACTACTTGACACCTTCAGATTCTATACTCGTTTCAGGTAAACATTGTTTTTATATCATACCCATTGGGAAATGAATCACCCACTAATGCATTGCATTTGTAGGTATTAAACTGCTTTTATTAATGGCATTTCAAGGTATTACACAGCGTTTTTGTATTTGTCTATTTTAGGCACACAGGTAGCATAGAATGTGCTAACAATTTGTCACTGGCATACAGTCCAAAGAGATGTTCTTTTAAGTAAGTATTATTTTTCGAGGTCTCCTGATTTATACAGCCAACAGTTGAATGATAAACAATTTAATGTCTTGACATGGTTGAAAATGGTTTGTTGCATTTGCTGATGTTACAGATTTCCAGTGTTTACTGCCAGAAAACAAAGTTAGCTGCTATCGATTGGAATTACCATAAGGACTTGCCTGCAAACGAATTAGATTCTCGTCCTGGAGAGGTGATGGTGAGTCGAAATACAATCAAAGAACGAAATCATGGGACTCAAAGATCATTAAAAGCAAAGGACTATGCATATGTTACCTTGATGGTGGCAAAAATACTTGATAGTAGGATGGCTGACAACAAGAGTGTGAAACGGAAAGTTCAATTGCGATGATGATCCCAGAAAAATCAGTGCAACAATCGCAGTGGTTGCCCCAGAAGATTCAAGGACACTTCACCAAAGGAAAGTGAGCAGGTTCCAGAATTGTTGATGGATACACTATGTTAGTTATTGTGAAACTGCTGTGTCACAACAAAACCTGGCCTTTTTACTGAATAAAAATTATTTATAATACATGCATATTCCATTCTTGAAGGTGTTTTGTAGATGGAACACTCGAACGAAAAG